>CM035429.1:21996034-22013534 GCA_020310875.1 Ceratopteris richardii
AAATTGGTCCTTTCTTATAAGGGACTCACACTTTTCCTATAAATCACTAGATTCCTACTAATGTAAAAAAGTAGTGTTACAATCTTCATGGATCATGCATCTCATGGACTCTACTAGAGCATTTACAAGTCTTCTCCATGTTTTAATATGGGTTTTGGATAAAATGGTCATTTATTTAAAATTTTGGGGGCTTCTTTTCTTTACTTCTTTCTTCTCCCTTGTTCCTTGTCTCTTTGTCTTTAGTCCTTTACAACACTCTCCCCCGCTTAGTCTCTATCCACCCTTGAAAGGATTCTTTGGGTTTTATTGACACATAGAGAGATTTCCTGATGCAAAACTAGTGGTGGAACTTGGGATACATATGGCAACTAACGCTTGGTGTCCTAACTGCATTCTACTAGCGATCGAGGAAGCCTTCAAGAGTTAGAGACAATTTGTTACCTTGTCCGACCATTAGTCCAATGCTTTCATCTTGCCTATGATAATCCTTTTATTCATACACTAGAGTTAGTACATTACTTTGGGTACCACGCACACATCTACTGGTAGAGGAAGGGATCAAGATTCAGATTTGTTCAATTCAATCCACTATTTCTTATATCTTTTGCCCCTTGGTATTCCCTCTATTCACACATTGGGTTGATGTATTACTTTGTTTTCCATGCTTTTTCCCCGCGGGTGTGCCTGAAACGCTATAAGTATCTTGAGCACTCTTGCAATCATATTTTTCTTCTTGCACTTCTTTATGTCTTTGACCTATATATTTCTTGATTCGCATGCAGCTAGTGGTTGTAACAAGGATGCATTCAAATATGTTTTGTCTTCTTGCGCTTCTTCTCAGGGACCTATTGCATTTCCCTGGCATGTGTCCTTTCTTTTTCTTGTGTCTAGTTTTAGCCTGATTCATGCCCTTGCAGGGTTGTGGCTAGAGAGTAATGTAGTCAACAATCTATTTTATTTTTATTTTTTTTCCTTCTTTGACTGCTAGTATCTTTCTCCACATGTTCCTCCTCTTAAACTATGTCGTCCCCAATAGTCTTTTGTTGGCAATGTAAGTAGGTTTGGAATGTTTGTTTATCTGTCATGTTGATCAAATTTTCTGCTCTTATGATGAATTCCTTCCATTGTTAAGACTTTACTCTATCCTGGGGTGTTGGTGATCAAGAAAAAAATCTTAGTTCATATGCTACTAATCTAGTATTTAGATTCGTTGATTTTCCAAAAGATCTCAAATTTAATCTCAAAAAAATCTCAAAAAGAATGCTTCTTCGAATGTTTGTCAATATGGACTTGGTTAAGAACATAAGCCTTGAGTAATATGCCACAATGGTTAGGCAGCTTGGTGTAATAGAAAGATAAAAAATTAAGGCATTGGTTCCTTCGTTAATGCCAATGAAGTTAAAAAATGTGTACTCTACATGTTTGAATACTTTTAAAATGATTAGAATCATGTTGAGTACTTTATTTGTCAATTTAATTGTAAAATTTGGTACATGTGCATATTTTCATATCCAAAATTTCATTTTCTGTATCATGTACTCTTCTGTCACTAGATTATTGTGCGGCAAGCTTGGTAGTAATGGAAAACTAAGCCACTATTTATCTAGCTTTCCATTAGTCTTGTCTTCCCAAAACTGTGCCCTTGGGCGACGCCATGGCACTATAAAAAATGAGGGGTGTACTCAATTATCACATTAAATATTTTACCTGCCTCCAACACACTCCCACATTTTCAGTACATATTTATGAGGGCATTATTCAGAATGCGATTTGGTTGAGGCTCATTTTCTAGGATGATAAAATGCACTCACCTTCCTATCACAAGATTTCAAAATATGAGCAAAATGTTTCACCTTCTCTAGTCCTGTGTATATTTTAGACGGGCTATCAATCAGGATCCATGAATATCAATACCTCTCTTTCTTTCTAAGATTGATCCTATATATGTATTGTGTTGACCTATACATGCTATTGGAATTTCACAACTATTCACCACTATTTGTATTTCTTTATTTCCTTCCTAGAGAGTTTGGATACAAGTTAATTAATTTAGTTAATAATAAATATGTCCTTGCTAGCTTAATTTGAAGAGTTTGAGAGCTTTAGGGATCCTTTTGAGAAAACAACATATGCCTTCATAAGATGGTATTTTAACTACATACCTCCATGCACACATCCGACTCGCTTGACCTCCTTGTTTTCTTCATTTTCATATTCCATACATTCAAAAACTTTCATGTATTGAGTAAAGGCTTTTAAAAAATATTCAAAAGAAATTCTTCTTTAAAAGTTGGATCCTTCACAGAAAGTATTTTATTACTCAAATTTAC
Organism: Ceratopteris richardii; assembly: GCA_020310875.1. Lineage (NCBI taxonomy): Eukaryota > Viridiplantae > Streptophyta > Polypodiopsida > Polypodiales > Pteridaceae > Ceratopteris > Ceratopteris richardii. Next base: position 21,998,365 of record CM035429.1, read on the forward strand.
ATCCTCTTCTAGTAAATCTCTTCCTACACTATTACTCTATGTCTTTACCCATGTAAAAAAATTTTAAGTGTCCATAAGGTACCTTCACTTTAGATAAAATGGATACCATATTGGATTTTTTCAAGCATAGAAAAATAGAAATTTATGGATGAAAACAATGTTGACCTTTAAAACAAATTGATTTATGCTTGTTTTGAATGACTTTGTGACATTATTAAAATTACCCTTTAGTTGAATCTTCTTTTAGTTATTCCTTGATGTAGAATAGAGTATCTCTAAACACTCTGACAATTTCTCCTATTTGTCCAAGTCTTCAATGTGTCCTATTATTGCATTATTCATGTGGCAAAATAGTATAGATATTACTTTAGTTTGTCTTTCCTTCCATCTGCAATAGCATTCTTTTCCTCTCAGCATAGGCATTTGAATCTACCACTTCCTTTTCCTATGCTCCCTTGGATTTATAATGCCCCTTTCTCATACTAACTAAGATAAAAAAATATGGAAGTTTTGTTTCATTCAAGCTTCCAACGTGGTGAACTTCCTCTTAAAGGATTTGAAGCAGAATGATTACCTTTCTATCCAAAGATCTTGCTCCAAAATCATTAACTCCAAATCTTTATGTTCATTTTAGAAAATCCTTTAGATGTTGTCCAAATCCCTATCATGGGCTACAATATCATATTTTTTACTTTAGCTGTTATCTTGAACCTAGAGAATCTTAGATATGAGTCAATCAAAATTCATTCTATGATGAAACTTGAACAATATGCTAGATCACGTGGATGCCATAGAAAGATTGATCTTTTACTCGTTATTTATAGGGACATAAAACTAGAGTATTTAAAAAAGAAATATATTAAAAACGTTCAACAAGGTAAGTAGAAAAATGATCATGTGGACAAATAATTACTTGAAGCAATACAAATAACTAGATTATAATGTGTAGTCAAGTAGATAGAGAGGAGAACAATCGCAAGCCTCCACCTATGCAAAAGCTAATAGGAAGCTAGCCAAAGAAAGGAGATATCTTAGAACCCACAAGATAGCACAAATGAGGTGTGCAATACTACATACCATTATAAGCTAGAATGACCTAATAAATCCATCCATGATTCTTTTTAATGTGAGAAAATCATAGGTGTTGATTGCCTCACATTCAATTTTGCCAGATTCTCTATGCCACCTTTTTGTGCTAGAACTCTATTAATTGAAAATAAGAGACACATACCTTCAACTACTCTAAGTTATTGATGATGTGATAAAATATGTTTCAGCCCTTACATATGATGGGAGAATGTATACATTCCCTATGCAACCTTCAAGCATAGATTTCATAGGCACACAGAGATACCTCTGTTCACTCCTATGTACGATTCTTTGAACTCTTGAGGATCAAACTTGAGGGATTGTGCACACACAAAATATACTATATGAATTTACTAATGCAAGTTATCGCAATCAAAATGGTTACTCGTAATCTGAGAACCAATGCCTCCAAAACAAACAATCTAGTACCTTCATGAGGCTTGCACACATAGACCATTGTTCACTACTCAATCAATTTCTCTCAACATATGCAAACTATCAAGATACAATTCAATGCAAGTCGATAAAACAATAGTAGATTTCTAAAAAGCCAAAGATTACCAAAAAAGATCACAATTTGATAATCAATCTCTGCTCAACGCTCAAAGCCATCCAACTCCTACACACTGAGATCTATGAGCTAGATATGGCTTCTCAAAGTCTACATAAAATACTCAAGCAAGCAAGAGGCTCGCTAACAAAAGGGTATAATAGCTTATTGAAATCTTACGAGAGCTCACACATACACGATATTTTTTACATTATAGGGAGCTCTTTTCCTAAATTATAGGTTGTATCACACCTATGCATGATAGGTGGCTTTTCATTGTTATGAGGGGTCTTGCAAATCCAAATTGGAATTCGATCCTTTGTGCTTGATCTCTTGCTTCGGAGTGCTCCAAGTGGCATCCGTCAAAGGTTGCGTAAGCTCCTAATTTTTTATCTTGAATTTCAACTCTCGCCCACAAGCTGCAACCTCCAAGTCTTCAACCTAGGTCCATCAATCAAATGCCTCTTTTGAACTTTGTAAGCTTCATTGAGTCCAATGCTTTGGTGAACATATAAGCACACTAATCCTGATACTTATGTGTTGCACTTGCCCTTCTCATCCAGCACTTTCTCTCTAATGTAGTGATAGTGTATCTCTATGTACTCCTACTCTACGAACCAATGTCTTCAGGAAAGACTATCTAATGTCTTCACTAGGCATGGACATAGAGACCATTGCTCATTCTTGTGTCAATTTCTCTAAGACTACGTAGAGTTTTGACATAAGTTTCAACAGAGGAGAATTCTTAAGAATGATCAGTGCAGTCAAGAGATTTTCAAACTACTCTTTCAAACGTGTTCTTATTTTGTGGTGAAGCGTCAATCTGTTTTGTAATTAGTTTTAAAAGTCCTACAACGTAGAAAGAAATTCTTCGTGATTCTACTTTAGCGTGACCATCTATCTAACAGAGAGCCATTTCGTGGGAGTTGAAATAAGTCATCGATTCCTACTTTGCTCGAATTCGGCATTACGCTGTGTGACAGTGGTTGTGACTCGTGTAGTTATCTCTAGAAGAGTTAGAAGGGACAGGTGATATGTTGTTGATGCTATCCCAGCTTCAAAGACATGATTTGAGATAGTCAACATAAATAGATGTTTCATATTGTTTCGGTGATAGATAAACATGGCCTCCAGTTTATATTTGATATGGATATTAATACAAATGGTAGCAAACGTGGTGATGATAGAATTTGGATCTAATAAACTAATATTTGGCAAGCTTCTTCACAGAGAAGAACTTTCCTGAACGACACTCTTCACAAGGAAGGAGAGCAACCCAAACAATGTTCTCTGCACCCTCCGAGGGCGAAAGTTTTCCCATGCCAGCTGTGATGTCTGTCCTCACAGGCCCAGGATCCACACAATTCAAAAAAATCATTTTATCAGGAAAGCCCTTTTCCAATTCTGTGGCTAGCAGCCTTGTATATGCGTGCAGGGCGATCTTGCTCATTTTGTAGCATCAGAACTTCAACGGCCAGGACTTGTCGCCCCAGGCATGCTGCTTCACATCATTCAGATACTTGTCCAACATTCCCTCTATGACAGCCTCTGAAAGACATTCCCGTTGAAGCTTTGCGTTCCTTAGATTCTGCGTAGAAAAATATCTTCATGATCAGCAGACTCTACATAGTGCTTGAAATCAGAGCAATATATGGGGTACGATTATTAAAGAATGAATCAACGAAAGGTTACGGTAAGTTGTCCCATCACAGATCCAACATTGATAATGCGAGCTCCTTGATCAGAGTGCCGAGCTAAGGGCAATAGAGCTTGAGTGATATACTTCGCTCCATAGTAATTTGTTTCCTTGATCCATACCAGAGAATGAATCCCTTGGAGCCATGGTCCTGCTTCCACTGAATAAGATCATCGTCGTCAGCAACATTCGACCAGTATATCGAATATAGGGAAGTAATTAACATCTGATTGAACTGATGCAGACCAGGAAGTCTTTTAGGTTGATGTTGTTTTCCTTCAAATATACCTCCTCAATAGCCACACCATTGATTGCTGCATTGTTCACCTACAAAACAGATGTGAGGTATGTCGGAATCTTATATGTTTTCTCAGCCTTGCTAAAAGCATACAAATCTTTTTCGTCAGCTTCATAGAACTGTCCTATTAGCTTATACGGAAAACGGAGAGCTCGGAACTGCCTGATTCACCACAATAGCCATAGATAGAGAAGTACGAGGACTAACTAATAGTTGACATATTTGCAGCAAGAATCTCTCTTCATCAGTCAGTCCCCGCAAGTAAGCCAAACGAAACAGAAAAGACCTTCTTGAAGATCTGAAAAAAAATATTCCGAATGCATCGCAGCACAAGACAAAGGAAAAGATGGATAGCCAAGACATGCTCCGCAATGATATCACATGCACCATAACTGATCCACAAATGAATAGGCCGAATACACAAGCTGCAGCGTCCATGGACAGACTTGAAATGACGTTAAATCCTTCAACCTCTCTGGAAAGCATCACTCTATGGACTTACAAGGATGTTAAATCCTCCATGTTCTCGTAAAGCCACGACGCAAAGCAGGTACGGGAAACTGCATCTGTAACATCCAACTGATGGAAACAAATATTCTGAAAACCTTCATGCTTCAATTTCTGGTGAGCTTCCTGGCCCCTATCTGCATCTCGAGCCGTCAGAACAACCCTCAATCCCGCAATGGCAAACTGTTTGCAAACCTCGAAGCCGATGCCTTTGTTCCGCCCAGTTACTACAGCTACGGTCTCCTCGTTCCACCATTTTCTGCTGCTAAAAATACACAGGAAAAACCATGTATGAACGGATCTCTGGTAGAGCAAAAACATTGCGCAGCATATATAGGTGTAGTGGCATATCTCCGATGCATGCATGGACTACTCACCTGCAAGCATCCATTGCCAATCTGTAAACAAACGAGCTGCTTTGAACATATGAAAAGAGGCCCTGTGTCTGAAAGCTCACGTCCTGGTATATAATGTTGGAAGGTGGCTTGACGTTCACTAGAAGACACAACTATTGATATTGATATGGCTGCGGAGTGGTCGTACTATAAGATTATAATGGTGGTTCTTTTATTCAGAGTGTTCAGCCTATGATTTAGTATAAACTCCACAAAGATAGTATCCTAGCATATGCTCTTAGTTGTTTTCCATCACCACCGTCATATATCATTTATATCTCTAATATTTATGCTATGTATATTCTTTCATTTCATGATAAGGTTCCTATGTATGCGTCATATTTGTACTTTTAACATGGATGGAATGTCTTCTTTGTATCTTAAATAGAAATTTTCCATTACTCTCTCATTTTACAGACTTTCTTAATATGAGAGAGATGCATGAGCCATCTTATATCAGCCATGGAGGCATACAAAGTATTATTTCTAGTTTTGAAGATTTGGAAAAGGATATTGCACAAAGTATATCATGTTTTAGCATGTTAAACATCATTGTGGTAAAGAATTTGGATTGTTAATGCCACTAGCTATTCCCAATGTATCATGGAAACATATTTCTATGTTGCTAAGTTTTTTTATTAAAAGTATTTTAGATAATGATTTCTCTAAAAGTACTATACGTGATTGTATTCCTTGTTTTTGTAATCATGTTTTGACTTGCATCATTTCATAATTTAGGTTAAAAAACGCATTTGAGTGCTACGTTTCATCTTCAAAGTTGCAAGCAAAGTGAAACCACAAATAGCAATATTCCTGATCTATTGTGCTGTTAGTCACTAGATAATCAAAATAATTGACATGAGAAATCACCATTATTGCTTTTGCTATAATAACACATTACATACTATTACTAATCCTACATCTTTTGAAATAATTTAAGGTAAGAAGCTTCATATTCCCATGTCACTCACTAAAATTTTTATTCATATGGATCATTCTATTGCTCAGGCTCACATTTCTATACTTGATGAAGTTCATGAGCATATTAAGAAGAGTCAAGATCATTACACTTGTAATGTTAAAAACAAACGAGTAGTTAATTATATTCATCAAAATAATCTTTTATTATAACACATTATTAAACAATGATAGAAAAAAAGTTCTATAACATCCTAAGTTAAAGTTGCATGATGACACTATGGACAATTTCATATTATTCCAAAGGTCAATGAGAACTTGTTTAGATTAGACATACCATCTAATTAGAATATACTCAATCTTTCCATATTAGTATATTAAACCATTTAAAGGCACTCTATAAATCACTCCTATTCTAGATATTCTTGCTTTGCTTCAAGAAGATTATCAAATTCTCGTTCTCAACAAAATAAGGAATCATGATGTAATCACTACACAATTTGGTACACATTAGTACTAATATTAGGCAACATATAAACACCATTATATTGAAAAATATTATGCGATCTATAAGACTTCATTGAATTCACATTATAATAATGTAATTTCTTCATATCATTCACAATCACATTAAATGACTAACGCTAATATCTTCCATTTTCATGCATGTGTCTTTACTTGGAACATGCTTATTAATGATTAGTGATGGGACATGTTACTAGCCATCCATGTCTATTTTCTTCCATATCAACTAAGGTTAGCTGCTTTTCAACTACGGGTATGTTATCAATTATGGGATGTTGAATTATGGGAGGCTATCTTATTTAATGCATTTTGTGCTTTGATTTACAAGGTCAAGGTTCACAAAGGTGTGGACATATTTAGACGCATTGGGCATGATTGTAAAGATTATATTTTTCATATATCTCTTGTAAATAAAAGATCCACATAGAGAGTTGGTTCTAGAAAGTTTCAAAAGTAGTGGTTGAAAATAAGGATCACTAAAATTATATGATTTTTGTAAATAAAAGCTTAGGTTGACTATAAAATCATCACATGTCTCCACATGCCCTTTGATGGATGGCACGTTCATGTTTTATTGCAACTCATTTGATTGCTACACCCACTGTCAATGTACCATGACCTTGACCCTTGTGTCTTGTAGTTACTCTTTTGCATCATAGCTAGCATATGTTCATTCTCATTTAAAGTAGATGTGTAGTTATCTAGTCATTCGTATGTTCAATTCATCTCATACTTTTGATAGTAGTCACTTGTATAGTGGCTTTATTTTCCACATACAACACCTTTTGAGTTTTGGTTTTCTCTATTTTGATTGTACATTCCTACTCCTCCTCTAAGCTTTCCTCTTCCCTTGATGAAGGTAATTTGCTTCCTTGGTCTTGATCATGATCACAATTTGATCCTCTACCTTGCCTTCCTCTTCATCAACCTTGATTCCTTCCTTTCGCTCTACCCTTATCTACATAGAATGCTTATGCTTCATTGGCTTTTTCCTTTGATATTTTAGGGTTCATCTCCTTAATGACCATCAGGACCACCAATTGCTCAAAGTTTGGAAGACTATGTTTAACATACTTACAACATATGGAATTGTACTCATTTATATTCAAAATATAATCATTTATGTTCAATATATAATCATTTTTAATAATGCTAGGTGTTTTCCATAAGTTATTTATTTCATTCTTGAATTGGTTCTTTTTGGCTTTTGTTGAAGAAGAGTCAAGTCAATCAAGGGTTTCCCATACCTTCATAGAAGTATCTATATCTTGTATATGCCATATCATGGCATTGCTAATATGCTAAGATAATATGAAGATGAATATTTTATCTCTCTCATTGTACTCTCTAAAGTTCCTTAACTGATGAGGAGGTGGATTCTCACCCAATCTAGGGCTACCATTTGTGCTAGTAATGAGACACCATAAACCTTTTACCATGAGGAAGTTAGACATTTTAAAGCTCCATGGGGGATAATTGTTTTTGTCTACTTTCTTGATTTGAGTGCGATACTCTAACATGATATGGGATTCTCATTGTACTCTCTGAAGTTCCTCAACTGATGAGGAGGTGGATTCTCACCCAATCTAGGGCTACCATTTGTGCTAGTAATGAGACCCCATGAACCTTTTCCCACAAGGAAGCTAGAAATTCTAAAGCTCCATAGGGGATACTTGTTTTTTCCTACTGTCTTGATTTGAGTTCTATACTCTAATGTACTCTCCAAAATCCCTTTGATGTAAGTGGAGTGAAAAATAGCTTTGTACTTCACAAGTACCAAATAGATGGAGTAGATGCTCTATGTCTTCACTAGTAGACTCCCCTTGAGTTGATTTGTGTGTTTTTCAACTTGAATCAGCAACTCTCTTCCCTTCAAGTACATCATTCATAACCTGTAGCACAACTAAGTGCATGGAGGCATGCGTTCACTTTAGAATGCATCAAACAAGAATAAATATATCATCATTATTTCTATCAGTGCATTATCGAATCCTTAGTTAACCTCAACATTTCAATTCAAAGCTATCAATCACTTCAAGAGTCAGAAGGCATTCAAGTCTATAAACATTGATTTTTGTTATATTATTGCTATTTTTTTTTCAAGATCTTATGTTTGAGTGCTCAAAGATCAATCAGCGCCAGCCATACCAATCTGCATACTCACATGTTCTCCTTTGCCGCACTCTCTGGATGTTCTTTGCTTGGAGCTCAACTGTTGCGTTTTAGAGAATCATATTAGCACAAATAATGTCCTCTATAAGAGGCCTATCCCTGCAAGTTCAAATGCAAATTTGATGTAGATAAACCACGGAGTTCCTTGCATCTTAGTTGAGTATTCTTTTTCTCTCATAGCCATACATATATTGTAGCTACCCCTGCACATCTTGCAGATATTTTAAATGAATTCCAACACTCAAATTGATAGTGGTTCATTTCTTTATTCAAAGGTATACTCAAGTATATTTTTCCTCCAAAAAAAGTTCTTGTTCACTAAAAAGTTTGTATCATGAAGGTAGAAATAATGTATCTCTTCCAACCCCTTAATGCTTTGTAATCACTCCTACACATGTAGGTCTAAGCATGCAATGTATATATATTTCTTTTTAAGTTTCCATGGAATTAGACACTACCCTCCTGTTTGTGTGGTAAGACCTTCCCTACGAAAATAGAATTCTAAAAATCAAGGTTGTTGTAAGGAGTTAGACACTGCCAAGGTGAGTCACTTTGGTAAGACCTCGCCAAAATGAGTGAAACGCCTCTAGACAAATTCAATGACCAAGGTTTCCATACATGGAAAACAAAGATCAAAGGACACCTTATGACCAAACAACTATATTGGTCTGTCACAAAACCATTAGCACCAAACGAAACACTTAAACATAGAAGAGGGCTACCATATTTCATGGAAAAGGATGAGCAAGCACTTGGGATGCTACTCACCTCTCTAGATGCTACTCACCTCTCTACATTTCTTGGATGATTGCACTACATCAAATCAAGCATGGATTACTTTAGAGCAAAACTTTGGAGCTATCTCTAGAAACTCCAAAATAGCACTTAAAATGTAACTTTATTCTCTTACCATGTCACAAGGAGAAGACATACCTACCCTTGTAAAAAAAAGACAGAGATTATTTGTACCCAATTAGTTTATGTGGAATGCCCCATTGAAAATGAGGATCAAGTAACCGTCCTACCCAAAGCGGTTCTCGAGAATAAATTTGGACAAATTGTAACTATTCTTAAAGAAAAATACCCTATCCCTAGATTAGAAGATGTCATAAACTCTCTATAACAGCATGAAAATAAGCTCAAAACTCATGATGAATTTGCAACAAATGCCTTGATTGTAAGAGCTACAAAATGCATCCATTGTAATCGCACCAACCATTTGTCAAAGGATTGCTTTCAAGTTAACCCTTGCATGTGGTAAATCCAACCATGCTACAAAGCATTGTCATCCACCCAAAAACAATGTCAACAACAACAACAACAACAACAACAACAACAAAAACAACAAAGAAGCTTTCAACAAAAGGCCTAGCAATGTCAACGTCATAGAGGAGAAAAAGGAAGAAGAAGAAGCTGAAGTCAGTTTCATCTATGATGATGTGTTGTAAAATATCCTCTTTGTACCATCCTCATTTCTATAGGGAAGGACTTGTACCACCCATGAATTTGTTGAAGGAAGGAGATATAGATTGTACCACCTTGTTTGTACATGGGAAGGAATCATATTTCTGTACCACCCTAGTCTAGTTGTGAGGAAAGGATAGTTCCCGAAGAGCTATTTGTATGATCAAGCTCAAGGGGAGGATTGTTGGCTATTAGCTTTGATCTTTCATCTCATGTAAACCCTCTCCAAATAAGGGGGTATCTAAAGACTTATCTCCTTTTGATTGGTCAAAAAGCAGTTCCCACTTTTGTATTAAGAGCATGACTCTCCATCAGTTAATTGAAGGCACACTTTTTTTGTTTATCCGTTGTCGAGAAGGGCTCAGTTGGGTGGATCAGGCCAACTGCTAGTGTTCCAGATAGACGGTACACGCAGGGTGCTTCGGGCAACTTAAGAGGTAGAGTTCAAATATAGATGCTCACAAATAATCGGATGAGATCATGAAGCAAATCACTCATACAATTCATGAACATCATAAGAGAGATCGGAAATAAGAGAGATGTGAGGAAATTGGAGAGCCAATTAATTCATAATAATGTGTTCGTACAAATATAATGCAGATAACGGAAACAAATACAAGTTACCAAAACATCATAGATCATGATGTCCTCCTCAATCATGTGAGCAGAACCTCCACACCAAGATTTGTGCCAACACTCCTCAAGAAGAACTCCATAACCGCTCCTCAACATGCTTCAAGTTAGCACCATGGCTGGCCCATGTGCTAGAAGAAACATCACCTCTATTGAGGTCCAAGCTCTCCAACGCTTGTGTTGAATACTAGGTGAAGGATCCTTACAAGTGAGCCAAGCACTTGTTTATATAGTATTCTTGTTCCCTTGAAAAGCAATAATAAAGCTCCACGATCGCATAAAGCACACGATCAAATCGTAGTGATTAGAAAAAAAACACCGTTCCCGAATCCGTTTTTGTCCGCCACGTTCGTTGTAGTTTATTAAAAGCAAAAGCATTGATTAAAATAACCTTAATGCACCGCTGCTGGAGTGGAGATTCGAACTCGGGTCAATTGGATGGGAGGACAGCGAACTATCCACACCGCCCATGCTCTAATGTGTAGAAGGATTAATACTGAACTATAGAGATGTTGTAGCCACTTGAGCAAGTGTTGACCAATGAGACATTGAATCAATGTTTTCCAACAATCCTCCCTTCAATAATGGTACAATCTTCAGTAATCTGCAAATCTTCTCATGACTATTTCTAGCCAATACTTCGGTAAAATATCTTCGCAAATATATCTGTAACATTCTCAGTTGAGAGTTATTCTTTAGATTGAATTAATCAAACACTCGATATGTAGGGATGTAGATACGTAGAGATGTAAATCTCTACGACATTCGCCCCTACTAAACTTGCACATCATCCTTGATGGGCGAATCTTCAAATCTTCTTTCTGCGTCAAAGATAAACTGACATTTCATAGAAACATTGAATTTTGAAAACATTTATCAAGTGCATGGGAAGATAAAAAATGTGCCTATGCAAGGCCATATAATGTAGCCCTATCAATTGCATACTTTGAAAATGCGTGGTCAAAATATGGTGCAAAAGATAAGGTATTTGGCATTTGTAGACGAGGTATGTGCGCTCACTCACATACATATCAATGTGCATATACATCAAACCTTTCTTTCACTTAAAGTGCATGGGTAAAGCTCAAAACGTGCCTTGATGCAAGGTCATGTAATGAGACCCTATCATGCATACTTTAGGTGCATAAGTAAACAAACATGGTGCAAGTATCAGGGTAAAAGTTATTTGATGATGAAGCTTGTGCACTCACTCACATACATATCAATGTGCATATACATCAATCCTTACAATCACTCAAAGTGCATGGGTAAAGCTCAAAATGTGCCTAGATGCAAGGTCATGTAGTGAGACCCTACCATGCATACTTTAAGTGCATTGTTCCAAAAAATCATGGTGCAAAAGGGGTAAGAGGAAGTCGATGATGAGGTTCTTGAGAATTTTTGATATCTGCTTTTTAAATTGGATGTCATCCTTTTTTAATTCGTTTACAAGTGCAAGTAGATTGTGGAGGCTAAAGAAATAAACATGTGTGCATATACATTGGTTTATGCATACTCTGAGTGTAGAATAGACTCAATATGGTGCAAATAATGGAGAGTAAGAAAAGAAGACTAAAAATGCATTAAAGTCAACACTCAATTCTCACTCTTCAATCAAATAATCCTCTCAATTCACTCAAACACTCTCACTAATCTCAAGCATCATTATCATCAAAGATAATTTTGAAGAAGTGTGTTCCTGTCTCATGAAAACATCAATGTTAGTATCAAAAACATGCTTTATAATTCATTCTTACTACAATTTCTTTCATCATATTATATCTATGGATCTCTTCATGGTTCATCTTCAATCATAAGCACCTGTTCATCATGGATCATCTTCAACCTGTTCTTTTCTGCAAAGATAAAGGTTTAGAAGACTTTGATGAATTTTTAATATTTTGTTCAATTTGTTTGATAGCATTTTCAATCCATTGTTTTTCCTTTTCGTTAATATTTTGAGCATTGCTTGTACTCTCATCAATTTCATCGATATCTTCATGTTCACTTTGACTATTTTGTTCATCATTAATCTCATGGCTCAATTGAACTTTCAAATTCTTAACCTTTTCTTGATCAAATAATTTGTCATTTTCTAGAAACTTTGGATCACATAGTACATAATATTTATCATCTTTCTTTTTCAATTGTATCAACTTTTCATATTCTTGTTCATCCTCTTCCAATCTTTCTTGCAAAATTTGTTCAACTTTTTGTTTATCCAACTTGATTTGTTCACTTTTCTTTTCTTCAAAACATTTAACTTGATTCTCAATTTCTATCATAGTTTCTTCTTCAGAAGATTTCTTATCATTGTATCTCTTTGGTTTCCATTGTTCTCTAAGTTTTTTAAATGATCTTGGCTTTGATTTTGTTTGATCAAAATATTCTTTCATTCCACCTCTTCCTAAGTTCAAGTGCAATGTCGAGTGATCATGGTATTTACAAATTTTCTTATCAACTTCAGTGACCAATTTAAGTTTACAAGCATTCTCATATGCATTACAATTCCAAAACATATGGCCGAATTGATCACACCAGAAGCATCTTATAGGTTGATTTAATCTTCTATAAGTAGCTCTAGGGATGGATCTTCTATGGTCAGATGAATGTCTTTTATCAAAAACTTGAGTAGACAAACTTTGTACTTGATGATCATATTTACACTTACATGTGGTAATTTCTTTTACTTGATTGGTTAGAATTTCAATATTTTCTTTCAAACTTGAATTTTCATAGCTAATAGTCTTTGATGTTGCAAGTTCTCTCACATGATTAGATAGATTTTCCATACTCTTTATCAAATTTGAAAGTTCATAGTGAACATCTCCTTCTAAATTCCCAAATTCTTGATTAAATTGTGTATTTAATGATTTCATAAGTTCATTAGTTTTTCCCAATATTGAAGTCATCATTGAGATATATGAAGTTAATGGCTCGAGTTTTTCATTTATGGATGCAATTATTCGTAACTCCATATCTTTGAGTTGTTCATCATATTCTGGAGACTTCTCTTCAATTAATGCTTCCACACTAGAACGTATGTCTTGTGTGGTGTGTTTTGCAACACCCTTTTTGCCCATTGTTCACTAATATAATCAACGTAAAAGTAAAATATGCGTACCTATAATTGAGCTTGATATCGTACCTCCTAATTGCCAAATGCCGTGGAACAATTTCACGTCGGGTTCAAATGTCGTAGCACAATTTCACGTTGGGTTCACTTGTCGTGAAGGGCTCAGTTGGGTGGATCAGGTCAACTGCTAGTGTTCCAAATAGACGGTACACGCAGGGTGCTTCGGGCAACTTAAGAGGTAGAATTCAAATATAGACGCTCACAGATAATTAGATGAAATCATAACTCAAATCACACATACAATTCATTAACATCATAAGAGAGATCGGAACTAAGAGAGATGTGAGGAAATTGGAGAGCCAATTAATTCATAATAATGTGTTCGTACAAATATAATGCAGATAACGGAAACAGATACAAGTTATTAAAACATCATAGATCATGATGTCCTCCTCAATCATGTGAGCAGAACCTCCACACCAAGATGTGTGCCAACACACCTCCAAGAAGAACTCCATAACCGCTCCTTAATATGCTTCAAGTTAGCACCATGGCTGGCCCATGTGCTAGAAGAAACATCACCTCTATTGAGGTCCAAGCTCTCCAAAGCCTGTGTTGAATATTAGTGAAGGATCCTTACAAGTGAGCCAAGCACTTGTTTATATAGTATTCTTGTTCCCTTGAAAAGCAATAATAAAGCTCCACGATCGCATAAAGCAGACGATCAAATCGTAGTGATTAGAAAAAAAACACCGTTCGCGAATCCGTTTTTGTCCGCCACATTTGTTGTAGTTTATTAAAAGCAAAAGCATTGATTAAAATAACCTTAATGCGCCGCTGCTGGAGACGAGATTCGAACTCGGGTCAATTGGACGGGAGGACAACGAACTATCCACGCCGCCCATGCTCTAATGTGTAGAAGGATTAATATTGAACTATACAGATGTTGCAACCACTTGAGCAAGTGTTGACCAATGAGACATTGAATCAATGTTTTCCAACAATCCTCCCTTCAATAATGGTACAATCTTCAGTAATCTGCAGATCTTCTCATGACTATTTCTAGCCAATGCTTCGGTAAAATATCTTCGCAAATATATCTGTAACATTCTCAGTAGAGAGTTATTCTTTAGATTGAATTAATCAAACACTCGATACGTAGGGATGTAGATACGTAGAGATGTAAATCTCTACGACACCGTGCGCATATGTGAAGAGAACTCTCTCTATCTTATCTTGGCATGTATGAACAAGAGTTCTCTTCCTCTCTCTCTCTCTCTCTCTCTCTCTCTCTCTCTCTCTACTGTGGGAGAGTACACTATCCATTGCTCTCTCTTTCTTGCTTCATTCTAACTCATCTGTCGCTTTCTATTCTTCACTATTGCTGCGCCATCGTGAGAAGCTTCAACACCTATATCTTTATATATTCATTCTGATTTCATAATCAAATGGTAGGATCTTTCCTAGCACAAAAGCTTTCACTTCATAAGATTTAATACTTATACATTAATGATCATATATTTTAATTGATAACTTATCCAATCGTTTTAATACTACCTTTATCTTGTATATTAAGAGAATTCGTAAAGATCATTCATGAAATGCTTTCGGAATAAAATCATTTGTATATTACGCTATGTGAAAGTGGTTGTGACTCGTGTAGTTATCTCTAGAAGAGTTTGAAGAGACAGGTGATATGTTGTTGATGCTATCCCAGCTTCAAAGACATGATTTGAGATAATCAACATAAATAGATGTTTCATATTGTTTCGGTGATAGATAAACATGGCCTCCAGTTTATATTTGATATGGATATTAATACAAATGGTAGCAAACGTGGTGATGAT
>CM035429.1:22016034-22038534 GCA_020310875.1 Ceratopteris richardii
GTTTGATTTCTTCTGGGGCATTTGCGTGGGGATCAGCTGAGAGAGCATAGGAGCGAGCAAAAGAGAAAAGGTACATGCACATACATACACACGTATGCATACACACACATGCACATACATACAAATTGTGAGCAGTGGAGAATGTCATGCCTATGACTCACCTCCCAGCCTATTTATAGACCTTGCCTAGTCACCATCTAGAGTTCTCTCTAAGGTTCCTCTAATCATCTAGCCATCATGAGTACGTACCTTGTATGAACTCTCTGGCTTTTGGCCTTGGCTATCCCCCGAGCAAGGGACTTCTCGTTCCTCCAAGCATGTACATCTCTGGAATATAACACGCTCTCCCCCTTCTAAAGATCATTGTCCTCAATGATATAAGAGCTATAATTTTGGGAATCTGAATCTGTGATTCTGAATAATAAGAGTGGAGTGTACTAGATGTCTGAAATACTAGATAATCAAAATGAGGACCACTCATCTCTCTACTTCCTATCTAGCATTTCCATCCATAAATTCTAGTCCTTGCCTTAGGCATACTATAGGAATCCCTCTGAGGCCCAATGAGTCCATATGTGCGCAGCATAAGTACTTGGAATATCCTTGGACTCCCTATGCCTAGACCTTGATCACTAACTTGTGACGCCTTGTCAATTGTAAAAACCTTGGTAACTTGCCCTTGTCTCTTTGGAATACCGATTGACAGCTTGTCATATGGTATAATTGTGCAAAATCACTTACTCCACTAGAGTAATGAAAACTATTATGCTAATCCAAAACAATGTGACTATGTCCTAAACTCTGTGGAAAATTACTAAACATAAATGGAAAACTTTTCCAAATAGTACTTAATCTCTAAGCTCAAGTAAATCTTCTTGATTTACTCACTATAATGAAATGAAACTCAAGAAGGTCTCATCATGATCCAAACTGTGAATCCAAGATGATAATATGAACGATCCAGACTATGGATCAAGATATCAACATGTCAATGATCCAAACTATGGACCAAGATCTCAATCTGTGACATCCAAACTATGGACTAAGATCTCAATCTCGATCTATCTTCTATGTAATCCAAACTATGGATCAAAATCCCAATCTCTCATATATAATAATCCCAACTATGGACCAAAATATGTCTCATATAAAATAATTCCCATTCCACTCTCTAAAACTAAGTCCATCATGCCAAGTGAAGATGTGCTAAGAAAGTATAGAAACTAATAGAACTACCACTACCTTCTCAGTATTACCATGCATGATGTTCCAAGTGGATGAAACTTGCTTTATCCATGACCATCATCTGATGATGACTATGATCAAATCATTCCTAATCAGGAATGAGGTGTCTTCAAGTAAACTACTGTAATAATCTAGCACTCCCAAATATAATGAGGATCATAATGTGAGTCCACTAAATATATTGAACAATGGTAAGTAGATGTGTGCACACTCATAGCCTACAAGGCTAACCATCTAGCTTACCTCATACACACTATGTATGGACCATAGCCTAACCTTAGACATATCAAATAAAGTAGTATGTAATCTATGAACTTCTTCTTAGTGCAATTTCCTATTCATGATTCTTATGTGCAAACCTTGCCTTTCTACTTCTAGGCTACTTGCCTGCGGACTTGCCTTTTTTGCGATCACATATAGAGTGACTGTCCCAATTACCCCTCTATTGTCCAATAATAAGATTATACCAGAAGATCATATAAATGAACTCCAAATCATATAAGAATACAATCATAGAGACTTCTCTCCCATACCATTATCCTACATCTAGGTAGAATACAAAGTTTGATGTCCCATACCACCCAACTTTATACCCCACATAGATATGTGTATGAGATTAAAGTCGAACACTTCTCTCAAAAGAAAATGCAAGAATAGATTGGTGAGTACTCATTAATCATGAAGTGTTCCTAAAGTGTTTGCTTACCTCGATGGAAAGAAGACAGTCATTCCTATGACTCTATCACTCATAAATATCTATAACATCAAATCATCTTGATTTGAGAAGTGAGAAAATATTTAATAAATCAACTCAACTAGAGTTGTGAAGGATGCGGCTTGCATCAGATATCAACTCATGTGGATTGAATCAAATATTGACTCCCAATAAATTGGAACTCATACAACTTGTATGAATCCAATTATATGAAATGAGAACAACTAGAAAAGTTCTCCCGTTCCATGCTCTCATGGCACTATATATATTCTAGAAAATTTTGACAGAGTCTCCTCTGTCCCACTGAGAATGGTCACCATAAAGCAATTCTCAATAAACAAGGATCTAGAGCATGACTAGCCCAAATGTCTCCTGCATAAAAAATTTCCAATAGTAGGAGGTTAAATCTTACTTTTACGAACTTTTCCTCATGCAAAATGTATGAAATTTTCCAGCCTTATATAGCTTTTCTCAAGATTTCATTAGGCTCAAAAATCATCGAATTTGGATATTTTCTCACAGTGTTATAGACATTTCATTGGAAGGGTCAAACAATTGACGAAAAACTCTGAAAGTGTACAGGGTCATCTTCTTGAAGCCCTTAGATTAATCAAACAAACCTTTTCTATATCATAAATTCCAAAACCTTTGCATTTTCTATATATCATAGTTTATATACTCGTGTAGCTTCTCCAACAAAAAATTTTCAAATTGGACCTTCCAGTATGAAAATATCATGTGTTTATCAAACACATGTATCACTCTTTGGCAAATCCTTGCCAGAGATTGTTATGAGAAGAATAGATCATTTGACCTATCAAATGGTATCCAATTTCTTTCAAATTTTAACAGCACATATCTAGTACTATCTACATTTAGTGATATAAGGTTCATAGTATTTAAACATTTGGATCCGTCACAATGATGAAAATACTAAGCCTCTATACCTACAAAATTTTAAAATTTTACAGAGGCTAATGTTTACGCTTTTCTTTATAGCTCCTAAAGGACAAAAGATTTCATTTTGAAATTGTATACACACCATTTGGAGGTCTGTAGCTAATGCTAGGAAAAAAGAATCTTTCAGTTTGAGAAAATGAGCTAAGAGAAGCAATCACGTCTACGTGACATGGCCTCTAATCATTTCATAAATTCCTAACGCTGCACTTTGATGTGGAGAGATTATTTGACCTCTCAAATGATCTCTAAAAATAATGAAAATTGGTATGCACAAATTGTATCTATCAAACCTTCATTTCCAATAACAATCATTCCATATGAACTACCAATTAAGAGAAATGACCTTTCTAACAGGCCTATGTCACTTGTTTCAGGCGGCTACCTCTACTAGCAGCACTTTTAGTGCAGAGACCATTTGACCTATCTAAAAGTTTCTACATTACTTGAAAATTAGTCAGCTTGACGATAATTCTAGGAGCTACTTGCTCTCCAAATTTCAATAAATGCAGGCATTCCTTCAAAGAGTAGCATCCAAATCCCTATGAGCCTACTACCTCACTCACTATTTGCTCAATCATTTTTTTTAAATATGAAAATGACGAGGCATATTAATCCTTATGATTAAATAAACTCGCTCATTATCTTGGATGAATTATGACATGGATATATATATATCCATGTATATAATCATCATTTAGATCAATGCAAATCATTGTCTTGTTGAAAAATCAACTCTTTACATAGTATCCACCTTTTAGTGAAAGTGAACATCTATGGATGTCATTCTATTCATTGTGCTTCTCGAAAACTCATTAATCTCATCACAACCAATCATATACAAAAACTTCATACTTGTATTGATGATCATAACCATAGCACTCTTGTGCAGACTCGAGATAAGCATCTATATGAAGTACATAGACTAGCATGAAAAATAATTCATTTGCTCATGCGTTACTTGTCAAAAACACATTTTACTTGTTCTTGAGGTATATACCTTGTCCTTTACTCTCTAAAGGCACAATTATCCTATGCATGATACCTCTCTCACACAACACAACCTCGCTCTAGTTTCCACATGGCATATAACCCAAACAATGTTCTTTGCACCCTCCGAGGGCGAAAGTTTTCCCATGCCAGCTGTGATGTCTGTCCTCATAGGCCCAAGATCCACACAATTCACAAAAATCATTTTATCAGGAAAGCCCTTTTCCAATTGTGTGGCTAGCAGCCTTGTATATGCGTGCAGGGCAATCTTGCTCATTTTGTAGCATGAGAACTTCAACGGCCAGGACTTGTCGCCCCAGGCATGCTGCTTCACATCATTCAGATACTTGTCCAACATTCCCTCTATGACAGCCTCTGAAAGACATTCCAAGCAAGCCAATTCCCGTTGAAGCTTTGCGTTCCTTAGATTCTGCGTAGAAAAACATCTTCAGGATCAGCAGACTCTATATAGTGCTTGAAATCAGAGCAATATATGGGGTACGATTTATAAAGAATGAATCAAAGAAAGGTTACGGTAAGTTGTCCCATCACAGATCCAACATTGATAAAGCGAGCTCCTTGATCAGAGTGCCTAGCTAAGGGCAATAGAGCTTGAGTGATATACTTCGCCCCATAGTAATTTGTTTCAATACATGCCTTGGCAGATCCATACCAGAGAATGAATCCCTTGGAGCCATGGTCCTGCTTCCACTGAAAAAGATCATCGTCGTCAGCAGCATTCGACCAGTATATCGAATATAGGGAAGTAATTAACATCTGATTGAACTGATGCTGAAGTCTTTTAGGTTGATGTTGTTTTCCTTCAAATATACCTCGTCAATAGCCACACCATTGATAGCTGCATTGTTCACCTACAAAACAGGTGTGAGGTATGTCGGAATCTTATATGTTTTCTCAGCCTTGGTAAAAGCATACAAATCTTTTTCGTCAGCTTCATAGAACTGTCCTATTAGCTTATACTGAAAACGGAGAGCTCGGAACTGCCTGATTCACCACAATAGCCATGGATAGAGAAGTACGAGGACTAACTAGTAGTTCACATATTTGCAGCAAGAATCTCTCTTCATCAGTCCCCGCAAGTAAGCCAAACGAAACAGAAAAGACCTTCTTGAAGATCTGAAAAAAAACATTCCGAATGCATCGCAGCACAAGACAAAGGAAAAGATGGATTGCCAAGACATGCTCCGCAATGATATCACATGCACCATAACTGATCCACAAATGAATAGGCAGAATACATAAGCTTCAGCGTCCATGGACAGACTTGGAATGACGTTAAATCCTTCAACCTCTCTGAAAAGCATCACTCTATGGACTTACAAGGATGTTAAATCCTCCATGTTCTCGTAAAAGCCACGACGCAAAGCAGGTACGGGAAACTGCATCTGTAACATCCAACTGATGGAAACTAATATTCTGAAGACCTTCATGCTTCAATTTCTGGTGAGCTTCCTGGCCCCTATCTGCATCTCGAGCCGTCAGAACAACCCTCAATCCCGCAATTGCAAACTGTTGCAAACCTCGAAGCCGATGCCTTTGTTCCCCCCAGTTACTACAGCTATGGTCTCCTCGTTCCACCATTTCCTGCTGCTAAAAATACACAGGAAAAACCATGTATGAACGGATCTCTGGTAGAGCAAATTGCGCAGCATATATAGGTGTAGTGGCATATCTAACCTGCAAGCATCCATTGCCAATCTGTAAACAAACGAGCTGCTTTGAACATATGAAAAGAGGCCCTATGTCTGAAAGCTCACGTCCTGGTATATAATGTTGGAAGGTGGCTTGACGTTCACTAGAAGACACAACTATTGATATTGATATCGCTGCGGATTGGTCGTACTATAAGATTATAATGGAATCTAAGGTCTAATTTTCGTAGGGACTATCACTTTTGATATGACGTTCTTTGAACAAGTCGTATACAAGGCATAACCCCCGATTTCTAATAGAACCAAGGTCTAACTTTTGACATGTGATATAATGGATATACACACACACACAAACACACACACACATATATATATATATATATATATATATATATATATATATATATATATATATATATATATATATATATATATATATATATATATATATATATATATAGTTGCCTAAACGTGGACACAGAGGTTAGGAAGATGCCAACATAACCTCCTATTCATAGTTCATATATATATATATATATATATATATATATATATATATATATATATATATATATATATATATATATATATGTGTGTGTGTGTGCGTGTGTGTAAAAGAGAGCTATAAATAACCATAAATCCATTATCTATATAATAGATTTTATAGTTTTTAGTTCATAGGGTTCCATTATATGTAACAAGTCTCCTAAACTTGAGTCACAATCTCACACAGAATAATGGGTTTCGACATCACAATATATAAAGAAGGCAAACAGAGTATACGCAGAACAAGAAGAGAGAGAATTTTATTATTTGTGCAGATTTACAAGTAGTTCTGATCTGCGTTACAAAATCTATGAGATTGCCTCAATGTGAAGCCTCATCCACCCGACCACCCCCGAGCTGATCTCAATCCCAATCTCAATCACAATCACAATCTCAATCCCAATCTCAATCACAATCACAATCTCAATCTCAATCTCAATCTCAATCTCAATCGCAATTCGAGAAGCCGAAAAACGATCGTAATGACTGTACGACCATCATCCTTTTCTATCTCTCAGTCTTCGTCTTTTTGGGATCTCCGCTTTTCGCCAGCGCACGACCAATCACGCCTTCCTAGACCCGCACTTTTAGAATCTGCATGCTCCAAGATAGCGTCTTTTCCCATGTCTCATGCAAGACTTCCGGACCACCCATGCATCTACTTTTCATGTCCACCATCAAGAATCGTACCTGCAAAAATAGGGGTAATCCCTGCAACGCACTCACACACACGTCAATCACCCAAAAATAACCCATATACCCATGTGCGTTTTCTAAATCCGCGAACATGAATAAGATGAATGAATGAAGGCTTCTCTTTTTTTTTTTTTTTTTAAGTGTTGGAAAACGGCACTTTTCAAAACCCACTAACTCAAAAACAGTGAGGAATCAGCTTGAGCTTGTGAGAGACAAAAAATATTCAGTTCTTGAATCTCTACAATAATGTTAGAGACGCCTCAGGTCCGAATCTGCTTCCAAATATCACTTTTGGGCCCTACAAAATCGAAAATTCTAGAGAGAGATGAAAAAACATGAAAAATCTCTTCATTAACCTATCTTCTTGGAACCAAATGAGACATAAAACATAGGAACTACCAAAAATTCAATCAGGTAAAGTTTTTCTACTAAGAATACTCTACCTTTCTCTCATACAACACTCTTTCAGATTCCTTCATCTTCATGCTCGAAATTAACATACAAATTTCATGCGACAACTTTCTAGAGAGAGAATGTAAAAACTTATTGCTACAAAATTTTGCAAACATGATCAAAATATCCTAAACATAAAATTTCATTATTACCTACCCATCTTTTTTTTTTTCCAGGTGGAAAATCAACGTGGCATCTTACAATTCTCCCCCTCTTTTAAAGAACTCTGTCCTCAGAGTTGGAAAGAAGAATAATGTTCCATAAACTCATCTAAACCAACCCATGTTGAATCTTCAATAGGATATGCAAACCACTTTACTAAAATTTCCAATATTTCACAATTCCTAAGATGTCTAACTCTCCTATCCAATATAACTTCTCGTTCAAGTTCAAAAGTGGCATCTTCCTTCAACTTAGATTTGTCCTGCAAAACATGATCAGCATTAGGAACATACTTTTTAAGTAATCCAACATGGAAGATTGGATGAATTTTCAAAGTATTAGGTAGGTCAAGTAAATATGCAACAGAACCAATTTTCTTTAAGATTTTGAAAGGACTAGCATAACGAGGAGACAATCGACGATCTTTGCCTACAACCAGATTTGATTTAGAAGGACTCACTTTCAAGAAAACCAGATTGTTTGTTCTAAATTCCAAGGGCCTCTTTTTGAGATCATGATATAATTTCTGACATTTATGTGCATCTTTCAGGTTTTTCCTTACCTTATTTAGCTCCAAATCCATGTTTTCAAGCATCTCTTTGGATATTTCAACCTGATTCTGTGAATTAAAAAGTGAATGTGGCAGAAAGCAATTATAACCATACATTGCTTCAAAAGGTGTCATCTTAATAGAGGAATGACATGCACTATTATATGCATACTCAACCATGGGCAAATATTCAGTTCAATTGTTTTGCTTATCATTCGCATACATGCGTAACATATCCTCAAGCACCCTGTTAACCCTCTCGGTCTCACCATCGGTTTGAGGATGAAATGCAGTACTCATGCGTAATTCTGTTCCTATGGATTGAAATGTTGCTTTCCAAAAATTAGATGTGAACCTTGCATCCCTGTCAGAAATTATACTTTTGGGTATACCATGTAACCCAAAAATTTCTTTTATGAAAAGTTTAGCAACATGCAAAGCTGTATCAGTTTTCCTCATGGGAAGAAAATGTGCCATCTTTGTAAGACGGTCCACGACAACAAAGATGGTATCATGCCCACTTCTGGTCACAGGAGACTTTGTTATGAAATCGATAGAGATGGATTCCCATTTTTTATCAGGCACATCTAATGGTTGTAACATGCCAGGACTCCTTTTAAATTCGGCCTTAACCTGTTGACATTTCAGACATTCTTCGACATACCTCTTAATATGATATTTCATACGTGGTCAGTAATATGAAGCTTTCACTTTTGCATAAGTTCTAGAAAAACTAGGGTGTGTAGAGAAAGATGCATCATGACAGTCATGCAGCATCTTTTCTTTCAAAACAGATTCTGAAGAAATACATGAACGAGAATTACAATACAAATCATTATTTGAACGAGAATTACAATACAAATCATTATTTCTCAAATGAAATTTTCCTTGAAACATAGAACCTGGATTCATACCCAAAAATTCCAAGATTGCTGCATAAAATAAATCTTCTTTTTATTCTTTTCCAATATCAAAATCAGAGGATAAAATAGAAATTGAATTGCATAGGGGTTTACGACTCAAAGCATCGGCCACCTTGTTTTCTTTTCCTGCTAAGTATTTAATATCAAAATCATATTCACTTAGCAATTGGATCCATCGTTTTTGTCTATTGTTAAGTAAAGGTTGAGTAAATATGTATTTAAGGCTTTGATGATCTGTTCTTAATTCAAACTTTACTCCTAGCAATAAGTGTCTCCAATGTTTAAGTGCACGAACAACTGCAAGTATTTCTAAGTCATGTGTTGTATAATTTAGTTCATGTTTCCTTAATTTCCTTGACTCATAAGCCACTACCCTCCCTTCTTGTGAAAGAACGCATCTGATTTGGCTTCCACTAGCATCACATGCAACAATAAAAGGCTTCCCTAACTCAGGTATCTTTAGCACACAATTTTCGATAACTTTCTGTTTTAATTTGTCAAAACGCCTTTTGACACTCATCGTTCCATATGAACTCTCTTATTTTCTTTGTCAATTCTGTAAGAGGATTTGCAATTCAAGAAAACTCCCTAATGTGTGCCCTCTCATATTGTGCCAAACCAAGGAAGCTTCTCACATCCCTCACACATTTGGGTGTAGGCCTGTCAACTATGCTTTTAACTTTCTCAGGATCTATATGAATCCCTTCCTTAGAAACAACTCTCCCCAAATCAGTCACTTCCCCTTTTGCAAAAAAGCATTTACTCATCTTACCATATAGTTTATGCTCTCTTAGTTTTTGTAAAGTCTTCCTGAGATGCAATGCATGTTCATCATCATCCTTAGAATACACAAAAATATCGTCAAGAGAAACTAATATAAATTCATCAAGATATTCATGAAACACATTATTCATCAAACAAATAAATGTTGCAGGAGCATTTGTTAATCCAAAAGGCAAAACTATGAACTCGTAATGACCATATTGGGTTCTAAAAGCGGTTTTGGGTATGTCCTCAGACTTTACTCTAATTTGATGATATCCCGATCTTAAGTCAATTTTAGTGAATACTGTGGCACCACTCAATTGACTCAGCAGTTCATCTATGTGTGGGAGTGGATACTTGTTCTTAATGGTTTTCTTGTTCAATCCCCTATAGTCAATACAAAGTCTGTATGGACCATCTTTCTTTTTCCGAAACAAAACAGGTGCTCCCCAAGGTGAAACACTAGGTCTTATCAACTCCTTCTTCAAAAGATCATCCAATTGGAGCTTCAACTCTTTCAATTCATCAATATTGAACCTATAAGGTGCTCTAGAATAAGGCTCACTTCCTAGATAAAGGTCTATAGCATGGTCAATTTTCCTAGGAGGAGGCATGCCCGGTTAACATATTTCCTCTTCTTTCTTCTTCTCCTGAAGGTCATGCATATAAACCAAATATGTCTCACAACCCTGTCGAATACCCCTAATCAACTTTATTGCAGAAATAGGAGAAAAACTTGAATTACACTTGCCTGCAAGACGATGTTCCTTCCCTTCTATTTTCAAAGTAAGGATCCCGCTTTCACAATCAATCAAGACACTGTTATGAACTAACCAGTCCATTCCGATGATTACATCACATTCTCTCATTTCAATTACATGGAAGGTACCCAAAAACTTATGTTCTCCTAACATAAAATGAAGATTCTCAATACAGCCTCGAGTATAGTGTATCCTACCATTAGCCACCTGTAGAGGTCTTTTAGTCTGCATCTCAATGTGCAACCCTAAAGCTTCTGCCATCTTAAGTGAAAGGAAACAATTTGTACTACCCGAATCAATCAAGAAACTAACCTTACGTGAGGATATGTCCCCCATAATCCTAATCACTGATGCCCTTGAATGAGAAGAAGTTTTCATGCATTGAAGTCTAGGGCTAGAACACTTACCTTGATCATCCGCTTCCTCAATTGTCATGTTTTCTTCTTGTAGATGAGCTATCTTCGCTTGCATAGAACGGTTGATGGCCTTGTTTGGACATTCAAAAGTGCGATGTCCTTGTTCTCCACATCAAAAACAAAGTCCCAGCCTCTTAGCCCGCTCTAGGAAATCAGAAGCACGTTGCCAGTGCATAACTTCTTGCTTCTTAGGTGTATCCATTTGCTTCGGCTTTGGTCTTCCCCCTTGACCATTAATAGAGTTAGTCGATCTCTGTCCATTTTGATTTATTGAAATAGGTCTTGGGGGTCGATGTCCTGTTCAGATAAACCTTCATTTGAATGCCTTTTTCATTGTAAACTTCTCCATCTTCTCAAAGTTTTCTGCTTTTGCAACCGCATCAAGAAAATCTACACATCCGGACCCCTTTACTTGATAGCGAAGCTCTTCCCGCAAACCCTCAATAAACTTGCTTTTCAGTGCATCTCCAGAAACTTCTAGTGCATACTTATGTGAACGCAAAATTTTCTCCTTATATTCTTCAACAAACAAGTTATATCTATCATCCTCATGCTGCTTCAAAGAGTAGAATTCCATTTTCTTTTCCAGCCGATAATGTGGAGAACAATAACGATTCTCTGCTTGCTCTCAAAATTCTTTCCAGAGGATCGGACCTTCACGTGTTCTTGTCTGTATATAAGATTTCCACCACAGTTTTGCGACTCCTCGCAGATGCAGAATTGCCACCTTTGCTTTTGATTCCTCACTAAATATGCGCAGGTCAAAGAAATCTTCAAGTTCCTCAATCCATGCTTCAAGATCCTCCCCAATTTTCTTTTCACCATGAAATTCATTTAATTTTGCTCTTTTGAACACTTGCTTGAGTGCAGATTCACCTGCATCATCGTCCTCTTCAGGTTCACGTTGCCCTCTAGCTCTACGTGCGTTTGATGTGCCCGCACCATTACCACCTTCAGCATTGAGGTCCATGAAAGCATTTGCAGTAGCCTCTTTTTTTTTGTTGGATCTTTCTTTATGTAATTCTGCATTCAATCTACGCATAAGCTCCTCTTGTTCTTCTATCTTCTTCTTCAAAGCCTACATCTTGTCCCGGAATCCAACTCTGCTCTGATACCACTTGTAACAA
Source organism: Ceratopteris richardii (assembly GCA_020310875.1). Lineage (NCBI taxonomy): Eukaryota > Viridiplantae > Streptophyta > Polypodiopsida > Polypodiales > Pteridaceae > Ceratopteris > Ceratopteris richardii. Next base: position 22,028,014 of record CM035429.1, read on the forward strand.
GTCTCCTAAACTTGGGTCACAATCTCACACAGAATAATGGGTTTCGACACCACAAGATATAAAGAAGGCAAACAGAGTATACGCAGAACAAGAAGAGAGAGAATTTTATTATCTGTGTAGATTTACAAGTAGTTCTGATCTGCGTTGCAAAATCTAGCCGATTAGTTAAATGTGAAGCCTCATCACCCCGACCACCCCCGAGCTGATCTCAATCCCAATCTCAATCACAATCACAATCTCAATCTGAATCTCAATCTCAAGCTCAATCGCAATTCTAGAAGCCGAAAAACGAGCGTAATGACTGTACGACCATCATCCTTTTCTATCTCTCAGTCTTCGTCTTTTTGGGATCTCCGCCTTTCGCCAGCGCACGACCAATCACGCCTTCCTAGACCCGCACTTTTAGAATCTGCATGCTCCAAGATAGTGTCTTTTCGCATGTCTCATGCAAGACTTCCGGACCACCCATGCATCTACTTTTCATGTCCACCATCAAGAATCGTATCTGCAAAAATAGAGGTAATCCCTGCAACGCACTCACACACACGTCAATCACCCAAAAATAACCCATATACCCATGTGCGTTTTCTAAATCCGCGAACATGAATAAGATGAATGAATGAAGGCTTCTCTCTTTTTTTTTTTTAAGTGTTGGAAAACGGCACTTTTCAAAACCCTGTAACTCAAAAACAGTAAGGAATCAGCTTGAGCTTGTGAGAGACAAAAAATATTCAGTTCTTAAATCTCTACAATAATGTTAGAGACGCCTCATGTCCAAATCTGCTTCCAGATATCACTTTTGGGCCCTGCAAAATCGAAAATTCTAGAGAGAGATGAAAAATCATGAAAAATCTCTTCATTAACTTATGTTCATGGAACCAAATGAGACATAAAACATAGGAACTACAAAAAATTCAATCAGGTAAAGTTTTCTACTAAGAATACTCTACCTTTCTCTCATACAACACTTTTTCAGATTCCTTCATCTTCATGCTCGAAATTAACATACAAATTTCATGCGACAACTTTCTAGAGAGAGAATATAAAAACTTATTGCTATAAAATTTTGCAGACATGATCAAAATATCCTAAACATAAAATTTCATTATTACCTACACAAGTTTTTTTTTTCCAAGTGGAAAATCAACGTGGCATCTTACATTATATAAATAGATTTAAAAACTATAAAATCCATTATATAGATAATGGATTTTTGCTTATTTATAGCTCTCTTTTACACACACACACAGACACACACATATATATCTTGAGAAAATGTCATCACCACACACCCACACACGCACGCACACACACACACACACACACACACATATATATATATATATATATATATATATATATATATATATATATATATATATATATATATATATATATATATATATATATATATATATATATATATATATACATACGCACACAGAGAGAGAACATGGCACAAATATGCATAGATATCGTGAGAAAATATAATCACCATACATATATATATATATATATATATATATATATATATATATATATATATATATATATATATATATATATATATATATATATATACGCACACACAGAGAGAACATGGCACAATATGCATAGATATCTTGAAAAAATATAATCAACATAGAAAAGATGTCTCGTTGATGCAAAAAGTAACCTCTTATTTATTTTGTATATTCATATCAACCACATAAAGTAGAATGAACTATAATATCTATGTGATAATGGAACACCCTAAATTTCTTCATGTGACATATTGGATTTATAGTTCTCTTATACACAAACACGCACATACATACATACACACACACACACACACACACACACACACATATATATATATATATATATATATATATATATATATATATATATATATATATATATATATATATATATATATTCACAAGGACTCCCTTATATATTTTATATAGTTATAAGGGCTCACGTTGTCATAGTGATTTTAGATATTTATCCGTTTGTTATGTAAGTCTTTGATATGGTTTCATTGATACAAGACAATCCCTATTTATAATAGAACTGCGGTCTAAATTTTCACATGTAACATAATGGGTATATATTGTCTCGTTGATACAAGGCATAATCCCCTATTCATGATAGAACCAAACTCTAAATAAATGTCTGATATTGTCTTCTTGATACACGTCATAACCCCATCTTTAGAATACAACCAAGGTATTGATTTTGACATGTGACATAACTATATATATATATATATATATATATATATATATATATATATATATATATATATATATATATATATATAATGCATAAAATAGATGTTCGATATTGTTTCATTGATGCAACTCATAAAATATAATGAACTATAATGTTTGTGTCATATAGAAATCAAAGCCTATATTTTGTCATGTGACATAATGGATTATAGAATGGACATGAAGTAGAATGAACAATAACTTTTGTTTCATATTGGATATATAGATCTTATATATATATATATATATATATAGTCGAATTAGGGCCTAGATTCTATCATGTGATATAATGAATTTATAGTTTTCTTACACACACACGCGCGCGCGCGCACACACACACACACACACACACATATATATATATATATATATATATATATATATATATATATATATATATATATATATATAAGTAGATGTCCAAAACATAAAATACACATTTGATATTGTTCAATTGGTGCAAAACATAACCTCCTAATGTAGAATGAAGTCTAACTTTTCTATCGTAATGGAATCAAGCCCTAGATTTTATCATGCGACATAATGAATTTATAGTGCTCATATATATATATATATATATATATATATATATATATATATATATATAGAGAGAGAGAGAGAGAGAGAGAGAGAAGCATAAATGTGCACCCAAAGCACATAAAATAGACGTTTGATATTGTTTTGTTGATGCAAAACATAAGCAAGTATTTATATTAGATATTGATATTGTCGACAACATGAAATAGACGTTAAGGAGATGTCGACATGAAATAGACGTTTGATAATGCTTCGTTCATGCAAAACATAGGCTTTGTTTCTATATTTTTTTTTTAATATAAAGGAAGTTCGGCAATAGCCTACTCTCCCGGACTTGAATTAAATGAAGAAAAGTACAAGAGAAGGGGACTAGTGCCCACGGGACCCCCCAAATCCCACAAAGCAGGGGAAGCTTTAACAGAGCTTAGATGGCATTACAAAGAAGTTTAATCACCCTCTCATCACCCTCATGAGGGGCCCACTTGGGTTTAAGCTTGTTATTGATCAAAAGGAGAACTTGATGATGGCTGAAGGGGGGGGATTTCTTATAGTTAACAATCCTTTTGCCAAGGAGGAACAACGATTTCTCAATTGACCACTCTTTGGGGGAGTCACCGAAGTTGAAAGCACATCTTTCCCGCCAGATTTTCCATAGGACCTCCCCTCTGATGGCGTTCTAGAGAGTCGTGGAGCAGCTGATCGCTTCTCCTAGCAGGACTTGCTGCCAACTGAGATGTCTCTGAAGTCTAATTTTCTTTCCAATTGTCTGCAAGAGTCTGTTGGAGCTAGGGCAGGTAAAGAAGATGTGTGAAATATCTTTGATAGACCAGTAGCAGTGTTTGCACCAGGGAGGAATCCCACACAATTTGCTAGCCTTAAGGTTGATCCAGATTCCATGATGAAGGATTTACCATAAGAGGACAAAATTTTTTATTTCTATGAGGGGGTGCCAGATAGCCATGAACTTCATGTCCCACCGAAGCCGCGTCCATGACAGGCACCACTTCTTGTTGAGGTTAACCTGATAGTCAATCGTTTCTTTGATGTTCGGGAGTTTTGATAGGCGATTTCCATTGTGCCATTTGAGACCAAGCAAGCTCGACGTGTCGTGTCCCATGAGAAGGCGAACTTTGTGTCGGTCCCAGGCGAGACATCTGCTTTGCAAAGTGTTCCATTCTTTGTACGAAATGTTGACGCAAGGGTCAATATCCTCGAAGTTGATCCAACGGTTGGTGTCTTGTTTCCAGAGATGTTTCCATTTTTTGAAACCTTTATTTTCCATAACTTCTTGGCATTATGAATGTTCCAAGATTCCACACTCCGGATGCTATGGATCGGAAACCAGATAGAGTCATTTTGTCTGATACCGGTTGCCCACTTCCACTCTTCACTAATTCTTGTGTAGCTTTTGACTTTATTCCAACTCTTCCATAGGGAGCACACGAGATTAGAGCCTTTCGGGAAGACGGGGATCGGGGAAAACAACAAGGTCAAGATGTCAAGATTCTTCCAATTTGGGAAACCCATGAGAGCCAACTCGTTCTTGTTTTTGAAGATCAACTTGGCCCACGAGGACTCCCCGTTGCACCAAGCCTTAATCATCCATTTGGCCGCCAGTTTGTTAGCCATACACCAAATGTCTAGGATACCAAGTCCCCCACTATCTCTATGGCTGGTGCAGATGGACCATTTGATTTTAGGCACACTCCGCCTACTGTGGTCGCCCGTCCAAAGGAAGTTTCTACAAATACTATCCAGTTTGGACAAATCTTGCTCTTCCGGTCTCCAACAAGAAAGGAAATAAATGGTAGATGATAGGAGGAACGTGTTGATAACTATAGCACGACCAGCAAGATTGATTTGCATGCCTCTCCAATAGTTAAGCTTGTTTTTGAGTTTGGCCAGTACCCACTTCCACCGTTGCTCCATAGAGATGCCAAACCCCAAGGGTATCCCAAGAAGCCAAAAAATTTGGCCCTGCGGAATGATTTGACAGCCATGATCAATGAGAAGGTTGGGCTGTGACCCAACAATAGCTCGAAAGGCGGTCTTAGAGTGGTTGATTGTGGATCCAGAGGCTTCAAAAAAAGTAGCCAGACACCTCCAGAACGTCTCCAGGCTGGTACTATCATTGTGAATAAACGCGTTCATATCATCGGCAAAAAGTCTCATGGTGATCTGAATGTGGTCATGAGGCAAACGGAGGCCTTTGATATTACCAGCTTCCACCTGATGCTCCACCAGCCTGCTAAGCCCTTCTGTGGCAATGGCAAAGAGAAGGGGAGCCAAAGGGCATCCTTGTCTGATAGATCTTCTAAGTTTGATCGCCTTCAAAAGTTTGTCGTTAATGTTAATTTGGGTCGATGCGTTACTGAGAAGGGTCGCGATCATCTTGGTGAATTTCTGACTACATCCAAGATCTTGGAGGGACTGCAAAATATAGTCCCATTCTAGCCTATCATAGGCTTTATCAAAGTCGATCTTGAGTAAGACCACATCTTGTTTAGACTCATTTGCAAATTCAAGACCTTCCCAGATATCTGTAATGGTTTCCAAAATTGACCTGCCTTTGATGAAACCTTTTTGGTCCTCGCTTAGCCACGCTCTCAAGTGGCAAGAGATTCTATTGGCAATAACTTTGGCGATGATCTTGTATCCTGTTTGGAGCATCGTAATAGGACGCCAGTTCTCTATTCTGTTCTTTTCCCCTTTTTTGTGTATTAACTTGATAATGCCATTGTTGAGACAAGAAGGAAGCGTGCCAAACTTGAGCGCGTCTTGCCAAACCAGACGAAGAGGGGTCGCAACCACGAACTTGAAGGATTTAAAGAACTCATTATTGAGCCCATCGGGTCCTGGGCTTTTACCAAAAGGGAGGGCATCAATGACCTCAATGATTTCGGCTTTAGAGATAGGGGCATGTAGCAGGGAGTGAAGGTTCAGTGGTATCCTGTGAGGGGAAACCCTAGATATGGCTGCCATACAGTCCCTTCTATGGTGGGAGAGGGGGTTCGAGGTCCCCAGGAGTCTCGTGAAGTGCCCTTCAATGATCCCAAAATTATCTTCTTCCGCATTGCATACATTGCCATTTAAGTCTCGCAATAAGGGGATCGACTCTTTGTTGTGTTTCCTTTTAAGGATACGGCACATCTCTTTGGTGGGTTTGTCGGCTTTGCCAGCCCACCACTCCTTGAAGAAAATTTGCAAATTTTTCCTTTGTATTTCTTCCTCGTATCTCAGTAGCGCTCTAATTTTTTGAAGACCTTTCTGGGCTTGATACAGACCTTTCTCGAAGCTCTATATCAGAGACTCTGGAGGCTCGAGGAGGAAGTGAACAAAGGCTTCGTTTATATTTGATATTGATAATGGCAGGGCATTAATTTCGTAGGAAGGACAAGTAGCTTTTACATCACTTTCAAGCCAAAATCAAGAATGTTACAAAGATGTTCCTTTCACTCTTTCCACACGAAAGATTTTATTTTATTTTATCTTTATGAATGCATTGACTTGTTTCCTTCAAAGACCACTAGTTATCTCAGAATATTTAGAGGCACCTTGCCTAGTTCGTGCTCAGAATATAAAATGAATGAAATTCAACCTCTCTCTCTCTCTCTCCCTCTTTATCTCCCTCCACACTTCAAAGATATTACCTTTTACCAGAAAGAAGATTATGGACTGAATTTCATCCCCCTACAATGCATATTTGAATCATTTGGTGAGTCATATTTGAATCATTTGGTGAGTCTCCAATGGATTATAGGGGAGCTAAACTAGCAATTTCTTCACTGAAACTCCTTTGTAACCGGAGATATGCTTGACACCTTGACCGTCAACTCCAAGCTACCAAGCATGGTGTAAAAGCCACTCATGGAGATGCGAGTGTAATAGAAACCACCTAGTATAAGTTAGAAGAGTCATGTAAATGATGTTGTAATGATTCCCCCCTTTGGATAAAACAATCCAAGTACATGGGTACACTCAAGTAGAAAAGTATGCACTTTACCACCCACCAATGCTTCACACCTAGCCAATGCATAAGCTTACTCATCTAAGAGACACCAAATTGAATATAAGAACGAGTTATGCGTATGTATATCAAACATCCAATAGCTTGATGATAGAGAATATTCTCAAGTGCATCTCTCGCATCATGGAGACTGAAGCGGTAGATATGTCTCCATGGAAATGGTAATAAGTTTACAATCTTCATGGACAAAACATTGCGTAATACGTCAATGTATTCTTTTTTCCAAAACCGAATCCAAAATATGCTCCTCATTACGAGAAGTGAGTGAGTATATCATCAACATACACAACAATGATCAGAGGTACGTCATCTGTATGCTTAACATATAAGGTGGTCTTTGTTGTACATCTCATCTCTTTATCATCTAGTTTTCTGAGTTGTTGTTCATGCACTACTATATATGCCAAACAACCAAAGACACATAGATGCTTACTACATAACATTCTCAACCCAAACGTTACATCATAAAGCCCTACTTATTAACATAAATCCATTTCCATGAGATTTATGTTCTTTGTTTCAATAATTATGATAAGATCACTATAGATGAGGATTTTGCTAAATAAAAGATAAGACTCTTCGTTAAAGACAAAAAACTTCTTTGTTTCATGCCTTCTTTTTGAAGTGCCACCCTCATTGTAATCTCTATTTTTCTACAGAATAAGAATATGTATAAATACACATAATGAGGAGACTTGTCAAATAGACTGCATGGGGGGAGGGGGGAGATTGTATCAGATACTGTGTACTCTCTCATCTCCTACGCAACTTTTTTTTATGTAATTTAGATCTTTGTGCTCTTTGTGTACATGTGATAAGTTGAGAATGACATGCCTAGGACTCACCTCCGAGCCTATTTATATCCCTTGCCTAGTCACCATCTAGAGTTCTCTCTAAGGTTCCTCTACTAATCAGACCATCATGAGTAGGTGCCTCATATGAACTATTGGCTTTTGGCCTTGGCTATCCCCCGAGCAAGGAACTTTTCGTTCCTCCAAGCATGTACATCTCTGGAATATAAGAGTCCATCTAGAGTTCTCTCTGAGGTTCCTCTACTCATCTGGCCATCATGAGTAGGTACCTCATATGAACTCTCTGGCTTTTGGCCTTAGCTATCCCCCGAGCAAGGAACTTCTCATTCCCCCAAGCATGTACATCTGAGGAATATAACAATCTCTCCCCCTTCTAAAGATCATTGTCCTTAATGATATCAAAGGAGCTGTAAGCTGGGAATCAAAATCTTTGATTCCAAATAATAAAAGTAGAGTGTGCTAGGTGTGTGAAATACTAGATTCTCAAAAAGCAGACAACTAGTCTCTGTGCTTTCTATCTAGCATTTCCACTAATCAATAGTAGTCCTTGCCTTGGGCATACTATAGGAATCCCTTTGAGGCCTAATGAGTCCAGATATACGCAACATAAGTACTTGGAATATCCTCGGACTCCCTATGCCTAGACCTTGACCACTAATGTGTGACTGCTTGTCACCTATATAAACCTTGCCAACTTGCCCTTGTCTCCATGGAATACCCATTGACAATTTGTCATATGGTATAATTGTGCAAAATCACTTACTCCACTAGAATAATGAAAACTATTATGCTAATCCAAAACAATGTGACTATGTCCCAATATCTGTTGAAAAATACTAAAGATAAATGGAAATCTTTTCCAAATAGTGTTTTATCTCTAAGCTCAAGTAAATCTGCTTGATTTACTATCTCTAAGCCCGAGTAAATATACTTGATTTACTTACTATAATGAAAATGAAACTCAAAAAAATCTCATCATGATCCAAACTGCGAGTTCCAAGATGATAATCTATCAATGATCTAGACTATGGAACAAGATGTCAATATGTCAATGATCCAAACTATGGACCAAGATCTCGATGTGTCATATATAATATACAAACTATGGATCAAAATCTCGATCTATCATCTTTTCTCCTTCCTCTTTTTCTTTTTATTTCTCTTTCTTTCTATCTCTACTTCTTCTCTTTCTCTCTTCTCTTTCTTTCTTACTTCTCTTTCTTTCTTACTTCTCTTTCTTTCTTCTCTTTCCTCTCTCTCTTTCTCCATCTCTTTGTTTTTCTCTTTCTATTTCTTTCTTTCTCCTTCTTCTCCTTCTACTTCTGTTTTTCCCTCTTTATCTATCTATTGTTCTTATGTTTTGTGTATCTAACTCTTGCATTATGTTCTACAAAACTGATAACATAGATTATACTTATCCGAATAGGGACTTCATACGCATAAATGGTATAGCTTGTTGGATAGGTCAAAAATCTTGCTCTTATATTGTTATGAGCTCGATTCTCCATACCTACTCGTCACGGACAATGCGAGATATCTCTGGATATGATATGTAGATTGACGATTTCTTCTTTTGAAGCTAAGAAATGTCTTCTTTGTCCATCTCGAAGTGTAGTGTAGTCCTCGTTTTTCCCCTCCATCCAACTTCCAAATTTCCTTTTTCGCTCGAAGATGAAGAAGCAAAAAGATAACATTCCCCATGCGAAGAAGAAGATTATCTTATGCTCATGAGAATCCCCCATCTTCATCAAGCTCTCCCCAAGATCTCTCTCTCTCTCCGCTCTGATACCAAATGTGAGAAGTCTAGAATGACATGCCTAGGACTCACCTCCCAGCCTATTTATAGCCCTTGCCTAGTCACCATCTAGAGTTCTCTCTAAGGTTCATCTACATCATGAGTAGGTACCTCATATGAACTCTCTAGCTTTTGGCCTTGGCTATTCCCCGAGCAAGGAACTTCTCATTCCTCCAAGCATGTACATCTCTAGAATATAACAGTACAAAAGATCCAAAAGATCGTGCAATAGTAGTATTACAGTCTATCCATGTCACTACAAGGGGTTTTGATGATCTTCATTCTTGGGTGCAATTAGTATCTATTTGGCATCTGATTCCAATCCCTATTCCTAACCTTGCTCTAATTTTGTTTTTAATTTTGAGTTCCAATTCTTGTTTCGGTTTTGGTTTTGGTTTCTGGTTATGTTTCTTGTTCTTGTTAGAGTTTTTAGTTTCTATTTCAATTTCCATTTCCTTAACCTAAACCTAAATCTATAATTTATGCCTAAAGATTACTACAATGTGTTAATTAAGGTATATGAATTTGCCATAACTTTGCTGTATTTGGCTTCCCTTGCACCCATTACTCCCTGTCCAACCATTGGCAACAATTGGATATACACAAAATCTCTTTAATTAAGGAGTGGAAGTAAAGAGTCTTGCATCTACCAAGAAGGGGATTTGAACCCACAACATCACAGTCACAAGTCAAGTGTTTTACGACTATACTATTCACTAGTGTTGTCACTCTAATTCTTTTTACTCATATTTAAGATTGCTTTCATCTTTCTTACTTTTTACATTTCTTAGAGGCAATTTTCCAATTGAATACAAGAATTGCTGAAATTATTTTCATATGTTTAGAGGGAATTCGTTTTCCACACACCTGTGGATCATGTGCATACCATGGAGGAAATTTCTGAATCACTTTCTACTTGGGATACCACTTAAACGAGAATTGGACCTCCTATGACACGAACTTTGAGGCATCCAAAACAAGATCAAATAATTTGATGAAATGCTTCAAAAGATGCATTTTGAGGAGAAAAAGCTTGCAAGGGTGGTAAAGGTCATTATTACCTCTCAAGATGAGGGCAGGCATTCCAAGATT
>CM035429.1:22043534-22241034 GCA_020310875.1 Ceratopteris richardii
AAAAACTTTGCCAACATTACAGAATTAGCTTCTAGTTGTCCCCAACTTTGCACCCAAAAAAGTCTCAAGTAATTAACAGGGAGATCTCAAGAATACACTTTGAAAGCTCCAAAGTAATGTTAAACTTAAGTATCTTCACTCGTACAATCACCAAACAATTAGGACCTAGTGCTAGGGAAGCTATCCTATTTAACAAGCCTTGTGGGGAACACTACTAGAATGGGTGACCTCTCTCAAGCTAGTAGTACTTTGTCCTCCTTGATCATTGAATTTCTTCCTTCCATCGTACCAAGGGTGCCAACATTGACTTCGAAGACTCCTATAAGAAGGTATGACAAGCTCTCTACCTTGTCCACTGCCTTAATTGTAAGCCACATGAGAAACCCTAATGGGCTTCTTATCTTTGGTAAATTTACTTAATAGTTCATTGAGTGTTATGCTCCAAGCTTCTTCTTTCGTAGTCCTTCAAATCCAAAAATCTGTCCATAATAATTTAAAGTAATTTTTAATGCTTACCCAAAAAAAAAACTTGAGTGTTTAAAACCAATGTGAAGTTGATATAGACAATGCCTTAGACTAAAGTATATATGGATTGAAAGCAAGAACTGCAAAACTGTATTTGTGCTAAAGATGAAACAATATCTTGTTTAAAACTTTTCTTGATCATAAAATACCATGAAATATGATAAAGAAAGACATTCAACTTTTAGATATTTAACTCTATATTATTGAGAGTTTAATATGATCGATGGTTTAATTGCATGCGTGTAGATTTATAGAGTTTAGTATGATCAATGGTTGAATTGCATACATGTATAATCATGATTATTTGCTATAAGGATTTCATTTATTAGTTAATGCATTCTTTAGTACTTCAAAAGAACATTTTTTTGGTACTTATAAGATGAGTTCTCACCGCTTATTTGAATTGCAAAAAATACGCCTAAATCTTTAGAAACTTGGAGTCCTGAAAAAGTTAATTGGAGTCCATGTATGAGTTTATGGCATGCATGCCATGGGCCTGGCAAGCCCTATGTTGTTGGATTGCCTTTGTGCCATTGAGCTTATGGTTTAAATTTTTTGGGATTCCATTTCCTCGGGAAATGCTCTCGAAAAGTTTCCCCCTCATGGCATTATATACGCACTTGCCTTTAGGTAAGAATGTTATGGCATGGTAACATGCCTTTTCTGCAAACATCAATACGTTTTATGCAGGATTATAAGCATGTAATTGAGGGACTTAGTACCATCAAAGGATTATACATAAGGCAACTTTAGTAGCAACAAGATCCCTACACATAATCCTTATGGATTTAGACCATATGATTGCTAAGAGAAGGAGCTACACCTTAACCATTAGTATTGTGAACAAGAAATCCTATAGGTTTTAGGAAGTTGCATATAGGCACAGGAGATATGCATATGATACTCTCCAAAGAAGTGAAGATTTAGTTATCTTCACAACAGTCTCATAGTATGATTAGGAGACTATGGGGTATTATTAGAAATACCCAATAAGTGACTAGTTTCACTCATGCACATCGCTTGACCAAGTAGTGAAGCATTTCTGCTACACTACTAAGGAAACCAATTAGATGGGATCAGAGAGATGGGTTTCATGAAACAACATCGACGGGTGCTTATATGATTCGAGTGATAGTTAGGAAGGCCATAGGTATGGCACTAGATCTATGACTAAAAGCATAGATCCCTTATTAAGAGATATTTGGGGTACCCAATACATATATGTATAAAGGGATCTACAGAGAGGTACTCAAACCTTGTCTTGGTACCTAGGAACAAGTTAGCTTGGAATAAGAAATGGATATCCACTGTCACATATTGTCACGTGATGATTAGAACCAAACTAATTAGTTCGAGGATATGGGACTCATTTGAGTCCACCGATATAAGTTGAGGATATGGGATTCTTTAGAGTCCACTTATATATTCCACTACATATATATGGAATATATATTTGGTTTAGTGTAGGTATGATAGGATGGATTGGAAGAAGGTTCCACTAGTATGGGACAGTGGAAATGACTTCCCTTTGAACACAATTCTTCTATGGCCAAGAAGAAAAGGACTCATCATTCATCGCGTCATGTCTCACTAGATCAGAGGAGAGTTCTTAGTAGACATCTCCTTAGGATTGGGAGTTATCCTTCAGAGTTTAGGGAAGATTTATTCTTCAAGTAGAGAATGTGATGGGTGATTTTATCACCATTGGTATTATATACTCATTTTTAGGTTTTCAAGAAGGATAATTCCATTACTTTGATTGGATCATATAAATCCATGCACAAAGGATGGTTGGTAGAGATAGCTCTTTAGTATGGATACACGTGTTCATGGTATCATCTCATATCATAGTTGACCATTTTAGTAGAGGGCTTTGATCCTTATTAGGAATTTGTTTTCTCCACTCTTCACTACATACACCTTCATTAGTTATGGGAGATTTGTTCTCCATCTTTATAGTAATGTCTGTAATGAGGGATTATGTATCAGTCATGGAAGAGAGGAGCAAATGAATTTATAAGTTTCTCTTTTAAAGAAGGGAGAAAGTGGGAGTTAACTTAGAGATCAATGAGAGATCTCAGTTTAACTCACTAGTCTCACTTTAGCTCCTATTCTTTGAAAGAGAAAAAAGGAAAGGAAAACGTGATTTCTTCATAGGAGAAGGACAGAGTATGTTTTCCTTTTGAGAGAAGAGGTGTTTAGAAAACATCTCTTAGTCTTTACTTTAGAAGGAATTCATTTCCTCTACTTTTCAGTGTAATTTTCCTTCACATTGGAGTTTGATTCTCCACTATTTTGGAAGGAAAATCTATGGAGATTTTATGTGCACGATCTCAATTATGTATGAGTAGAGCAAACGGATTCACGAGAATCTCTTTCAAAGGGAAAGGGAAAGTGGAATAGATTCCACTACTAGAGCCCTTTTCCTTAGAGGATATTACAGAGAGAGAGTTTCACTTTCTCATTTTGGTTGTCTAGATAGAAGTGACACTCTTCTATCAAAGATAAGAGGGAGATCAGTTAATCATGATGGTTAGATTGAGTCTCACCTATAGACTTTAGAGAGAACCAGTTATGCTATTTTCAGTGATGGTCTTTGACTAGATGAGATGATCTAGTTATTCACATTAGTGAGACTGGGAGTAGAGCTATGACTCTTCTCTTTAGGGTTTATAGGAGATAGAGATATACGTAACCTATTAGGGTACCAAACTCTTAGTTTTTATTACATCATGAGTATGACGAGTAAACATCAGTTAGGAGGATGGGTACTTAGGGATTATCTGAATCTCAAAGGGAATGCTTTCTGCATTCATATGGAAAACTACAGGGAAGAGAAATTTTAGAGTTTGCACTAGTACCAATAGATGCTCTTCCAATAGAACTTAGTCCAATGGTAAAAGATGACAAACCATGGACTTCTTGGTTGGTGAATTGTAGAGATTGCATGTTACTACCAAGAAACTGTGATATATGAGTTGGACGATGGATTTGCATAGTTCACAAGGTAGTTTAGATTAAACTATTACTTGTGATTACACTCAAGGTTAGGAAGAAATGGAGTGTTATGAGGGCAATCTATCATTTATTCTTAGATGGGTTTGGAGTCACTTGTTATGGAACTTTGTTCGATATTTCATAGGATTATATGGTTTATTATCTCCATTATGATATGGTCAAGCCTTTAAGCTTTGCACTTTAGCAAGGTCGTATATTCTAAAATCCATCTTGGATTTATTACTTCCTTATATTAGGAGCTAAGAGATAGCTCAATAGACATGGGATGCTTTGCTTTCTTCTTCAAGTACCAAAGCCAGCATTAATCAATTGTGGATGGCATTCACAAGACTCAACAAGATGAAAAAGCAAAGTGTAACTATTTTTGTCAACAAAGTGCGTGACATTTGAAAACATCTTGGGAAGATTCGAGAAGCCATTGACAAAGGGAAATTTATGAGGCAATTCATCACTCCAATCAAGCCTGATGAGAAGTGGGAAGCTTCAACCACTACCAGGGACTTGTACATGGACATGCAATTGCTGGACTTGCACCCTCTCATGGGACAATTCTTCAATCATGAGGCCAACATTATGAAGAATGGTGAAAATTGAAAAGGTTAACAATCCTATGTCATTTACAAAGATATTAGCAAAGGCAAAGATAAAAATGAAAAATGTAAAAACTCTAATGATGATGGAAGCATTCTTCAAGCTAACTTTGCATGTATAGGTAGAAGCTGAAGAGGAAGAAGCAGAGGAGGTAGAATGGTCTTGGTAGAAAGCTCCTCACCTTGTGCCATATGTGATCTATCTAGACACATCACAAATCATTGCTTCAAGAACCAATAGAATAGAATACAACAAAGCCCCGAGAGGCAAATAAAACAATTCATATGGATACAAAAACACCTATAAAGAAACCCAGGATGATATAAATAACAAAGAGAATAAGAAATTACACACATGGTCAAGCTCAAGAGGATTCAATTCTTCTTAGAAATATGACAATGAAGGAAGGAAAATATGTTTAGCATATGTTCTATATTGATTCTAGATGAAAGATAGAGGAATCAAGAGACATATTGCCGTTCAATGCACACCTCAATAGAGTGGAGTATCATAAAGGAGGAATAGGAGCATTATGGAAGCAACAAGGTCCACCTTGAATGAGAAGAATCTACCCAATTAGTTATGGGACGCTGAAGTATCATTCCTACATATTTGATAAAGAGGTTGCCTTCACTTTGAGTAATGGAAAAGTGAAAAAAACCTTGGCATCGGAGGTGTTGGTGAGCTCAATGTAGAGGATTTGAAAGGATTTTCCAATGAAAAAGGGATAAAGTTTCAACTAGTGACACCTCACACATCACAAAAGGATGGCATTATGAACTATAAGAATCACATCATTGTAGATATAAAAGTGTGCATGAGGGGAGGCATGGCATTTTCTAATCAAATCAAAGACGCTCACCATGAAGTTTACATTTGTAAGAATCCACTTGTACATTTGTCCCATAGTCTGGAATTTTTGACAATGTGTGCTATGCTAATGTCCAAGGTCAAAGGAAGAACAAGTGGGAACTTTTAAGTAGTATATGAATCTTATTAGGTGATTGTGTGCAATGAGGCAAAGATGATCAAAGGGAGAGGTGATGTGGTTTCTATGGACAACCATTTGCAGTGGAGAAAAGAAAAAGAGGTTCCATTTTATCATCAAGAAAAGGTGTAATTCATTATATATCTAGCCCAATAGACATGCCTACCTATTGTTGGTGCAGGACAATCAACAATTGATGTTTTAATGAAGAGTTGAAGTCAAGGTTTCAAGGAAAGATTCAAGTTGTGAAGCATGGAAGAAGAATACATTCAGAAGAAGAAGATGTGTACACATATGTACAGATAGTTCACTTATATCTTTAAGAAGTCATAAGGTTGTAAATTTTTGTATATATATACTATGAAAATGTCGGGAAAAGTATGAGGGAGCATGAGAATAGAGTAATCAGGAGATGTATGTGTCATTAGACATCTTAGAAGTGAGTTAAGACTCTCTTATCACTCAGTTGTAATTTTTCTCAGAAGTGAAGAAAATATTGCGCCCGATATTTCTGAGTTTTCTCCTTCTGTGTTAGATCTTTTGTGAAATGCTTTTGTACAAGTCTAAGTCTATAGGTGATCAACCTCTGTACAAATTTTTAGCTTCCAATTGTGATTAGGCTGAGAGAATTAAGTGTAGGAACATTTGCATATGTGAATGAGAAGAAGTGAAGTTACAGGAGGCGCAAAATTCGATACAAATGTTTTGATCAATTCTTTTTCCATAGTTTAAAGTTTTGAGCAAGCAAGTACTTAAAATTTAAGTTGGAAGGTAAGCTACTTGTGGCTAAAAGCATTTGTAGAAATGGATTCTAAATTGAGAAAACCAAAGGTTTAAAAACATAGGTGTCTAAATCGACTTCTCAGAAGAACAGTTTTAGACATAGGTGAGTTGTTGAGATCATTTCTCAAGACCTACTGAATCTTTTGGAGTGATTCAACTTAGAGAAGGTGCGCAATCTATAGGCAACACCTCATACAAAGTTTTATAAAAAACTTTACACAATTGATAAGGCAATGAGTGATTTATGTGCAGCACACTTTCTGTGTATTCTCCTTCTTCACAGTTTGTTCAGAAAATTTGACAATTGAGTATTGATCTTCTAAAATTGGTGAGGATCTGAGTTATTCTTGTTATAGAGGTGCTCTAAATACAAGAGTAACTTGTCCTTTTGGAGATTAACACTCTCCATGAGTGGTATCAGAGCAGGAAGCATCAGAATTGAAGGAAGGAGGACCTCGACTACTGCAGGTGCAAACAATTCAATATCTGAAGGCTCAAAAGGTGAAAGCTTGAGGATAAAGCTTGAGAAGAAGGTCATACGACACCAAGGAAGACAAAAGGAGTATTATTCGAAGTAAAGTAATATCTATTACTCATAAAGATTGAAGAATTCAATATACAGATGAAGAAAGGATGGGAGATTCTCTTCAGATAGAGAAATTGGATAGAGAGAACTATCCAGCATGGTCAATGAGGATGGAAGCTTATCTAATGAGCAAAGACTTGATAGCTTACATTACAGGTGAAGAAGAAAAGCCTCAATTCAGAGATCCTAGTGTTCCAACTAGGGAGGAATTATCAGATTTGAAGAATTGGATGAAGAGATATGCTCAAGCTAGGAGCATTATCTATATGGCAGTCAATGATTACTTGCTACCTCACATTAGAGGTCTTGAAAGTGCAAGTGATATATGGAATGCTTTGGAGGAGCATTTCCAAAATACCACAAAGTCTAGGAAGGCATCCTTGTGGCCAGAATTTACCACACTCAAGAAGAAGGCCTCTCAATCCATCTTAGATTATGTAACCAGAATGAAGGACATTGCAGATGCATTAGGAGCTGTTGATGAAGACATTGACGAGGATAAATTGTTAAGGCAAATCCTCACAGGTTTGAGAGGTGATGAAAAATGGAAGCCATTCATTTTGTCTACTGAATTATCACTTGATCATTTTACTCCTGACTTAAATCAGTTGCTAGGACATATGTTAACCTTTGAGCAGGATGTCAAAGGTGAAGGTGACAAGAGTACAGGTCATGCAATGTACTCAAAGGATAAGAAGAAAAATAGCAAAGGGAAGCAACAAGCAAATGAAGATGAAGGCACAACTAGTCAAGCCAACTTCCTAAGAGGAAGAGTGGTGGCAAAGGTAGAGGAAGAGGCAGGAATAATAAACATGGAGTCAAAGCTTGCTAGATTTGTGGTAAGACAAATCACTTAGCTAATGATTGTTGGCATAATACTCAGAGTAATGGTGGATATAATCAGAACTTTAATTCAAGAGGAAGAGGTGGCAAAAATCAAAGATGTAACTTCAGAGGAAGAGGTAGTAGGGGTTACTTTGGAAGAAATGCAGGTAGAGGATTCCAAAGTCAACAATACAATAATACCTACTACAATTATGCTTCAGATCAGAAGGAGGATTCAACACTGATAATGAATGCAACTTATGAAAGGCAAAGTGAAGACCAAAGAGTCTTCTACATTGACTCAGGGTGTAGCAATCACCTGAGTGGTAACATAGCATTGATGACTGATTTGGAAAATAAGGTATCTAATCATGTTGTTCAAACAGGTGACAATACAAAGCACAATGTGAAGTCAATTGGATCAGTGAAGGCCAAGGATGGTAGCACCCTCTTGAGTAAGGTCTTGTATGTTCCTACAATTCCTAGGAATCTAATAAGTGTAGGACAAATTGTTGAAAAGGGTTATGAAGTGAGATTCACTAATGAAGGAGTGTTTGTGGAAGACCCTAGCAATGGGTATAAACAAATTGTTGCAGTGAAGAAAGAAGGAAGGTTGTTCACATTGAAGATTCAAGGTAATGTTGGTCATGCGGTTTTCACTTATGGAGGACATAAGATCTCTGAGTTAGATCTTTGGCACAAGAGGCTTGGACACTTCAATGAAAGAGGTATCAAAGATATCATTAACAATGGTTCAGTGCTTGGATTGCCTAATGTTGCAGGTCAACATATGACATACAGATGTGAGGCATGTCAATTAGGTAAGGCTCATAAGCAATCTTATTCCAAGCATGGTTTTATTCAAAGAAGCTGGAGTTGGTACACACAGATGTGTGGGGACCATCAAAGGATTTCAGTACTTCAAGGTACTATGTGATTTATGTTGATGATGCTACCAGATGGATCACTATCTATGTGATCAAAGATAAGTCTGAGGTATTCAATATTCAAACATTATCATGTGTATGCAGAAAGAATTACAGGCCATAAATTGAAGAGACTAAGGTCAGATGGAGGGGGAGAGTTTTTCGCTAATGAGTTCAGTGATTACTTGTGGAATGCAGGTATAAAAAGGGAAATCACTTGCAGGTACTCTCCTCAACAAAATGGTGTAGCAGAGAGAAGAAATAGAACTCTTGTTGAGTTTGCAAGGTCAATGATGAAGGAGAAAAATTGCCCAAATTATTTGTGGGCTGAGGCTGTAAATACAGCTACTTATTTGGTTAATAGGCTACCATGTAAAGCTTTGCAGGGTATGACACCATATAAGGCATGGTGGGGTAAGAGACCTACCTTGGATCATTGCAAAGTATTTGGATGTTTGGCATATGCATATGTGCCATCACAATTAAGACACAAATTGGAACCTAAAGCTGAAAACTATGTATTTATTGGTTATGATGATAAGCAGATGGGATATAGGTTGTGGAGTACATCCACAAAACAATTTCTTGTATCAAAAGATGTTACATTTGATGAGTAAGGTACTTGGTATGCAGATACAATCAATATTAATACAGGTGATGAAGAAGTTGTGAGTCAAAAGAAAGGTAAATCAAAAGTTCAGATATTTGATGAAGAGGAGAATAATGAAGTGCAGGTTGAAGTTGAAGAAATGCCAAGATTTGATCCTGAGTGTGAAGAACTAGAAACCTCAAGGAGTGGAGAACTCAGAAGGTCATCAAGACACAAGTGGCAACCTCCAAGGTATAGCTATGACACTTCTTTTTTGGCTACCAAGACTATGCTTACATGATAAAGGCAGATGAAGACCCTTCCACATATGAAGAGGTAAAAGGTAAGGAAAATTGGGAGAAAGCTATGCAGGAAGAATATGATGCATTAATGGAGAATCAGACATGGGATTTGGTTCCTAAACCAAATAGTCAGAAGATCATTGGATGCAAATGGGTCTACAAGTCAAAGAGGTTTGCATATGGAAGTGTGTCTAGGTATAAAGCTAGACTTGTTGTGAAAGGGTTTGCTCAAACATATGGTATTGATTATGATGAGACCTATAGTCCTGTGGCAAAAATGACAACCATCAAGACACTCATAGCCATTGCTGCATGTAAAGGTTGGAAATTATGTCAGTCAGATGTGAAGAATGCTTTTTTTAAATGGTTACATTTCAAATGATGTTTTCATGAAGCAACCTCAAGGATTCAGAGATGGAAGGTATCCAGATCATGTATGTTAGCTCAAGAGAGCTTTGTAAGGTTTGAAGCAGGCCCCAAGGGCATGGAATTATAGACTTGTGAAGTTCTTGAAAGAACTTGGATTTCAAGTATCTAAGGCAGATAGTAGCTTGCTTGTTAAAGCAAGTGATGATGGGTTCATTTACATGTGCATATATGTTGATGATATAATTCTTACAGGTACAAATGAGAAAGGCATTCAAAGCCTAAAGAAGCAAATGGAGAAAGAGTTCAAAATCAGTGACTTGGGAGACTTGTCATATTTCTTGGGCATGGAGATTTCATATACTCAACATGGAGTGTATGTGACTCAAGAAAGGTATTTGAGAAACTTGTTAATCAAGTTTAAAATGAATGATTGCAGGGTAGCACCTACTCCAATGGAGGTGAATCACAAATTGAGCAGATATGGTGGAGAAGAATTCAAGGATATGAAGCTATATCAGAGTTTGGTTGGTAGTCTTATCTATGCTACATTAACTAGGCCTAACTTATCATATGCAGTTGGAGTTTTGTCTCAATTCATGCATTGTCCTAGGAAAGAACATTGGATTGCAGGTCAAAGAGTGTTGAGGTACATTAAGGGTACACTCAAAGAAGGTTTGTATTATGGTTCTACATCAGATACAAACATCAAAATATATAGTGATGCAGATTGGGCAGGTAATCCTGATGATAGAAGATCAACATATGGATACTTGTGTTATGTGGGAGATAAGTTAATCTCTTTGTGTTCAAAGAAGCAACACACAGTTGCTTTATCATCTACAGAAGCTGAGTACAAAGGTCTGGTTGAAGCTGCAAAGGAAGTGATATGGCTTAAGATTCTATGAAGAGTTTTGACACCATACAGAGTACACCTATCATTTATGGAGATAACATGAGTTCATTGTATTTAGCTGCTAATCCTGTGTTTCATGCAAGGACTAAACACATTGAGATTCAATATCACTTTTTGAGAGAGAGGGTGATGGATAAAGAGATTTAAGTCATACATACTTCAACAAAAGATCAGATAGCTGATATGCTTACCAAAAGCTTGTATGGACCAAAACTACAGAGATTCAAAGACATGGCAGGCATAAAGAAGATAGAGAAAACCTCAATTGATGATTGAGGGGGAGCTGTTGGTGTAGGACAATCAACAATTGATGTTTTGATGAAGAGTTGAAGTCAAGGTTTGAAGGAAAGATTCAAGTTCTGAAGCATGGAAGAAGAATACATTCAGAAGAAGAAGATGTGTACACATATGTACAGATAGTTCACTTATATCTTTAAGAAGTCATAAGGTTGTAAATTTTTGTATATATATACTATGAAAATGTCGGGCCAAGTATGAGAGAGCATGAGAATAGAGTAATCAGGAGTTGTATGTGTCATTAGACATCTTAGAAGTGAGTTAAGACTCTCTCATCACTCAGTTGTAATTTTTCTCAGAAATGAAGAAAATGTTGCGCCCGATATTTCTGAGTTTTCTCCTTCTGTGTTAGATCTTTTGTGAAATGCTTTTGTACAAGTCTAAGTCTATAGGTGATCGACCCTTGTACAACTTTTTAGCTTCCAATTGTGATCAGGCTGAGAGAATTAAGTGTAGGAACATTTGCATATGTGAATGAGAAGAAGTGAAGTTACAGGAGGCGCAAAATTTGATACGAATGTTTTGATCAATTCTCTTTCCACAGTTTAAAGTTTTGAGCAAGCAAGTACTTAATCTTTAAGTTGGAAGGTAAGCTACTTGTGGCTAAAAGCATTTGTAGAAATGGTTCTCTCTACTTATGGCTACTTTGTAGAGAGAACCAAAGGTTTAAAATCATAGGTGTCTAAATCGACTTCTCAGAAGAACAGTTTTAGACATAGGTGAGTTGTTGAGATCATTTCTCAAGATCTACTGAATCTTTTGGAGCGATTCAACTTAGAGAAGGCACGCAATCTATAGGCGACACCTCATACAAAGTTTTATAAAAAACTCTACAAAATGGATAAGGCAATGAGTGATTTATGTGCAACAGACTTTCTGTGTATTCTCCTTCTTTACAGTTTGTTCAGAAAATTTGACAATTGAGTATTGATATTGTAAAATTGGTGAAGATCTGAGTTATTCTTGTTATAGAGGTGCTCTAAATACAAGAGTAACTTGTTCTTTTGGAGAATAGCACTCTCCATCACCTATGAATAGGAGGAAGCATAATCATGAGATGGTGAGAAGAGCTTCTACCAACCTAAAATCATCCGAACAAATTTTTTATCATTACAGTGGGTGGAGTAGCTTCATGGTAAGAGTAATAGTATGCCAACAACTATTGAATATATGGTAAATATGTTGGTACAAATACCAATCCTACACATTTGGCTAGAGTTTATTGAAGCTCCATGAAAACCATTACTATGAAGACTTTATCTTTTACCATTTGTAAAATTCTTTTTGACTTGAAGGAATAGCTGTAATCACCACTAAACTTGTGGATTTCTTAGTTGGAAAAGTCACGACTCTAGTTGAGAGAATATCTCCTATATTGGAGCACTACTTTTTAGAGAGAGCCAATGAGGAACTCAAATTCAAATTCAAATGACACATCTATAAAAGATGGCTGAAAAACTCACGGGATAAGTGACTCCATTTTTGAGTTCTCCTTGACTACTTTGTAAGAGAGTGAGGCTCACATCATAGCCTACACTACTCATTATCATTAGGCACTGATTAGCATGCTAATGATCTTGTACAGCATTGTGTTCTAATACAATAGATCAATAGTTTTCATCTATGGTCTCTCTATCATTGTTACTCAATATAGTCAGCTCGTGCTGCTCATATCTTAGGCACTTCTTCACCATTTGCAATGTTCTATAGCTTATTGGAATTAGCTACAAGTTTTCTACATTCTTACAAATTTTGAAGATAATCCATTCAACAAATTTGGATAAAAACACGTCGTAGTACTTACTGGTCAGAATCTACAGAGATCCTAAAAATCGGGGGTAATGATTTGATTACTAAATTGATTGCTCTCTGTATAGTGCATCATTTTAAGTGATTCTAATTGGAATCATAACCTCATTAAGCTAATTTGATATCTCTAAAAGGATTTTTTCTAATTCCTAATGTACTAGAAGGACTGAGCTTAACAAGCAGGAGGTGTGTGAACAAAAATAGAAGGTTTTAATTGATCTTTCAACTTGGAAGTAGTCTATTTTGGTTCCATCATTTCTCACATCATTTTCAAAGTATATAGGCACTTGTTTAGTGTCATTGGAAAGCAAAGAGGGCCCACAATGCAACTCTGAAGCAAGAGGGGGCTGGTACAAAGCAGGATTTGGTAGTACCTACTCATTTCTTGGAGTGTCCATCCATCTTTCCTAATAGTGGTATCAAAGCAAATCTAAGGTAAAATGGGAGATGATTTTCCTTCTTTCATTGATAAATTGGATAGGAACAACTATCAAGCATGGTCCTTAAGGATGAGGACATACTTTCAAGGAAGAAGCCTCTTTGGATACATATGAGGAGATGAGGAGATGCCCATTTTCAGAAGCAAAGGACAACCTATGAGAGAGGAGCATGAAAGACTCAACACATGGTGTGCCAAGGATGCATTAGCAAGGTCTTACTTGCTTAAATCAATCTTTGAGTTTCTTCTTCCACATATTAGGAACTGTAAGATATCCTAAGAGACTTGGGAAACATTGTCTTCCTTTTTCTCTTCCAACACAAGGGCTAGGAAGAATCAATTGTGGATTGAGTTTACCACTCAAAGAAAGCAACCCAAACAAGGCATCTTAGAGTATGTGACCAAAGTCAAAGATGTAGTTGATCAATTGGCAACCATAGGAGAAGAAATTGAAGAGAATCAGATTGTAGGACAAGTAATCAATGGTATTAATGATGAAAAATGGGAAACCTTCACAACTGCCATGGACTTGTACATGGATATGTAGATTCTATACCTTACCAAACTCATGGGGCTACTCTTCACCCATGAAGCCAAGCTCAACAAGAATGGCGATTCATCAAGAGGTAATAACTCTTCTTCCCTATACACTGATAAAAGTAAGTCCAAAGAGAAGGGAAAAAAACAAGAAGGTTGAGGATGAAGGAACTACCTCCCAAGCCAACTATGCAGGAAGAGGTAGAACCTCAAGAGGAAGGGGCAGAGGAGGTAAGCAAGGTAGGGGGAGACCTTATAACTCCTCACCATGTAATATTTGAGGATTTTCAAATCATACTACAAATGAGTGTTACAGGGACTTCAAGAATCAGAGAGGTAGAGGGTATCAAAGAGGTGGATACACACAATCAAGAGGAAATTCAACCATCATCAAGGATACAATAACAACTACAACAATAACTACAATAGCAACTACCAAGGAGGCTACAAATCAAGAAAAGATTATAAGAACTACATAGAGGAGCAAGAGGATTCTCTTCAGATTATATATATGACTTCAAAAACAGGTATAAATGATGACCATCTCTTCTACATTGACTCAGGATGCTCAAACCATGTGGCATGCAATGTAGCTCTTCTCTCTGACCTTGAGGAACCAAAGGGTAAACATTAGGTACAAAGAGGTGAGGACACGAAGCACTCATTGATTAAAATAGGAAATATTAAGACCTCTGATGGAAAGAGAAATCTATTGAGTAGGCTTCTATATGTACCTACCATTACCAAGAATCTGATGAATGTTGGACAGATTGTGGAAAAGGGTTCGCAGGTTAGGTTCAACGAATATGGAGCATTTATGGGGGATCCCCAACATGGATTGAAGAGAATTGCCAAAGGAGAAAAGGCAGGCAGATTATTCACTTTTGACCTTGAAGATACAAGGAATATTGCACTTTATAGCTACAAAGACCAAACACTATCAAAACTTGAAATTTTTCATAAGAGATTAGGGCATATTGGTGAGAGAAATTTAAAGCAAATATGTAGAGATCAATGTGTGCTTGGGATACCTAATGTATCCAAGCAATACATGATCTATAAATGTGGTGCTTGTGAGTTTGGAAAATCTCACATGTTACCCTTCTCAAGGAAAGGCTATATGCATGAGGACTACCTGGAGCTTTTCCATATAGATGTATGGGGATCAAGTTAGGATCCCTCAATTTCTGGATAAAGGTATTATGTATCTTTCATTGATGATTTTAGTAGGTGGACTATCTTGTACTTTATGAAGCACAAAGATGAAGTATTCAGTTGCTTTAAAAAATATCTTGCACTTGTTGAGAACCAAACAGGGAGTAGCCTTAAGAGACTAAGGTCAGATGGAGGAGGTGAGTACTTCTCAAATGAGTTTGATGTATTCTTGCAAGAAAGAGGAATCAAGAGAGAAATCACAACAAGGTATACCCCTAAGCAAAATGGGGTGGCTGAGAAGAGAAATAGACTAATTGTTGAAACAGCTAGGTCAATGTTAAATGAGAAAAAATTACCTAACTACTTGTGGGAAGAAAGTGTATCTACTGCCACTTATCTTGTAAACAGGTTGCCATCCAAATCTCTTGATGGGATGAACCCATATGAAGCATGGCATGGTAGAAGACCTTCAGTTGATCATTGCAAGATCTTTGGATGTGTTGCTGATGTGCATATCCCTTCTCAGATAAGAGGTAAGCTAGACCCTAAGGTAGAGAAGTGCATCTTCATAGATTATGAATTGAATAAAAAAGGATACAAGTTCTACAATCCTTCAAACAAAGGATTTATGGTCAGTAGAGATGTTGTCTTTGATGAGAATGACTATTGGTTTGAAAGTGAATGCAAGAAAGTAAAACTACGTTATGACTTGGAAGACAAATTTCCAAGCCTCACTAAGGAGGAGCCTAATCAGGTTGAACACATCAACCTAGATGATGAGGACATCATCAACTTAGAAGAATTCAAGGCATGGAAGTCCAAAGGCAAAGTCAAGATGAAGAAATCAAAAGATATACCTAAATCATCCAATCAAGAAAACAAAAGATCACAAAGGGAGAGCAAAAAGCCAATTAGATATGGGTATGACACTTCCTTAGTTACTAAGCATTCTGTTTATCTTGCAAAATACTTGTCATTTGAAGAACCATCATCGTATGAAGAGGCAACGACCAAGGTAAAATGGAAGGAAGCTATAGATGAGGAAGCTGAAGCACTCAAGGAGAATGATACTTGGGAACTTGTGCCAATGAAGCAGTCTATGAAGGTAATTGGTTCTAGATGGATCTATAAGATCAAAAGGAATTTTTATGGATCAATAAGCAGGTACAAAGCTAGACTTCTGGCTAAGGGTTTTGCACAAACCCAAGGAGTTGATTATGAAGAAACCTTCTCTCCTATGGCCAAAATGCCAACCATTAGGGTATTGGTAAGTGTGGCTGCATCAAAGAATCGGAACATGTATCAAATGGATGTAAAAAATGCATTTCTAAATGGCTGGATTTTAGAGGAGGTGTATATGTCTCAACCTCCTGGCTATGAGGACCCAAGCAAGGTAACATATGTGTGTAAATTGAAGAAAGCTCTTTATGGATTGAAGCAAGCACAAAAGTAATTTAGAGGTAATATACCTATGTGTCTATGTTAATGATATCATAATCAGAAGTAACGATGCTAATGGCATCAAGCAGATTAATAATCAGATGATGCAGCAGTTCAAAATTAGTGACCTTGGATCACTAAAGTATTTTCTTGGACTTGAGTTAGTTTATACTAACTCTGGAATTTATATTACTCACAGAAAGTATATATAGGGTATGTTAAAGAAGTTTCAGTTGTAGGATGCCAAGGTAGCAAGCACTCCAATGGAGGTAAACCAAAAATTAAGTGCTCATGAAGGTGATGTGCTTGAGAATATTGTAGGTTGCCAAAGCATAGTGGGAAGCTTGGACTATGCTACATTGATAGGGATTGATATTGCTTATGGATTAAGTGTTCTAAGTTAGTTTATGTACAAACCTAGGGCACCGCATTTGGAAGCTGCCAAGAGGATTTTGAAGTACCTTAAGGGCACTCAAAATCAAGGATTGTATTTTCCTTATACCTCAGACTTGGACATCAAGACATATTTAGGTGCAGATTGGGCACGTTGCAAAGATGATAGAAGGAGAACCTCAGGTTACTTATCCTTTGCAGGTGATAAACCTATATCATGGTCCTCAAAGAAACAACCTACTATTGCTTTATCTTTTATAAAGGCAGAGTATATAGGATTGGCCAATGCAACTCAAGAGTCCATATGGATCAGATTGTTATGCACAGATTTAGGTTTGCATACTACATCTCCAATGAGTTTTGGAGATAATACAAGCTCACTACATCTTGCATCAAATCCTATTTATCATGCTAGGACCAAGCATATAGAGGTCCACTATCCATATGTGAGAGAGAAGCTATTGAGAAAGGAAATTCAGTTGGCATATGTATCACCAAACATGAAATGTGCAGACTTATTGACTAAAGCATTAGATGGTACAAACCTTTGTAGATTTAAGTCTATGATTGGATTGCAAGACATTCAAGAACATTGAAGAACAAGACCAAGCCAAAATGTTTGGCTTGAGGGGGAGCTGTTGGTGCAAATACCAAGCCTACACATTTGGCTAGAGTTTATTGAAGCTCCATGAAAACCATTGCTATGAAGACTTTATCTTTTAGCATTTGTAAAAGTTTTTTTGACTTGAAGGAATAGTTGTAATCAACACTAAAATCATGGGTTTGTTAGTTGGAAAAGTCATGACTCTACTTGAGAGAATATCTCCTAGATTGGAGGACTACTTTTTAGAGAGAGCTAATGAGGAATTGAAATTCAAATTTAAATGATTCATCTATAAACACTGAGTCACAACAAAGGAGAACAAAGACATGTTCTCTTTTTCTTTTTACCTAAATACCATTATATGAAGCAAAAAAGTGGGCATTTTACAATATCTAGAAAGCATCACGAGTCTTGCTTGTAAATATTGTCTTTAGAAGCTTGATCTCATATCCCAAGTAGTCAAGATAGATATACTAAAATTCTTGCTGCCATGAAAACTAGTTGTTGAGCATGACCAAGAATCCCACATCATGATCTTGGACAATAGATTAGCGTTGAAAAGGTACAAGTAAGAATTCGCGAAGCTCCTTCATTACATCTATAACCTCAACAAGCACAGAAGATAGCTAATTAAAAGTTACTCGAAAATTAGAGTACATGTGTTGTAAAAATCAGAGCATTTTAACAAGGCAATTAAGATCATTTGTATGGTTAAGATCCCCATTGAATGCCTGGCCATATTAACAGAATATGAAATACACTTCACAAAAGCATTCCCAAGAGAAGATAATATTCAACAAAATTATACTAAGAAACATTCACACATGATCAGAGAAATGCTCAAGATAAATCAAGCTGAACACCAAGTGGAAGCAAAACTCCAAATTATATTTCCATTAAAATGATCTTTTACATTTCATGTGTTTTACAAGAGTTATGTGAATCTACAATAGAAGCTGATCATAGCTTGACTCAGGCTCAAGGGTATTGGTATCCTCTAGCACATTAGAACACCTACCTTGCCTCTCTTGCTCCAAGATTGGCTCTTCAAGGTCAGCCATGTCCCCAGGTTCATCTGCAAGTGGGGGAACAGGCTCCCTTGAAGCTGGTTGGAATCTCTCCGTATCTGCAATGTGCTTCCTTCCAACCTCTTGGTCTTCATCTGGGCATTCATTCAGCCCATTGATTCTCATTCTAATGAAGCTCACTTGAGCATCATCCTTCTCCACAGCTATGCAGAGCCTGAACATCTTTAAGGAGCAAGCCAGAGTCGTTCCTGAAACCGCAGAAAACCTCTTAGAGGCTTCAATCAACAATGACTAATGAAAATTGTGAAAATTGAAATTACCTGTGCCCGAAAAAAGGTCTAGGACCCAGTCATCATCATTGGAAAATAGCTGAAGCAATCTCATTATGAGTTTTTGTGGCTTCTGATAAGGGTTAACCAATGTCATGTCCCCAGCTACATGAGAAAGTTTCTTGGTAACGGCTGGGAACATGAGCACATTTGAGATCCCATTCTCATTGCAATGCTCCCTGACTCTCCTTTTGCTTACTTCATCATAATAGCCAACTGTAATGGATTCAGTGGCGCTCACAAACCGATGCAAAGGAGTGTGATTTACGTTTGTCTTCACCCTGCAAAAAAGAACTATGAGTCACATAGGGCATCATTAAAGCCATGGAGATAGAAAGAAGATTACTTACCAAGTGAGGCACTCCACAGCATGACATCTTGCCTTCAGAGCAGTTGAAACAGAGAAAGACTGGTCTCTGCTATGGAAAATTACTATCCTCCAAAGAGGAGACATAGTCAACTCTGCAAAATTAGTGACCATCTTCCGAATCTGAGGGTGTTTGAAGGGTTCATCATCATTAACTGATCCTAACATCCTAAATCCATAGGGTATGTCCGCTATGAGAAGGGAGAAATGTTTTCTAGGCACAACAGAACAAATATTATTTACATCACTACAGAACACATTGTAATATACAGGCCTAAGGGGGTCTAGGGGATTGGAGAAACATTTAAGATCGGGTTCATCATCAAAATCCATCTCCTTCGCTTTCAGTCTAGATTTCTCATGCCTTGCTCTTTGAATGTGAGCAAGGAATGCAGGGGGGCAATCATCTAGTACCTCTGTAGACTTACTTTTCCTTGGTTTCTGCAGAACAAATTGGAAAGACAATTAGAAGAGCTCTTCAGTACAGCAAACAGAACATAAAGAACGGATGTATGGCATCGATTTCTTGTTGGGGTAGATGCTAGGCATCGACCTTCTACTGAAAATCGATGCTTGGCATCGACCTAGGGACCTAAGTCGATGCCTGGCATCGACTTTTGCCACGAGGTCGATGCCAGGCATCGACTTTTGTTGCAGGTCGATGCCAGGCATCGACTTATGCTGCAAGTCGATGCCAGGCATCGACTTATGCCCCCAAGTCGATGCCACGCATCAACTTATGCTGCAAGTCGATGCCAGGCATCGACTTATGCCCCCAAGTCGATGCCAGGCATCGACTTATGCCCCCAAGTCGATGCCATGCAATGCATCAAATTGGTTAGGATGAAATATTCTGATAAGAGAACCTACCCAATCACGAAACAGGATGAAATATTCTGATAAGGCTTTGTAGGATGATGTGGTTGGATAGTCTGCTTGGACCTCTGTCCAAGAAAAGCAACCCAGCCTCTTCATCATAACCTCCTGAATCTTCATGTACACTTTATGACTACAGACACATAAATATAAAAGAGACTAGGTTAGACAAGAAGCATGGGAGGAGGGAAAAAGGATCTGAGAATAACATACATACTTATTGAGCTCAGTCACCATCTCCTCGAGGCTTAACTCCTTCGAGATTACCCTTGACAAAGTTGAGATGATCAATGTATCATCCTTGATTCCTTGAAGGGCCCTCCATGGGGTCAGCTTCATGTCCTCAGGAGCCTCTTCAATTGAAAGGTCAACTTTCCTTCCCTTTCCCTTCAGATCAACTTGTGGGTCTGGCCTCGACTTTCGTTGCTTCTGGCCCTTGACCTCCTTGTGCTCCCACATTGTGAAAATTCTATCCTGAAGATCCCAGATCTCACCTGATCTGAATGCCAGTTGAAACCATGGATCATATTTCCTCAAAGCATCTGACTTTCTATTCTCATCCAATGCAATTCCAACCTCAATAAGGCATTGCTTTCGTAGATTGGGATGTATTCTCCCAGCTTCCTTCACAAGACAATCTTCGTATTCATGGTGGAAGAACCGAATTCTCTCTATGGAGGACATTTTCTGCCTGTAGTCATTGTCGTTGTTGTGATCCCAAGCAAGAAGCTTGGCTTCCTCAGTTGTAAGACCAGCATATATCTTACACTCTGCATACCTAAAGAAAAATGTAGTAGGGTGCTCCTTCACTAACTGTCTACGAGCCTCTGCAGAGTGTGAACCTCCAATCACATAATAAGTGTAATCCTCAAACAAACCCTCATTGAAATCCTCCACACAGCTGCACTCATTCGGATCCACCATGACAAGGAATGGCACAACAGTAGCATGAGGATTTATTTTCATTTTCTTCTTAAGATTCTGGACATGCAAATTATGTGGCTCCCTGATCTCAAGGGGCCTCCTCCCTGTGACTGGATCCACTGGTGGCCTGTGGATAATATTAATCGACAGGTGGAACAACTGCCCCTTCTTCACAACTTTTCTTCTAGCTATGTCCTCCCTCATCTTATTCTGCTCAGTGCCAAGCACACCAGATGCAAGCTCTCCACCAGGTGCAACAATTATGTCCCCAGAGCTAGAGCTTGAGTCAGAAAAGTCCTCTTCTGAAATTATCTTCTTTTTCTTTTGGGGCTTTTTCTGCACACTCTGCTTACCCCTTGCCTTTACAGGGTTCGTCTTCTTGTGCTGTGTTGGCATGATATTGTCCTGGATCCATGGCATCAGGTCCTTGATGAAATTCACTGAGTCTCTGCATATCTGAGCTAGCCCTTCTGGAACACAGCACTCTGGGCACAAGAAATCCATCTTGCATATGACATTTCTTAATCCTTTCGATGTCTCCACCAAGAAAAGCAGGTTGTCAGAATCTTCATCTTCATAATCCAATTTGTAAACAAGTCCATACTGAAAACCTTATGTTGTCGTGATCTTTCCTCTGCCATAGGCCCCTGCGAACACAAGGAGGATTGCATTCTTCTCTTCAACGTACTGAAGGCACCATTCGAGATTTGTCATGTCCCGAAGTGGACGATCTGTCCTCATGACGTCGCTCTCCCTAGACCTTTCCTTCATATTTGGATCCTCCACAGGAATTTTTATGCTACTCTGTCCACCTGAGGATATTCCTAGTGGGTTGCTGGCCTTCTCAGAGGATAATGGTGCAATAATTTTCTTTGGCTTTGCTTGGTGACCACTGCCTTTGTCACGTTGCTGGTCAGTAGAGCCCATGGTGACTCTGAGCTTCTTGATGGGCCTTTCATCCTTGTACTCCGCATCCCTGAAGGCACTTGGAAATATCAGATCAAACGTAAATGTGGTTTCAAAGGCCCAAGTCCATGCAAGGCATCGATTTTGAGCTTCAGGTCGATGCCAGGCATCGACTTTGTGTGCAAGTCGATGCCAGGCATCGACTTGAGGGTGAAAGTCGATGCCAGGCATCGAGTTGGGGGTGCAAGAGTCGATGCTTGGCATCGACTTTTGGGCCCAAGTCGATGCTTGGCATCGACTTTTGGGCCAAGTCGATGCCTGGCATCGACTTTTACCCTCAAGTCGATGCCTGGCATCGACTTGCACACAAAGTCAATGCCTGGCATCGACTTGGGCACAAAAGTCGATGCCAAGCATCGACTTGGGCCCAAAAGCCGATGCCAAGCATCGACTTTGCACCTAAAAGTCGATGCCTGGCATCGACTTTTCAGTGCATGTTGATGCCGGCAAGTCGATGCTTGGCATCGACTTTTGGGCCCAAGTCGATGCCTGGCATCGACTTGTAGGTGCATGTCGATGCCAGGCATCGACTTGTCGGTGCAAGTCGATGCCTGGCATCGACTTGCACCTACAAGTCGATGCCTGGCATCGACTTGCACCTGCAATTCGATGCCTGGCATCGACTTGCAATCCTAAGTCGATGCCTGGCATCGACTTACACCTTAAAGTCGATGCCAGGCATTGAGCTGTACATGCTTTGGATCCATATTTCTAGAGGTAAGAAAAATAAATACCTAGAAATCAGATATTTACACAGACATACAGAGGGAATCTTTTTGGAATCTTTATTTATGTTATGATTTTGTCTACCTCTTGGTATTTTTGCAAACATTCTTCTTCTCCATCAGACTTGGCTTGCTGGTATGCTGACCTCTGTGCTCCATGGCTGTCTGTGCTCTGCTGCTCTCTCTTGCTCGTGGATTTTGAAAATGCGAATGATCTCCTCCTCTGGTATTTATAGGCAATTGGTTAACTTGAACCAGAAACTAACTGGATCTAACTGAATGAGTCCACTTGCTAACTAAATCTGTCAACTTATCTAACCAAGGAATAGCACCCACACAAATAGGCTGTTTCAGAGCCACTTTAATGAAATATTCATAGACCCTTGCAACTATTTATATACATTTGCATAGAAATTACATTTCAATGGCAAGAGTATGGTATGTCCATGAGGATGTCTAAACTCATGTAGAGATTTGTTTCTAAGAATCTCTTTCTTGGGAGAAAATCAAGTCAAAGTTGTGTTAAATGTGGGAGACTAATGACATCTTTATAGTATTACCCTCCTCACTTTAGTTCATATTCACATTTATCTTGTAACTCACTGTTGAAAGGGAAAATCACTATGAATAAACATTCTAGTACAGAACCTTGCAGCTATTTATATACATTTGCATGGAAATTAAACTTCAATGGCAACAGTATGGTATGTACATGAGGATTTCTAATCTCATGTAGAAGTTTTTTCTTAGAGTCTGTTGCTTGGGAGAAAATTAGGTCTAAGTTGTGAGATTAATAACATCTTTATAGTGTTATCCTCCACACTTTAGTTCATATTCACATTTATCTTGTAACACATTGTTGAAATGGAAAATCAATGTATGAATATACTTTCTGTGTGCCTCTTTTACACATAATTCTTTTTCAATATACTTTCATCTACCTCTTTGATATCTAGCCAAGACCACAATAAAACCTAATCCTTGAAATCTTAACCAAATGTAAAATTTCTTCTTGTATAGTGTTCAATGGCATAGCATATTCCAGTTGGAACTCAACTTGGATATATTCCAGTTGTAAAATTTCTTCTTGTAAAATTTCTCCAAACAATTTTATTATATATTCCTGTTGGAACTCAACTTGGATATATTTTGATTCATTCACAATGCTTAGACTGAATGACTCATATGTAGTTAGAAATCAATTGTGTTTCTCATTTGAATCAAAAGTGAATCAAATCTTTGGTTCCCTTATTAGTGTATATTTGAGTAATTAAGTGATTTGATGTAATTTGATGTTTTATGTTATTTAATGTACTTTAATAAGCTTTTGATTTCATATCTTCTTGATGTGACATTTGATGTGATATCTTCACTTGATCTCGGATTTCTACTTATTTAAAAAGGTCATTCATCTTCAGTCTTCTGTGAACTCAGTGAAGATGAGCTCAATCTTTTCAGTGGATGCCTCGGCATCAGCTTCCTCTACTCATATTGATTCATTGTTCTCAGTTGAACCTTTCCAGAGAAGTGATGATCCCTATGATTTAGAACGTGCTGATGATTCCATGTTTTCTGTTGAGTCATTTAAGTTATCCAATTCACAGTGCAATGCTGCTCAACCAAATGCACCTCTTGATCTCCCATCTGATCCAACCATTGATCTCCCTTCTGACTCAAGTGCATGTGGAGCAACGAAAAAGCAAAGCAAGCTCAATCTACGATTTAAAAGAAGGTCTCGTGAAGTAAGTCAAAAAAGATTTAAATTTCTTACTTCAGATAGACAGATTGCATTGGATATTGTGAAGCATTGTTGTGGTTTGAAATGCTTGTATAATTTAGGGATGAAGAAACTAAAGCACATAAGAGAAAAATTCCTCCATTTAGATAGTGAAAGGCAAGATATATACCTTGTTTCTTGCATGCAAATGATTGAGGATAACATGTCAGTAACACGTGTTGGTTTTGAATATTTCTTTACTCAAGGGATGCCATGTTGTAGGGCTGCATTTAAAATTGCAATGGGTGTAGGAAATTTTAGAATACATAGGGTTCAACAAGGGTTTTTGAATGGGGATCTCATTTTGGATACGTTCCATGTTGGGACCAAAGGATCTGTTGGACGTCATGCAATGAATTGGATGATGAACTATTTTAGCTTGCATTGTGAAGTTATGCCTACAACTGGAAGGTTGCACTTGTCAGATAACTTTACTCGTCGAGAGGTATTTCAAATATATAGAGAAGACATGGAAAATAGAAATGAGAAGTATGTGTTGTATCATCACTTTACTCGATTATGGAAGGAAGAGTTTAACAATGTTTCTATTCCTCGTAAAGTTAGAATGGGTGAATGTTCAGTTTGCGCCACTTTGAAAAACATGGCAAAAGGGGCTACAACACCACAGGAAAAGCATAATTTTAAAAACCTTCTTAACAACCATCGTGACAGTCAAGCATTAGAGAGAAAGAAAGCAATTCATCATCGAAGTAAGGCACTCAGAAATCTGGAGCGTTATATGTGTTTGTTGATCGATGGTATGGATAAAAAAAAAACTTGTTTGCCACATTTTTATCGCATCCCTAAGGACATTGGAGATGAAGTCCTTGTGCAAATGCATTTGGTTGGCGCTTTGGTATACAATGGAACTGTATTGTCCAAGGTTTTCTTCACATATCCGAATGTGCATAATGATCCAAACCTTACAGTTACTGTCATTCATCGTGTTTTGCAATCATGGAAGGGTCTTTTGCCACCAACTCTATATTTGCAACTAGATAATACTCCAAGAGAGAATAAAAATTCTACAGTCTTTGGATATTTAAGCATGCTTGTTGAAAAACAGGTATTTCAGAAGGTTAAGGTAAATTTTCTTCTGGTTGGCCACACTCATGATCACATTGATCAAATGTTCAGTACTTTCTCTAAGAAGTTGGCACGTAACAATGCTTTTACTCTTCCGATTTTATCTGAGCTGATTTCAGAAGCATATACTCCAAAACCAGAAGTTCAACACCTCACACAGATTTATGACTTTAAGCACTTTTGCTCAATGGGCCTTGATAATAGTGCTAAGGTTTTGGCTCCATTGCACAATATTAGTTTCAACCATGTATTCTTGATGAGGAGGGTTGATGAAATAACCCTTTTATTTGCAAAGCAGTATTCATCTTCTCTTGGGTGGGAGCCTAAAGAGGGATGCAGTTTCTTATTGCAGGTGCCTAATTTGTCTACTGTAACAGTGTATGGTGCAGAACAATCACCATATGAAGATAAAAACAATACAGAAAAATGTGGAAGTGTGGTTGATCAAAGTAAAAGTTGGATGCATGCACTCATTGAAAAGAAGAGACATATTGAGCGTGCAAAAAAATATGCTGGAGATAAAGATGTATCTTGGTGGGAGGACTTTTTCAATCATCAAGAAGAGATTATACAGTATACAATTGCAGGTCACTGGCCAATTGATGTTCCATTCACATGGGATTTTTGTACACAAAGATCCGTGAATGTGGCCCAAGCATGTAATGCAGATGCACTTCAAAGTTTTATACATCCACCAGAAAGAAATATTTATGTAGGCCCTGTTGGAGTTTATTGACCTCCAAAGTATAGCAGGAAGTAGGTGGAACCCCCAAGGAACAAGTTGACCTTCTCACAAACTTCATCATAGAAAACCAGTCATGCTTGCAGAGCTTACTACTCTCTACTCACTCAAAAGTTTTTAAAACTGTTTTAACCACATATACTAGAGACCAAGAGCTTTCCAATGAACCAAAGAACACTCAATTTGGATAAATACTCAATGAGCTATGACCTCTGCAATATGCAGCTTTAATGGAAACCTTGAAACAGAGATGAACCTGAGGACATACATCACTTGCAGAGACTACTGCTCTTAACTCACAACTCCAATGAATCTGAAAATTTCCAGAATACAAGTAGACTTGGAGGCTCTCTAACAAGCCAAAGAACACATGATTTGGATACATATACAAGGAGATATGACCTCTGCAAGTTGGATGTTTAATGGAGACCTTCAGCAGGGATAAAAAACAGAGAACACACACTACTTGCAGAGAGTGTTGCTCTCAGCTCACAAATCCAATGATTATGAAAATTGGTACTATGAAAGTAGACAAGAAGAGCTTTCAAATGAGCTATCAAACATGTAATTTGGATATATAATGAGGGAGATACAAGCTCTGCAAACTCTGCATACAAAAACTAGAGTAGCATAGAGATACTCTCTTGGACATCCCACAAGATCACGACTTTTCTCCTCTTTTTATAGCATGGGAAACTAATCTAAAACCTTCCTAATACATCTAAATTCGTGGTAGACACTTGGATGGAGGTATTACATGACTCAAGTGCTCAAATAAGCAAAGTATTGATGGACTTTGAGAACTAGCCACATCGACCTTCCACTAGGACACCACTGAAGCTCCCTTGTGACTCACTAATTTGACTCACCATGTTCTAGAACTCACGTGGTATTTTTGCTAAATTTTATGAATAATATGAGCCTTCTTGAAGTATTTGAAGACTTCCCAAAGGTATTTACATAATTTGAAACTTGTACCCTACATAAAACAAATGTTCGCAACATTCTCCCCCTCAAGTTTCAAAGGGTATTTCCTTCATGCCAAGAATATAGTTGAATCTTTGAAGCTTTGGTCCATCCAAGGATTTGGTGAAGATATCTGCAACTTGATCCTTTGTTCCAACAAAAGAAACCTGCACTTCATTGTTCATGGCCTTCTCTCGAACATAATGATAGTGAAGCTCTATATGCTTTGTTCTAGCATGAAAAATAGGATTTGAGGTCATATGAATGCTGCTCAAGTTATCCCCATATATCAGTGGTACATCAACCTGCACATTCAAGTCATGAAACAACTTTTTAAACCACATAACCTCAGTAGTAGCCAATGCTAAACCTCTATACTCAGCCTCTGTAGAAGATAAAGCAACTATAGGCTGTTTCTTTGAACTCCATGTTAATGTCTTGTTTCCTGCTATTACCACATATCCACTTGTGGATCTTCTGTCATCTTTGCTTCCAGCCCAATCTGCATCACTAAAGACTTTAAGAGTTAGATCAACATCACGACTATAAAATAATCCTTCGTTCATGGTACCTTTCAAATACCTAAGCACTCTTTTTGCTGCATGCATATGAGGTACTCTAGGTTCATGCATAAACTGTGACAATACTCCCACTGCATAACATATATCAGGTCTAGTTTTTGTTGCATAAATCAAAGATCCTACCATGGATCTATATACATTCATATCATGCAACTCATCACCTTCCTTTGCACTCAGCTTTACATTACATTCCATTGGAGTAGAAACAAATTTACATTCCTGCATACCAAACCTTTTCAGCATATCACATATATACTTTCTTTGTATCAACCACATACCTTCATCGCTATACACAATTTCAATCCCAAGAAAGTATCTGAGCAAACCAAGATCTGAAATTTTAAATTCCTTTCCCAAATTACCTTTTATCTCATCAATTGCTTTTGCATCATTCCCTGTAATCAACAAATCATCCACATAAATGCATACATAGACACACATGCCATCTACATGTTTTACATAAAGTGAAGGATCAGCATGACTCGCTGTGTATCCTTGCAGCATAAGATACTTTACCAACCTTGCATTCCATGCCCTTGGTGCCTGCTTAAGACCATACAATGCCTTCTTTAACCTGCATACATGATTAGGACATTTTGCATCCACATAACCATCTGCCTGTGACATATACACTTCTTCATTTAACTCACCATTAAGAAAGGCATTTTTTATATCAAGTTGATATATATTCCACCTTTTACTTGCAGCTAAAGCCAACAAAGTTCTTACTGTTGCCATATTTGCTACTGGACTAAATGTTTCCTCATAGTCCACACCTTGAGTTTGATTATATCCTTTTGCTACAAGTCTAGCCTTATATCTAGACACACTACCATCACTATTTCTTTTAATCTTAAAAACCCACTTGCAACCAATTATCTTTTGCTTTGGTGTACTTGGAACTAAATACCAAGTCTTGTTATCCTGTAGTGCTTCCATTTCTTCTCTCATTGCTTTCTCCCACTTTTCATCTCCTTTGGCCTCATCATAACATGTGGGTTCATTTTCCTGCTCAACTTTTGTCATAAAAGCATAATGAGTATTCATGAAAGATTCATAAGTATACCTTTGAGGTTGCTTACTTACTCTTGAAGTTCTTCTTACCTCCAATGTAGATGCTCTTCCTTTCTTATTAGGAACCTTTGATGATTCTCCATACTCACATACATCACTAATTTCCTCTCCTTCATCATTAACTTCAACAAGTTTGAGTTTACCTTTACTTTTAACACTTGGAGGTGACTCTTGCCTTAATCTTCCATTGAAAGGTGATCCTCTTTCTTCATCTAGACCACTCCTTTCATCATTTAAACTTCCTGATGGCTGAACTATGCATTCATCTCCTTCAACCACACCTTCTTCATTTTCATCCATGTCCTGCAAACAATTCTTATCCGCATACCATGAAAGTGATTCATCAAAGTTTACATCTCTTGACACAACAACCTTATTGGTATGAGGATTATAGCATCTATATCCTCTTTGAGTATCTGCATAACCAATAAATATACATTTTTCTGATTTTGCATCAAGTTTAGATCTCACCTCACTAGGTACATGTACATAACATACACAACCAAATACTTTCAAATGACTTACACTTGGTTTCCTTCCATGCCATACCTCATATGGTGTCAAATGATGAACTCCAGCAGTCGGAACTCTATTCATAATGTAAACACTTGTGCTAACAGCTTCAGCCCAAAAATAATTAGGCAAACACATATCATTAAGCATACTTCTAGATGCTTCTGCTATGATTCTGTTTCTTCTTTCTGCGACTCCATTTTGTTGTGGAGTATACCTGCATGTAACTTCTCTTTTGATACCTTCATCATACAAAAAATCAGTAAAAGCTTGAGAGAAATACTCTCCCCCTCCATCAGACCTTAGCTTCTTAATATACCTTCCTGTTTGCTTTTCGACATATGATTTGAACTTCTTGAAACAATCAAAGACCTCACTCTTATGTTTAATGAAATACACAAATGTCATTCTACTATGATCATCAATGAATGATACATAGTACTTATTACCAATCAAGGATGCCTCTTTAGTAGGTCCCCACACATCTGTGTGTATGAGATCTAGCAAACCATCACTTACATAACTTGAATGCTTGAAAGGTTGTCTACTCTGCTTACCCATTTGACATGCTTCACAAAGATGCACCATATGTTGCTTAGTAAGATCAGGTAATCCTTCAACAATCCTCTTCTTTGATAGCTCCTTTAACCTGTGTACATTCATGTGTCCAATCCTTTTGTGCCATAGATCAAGCTCTGCTATTCCATGCATACCATAAGAGAAATAGTTTGTATGATTTGGGTTTACCTTGAATGTAAACAATCTACCTTGTTTTTGACCTCTAGCAATTAGCCTCCTTTGCTTTGGATCCTCAATGAAGCAACCTGCATGATTAAATCTCACTTGTAGACCTTTTTCTACCATTTGACCAACCGACATCAAATTCTTAGTGATCGTTGGCACATAAAGTACATCCTTCAAGCAATTTTTCTTGCTCTTATCCTGCATAACAACATCTCCAACCTGCATAATCTTATGTGTTGTATCATCTCCTGTTTCAACATGACCTTTACATGACGGATTATGCATATTAGAAAACCATGAAGCATCATGAGACATGTGATTAGAACAACCACTATCTACATACCATACATCACTATTGGAATTCATCTTAGTTTCTACATTCATCATAAGAAGAGAATCATAATCATCACTTTTACCTTCAACTGCATAATTTCCTTGTTGTTTACCTCTTCTTGAATAGCCTCCTCTTCGATTACCACCTTGATTATTTTCATTTTGATAACAATCTTTGGCATAGTGTCCATACCTTCCACATATATAGCAATTGTTCTTATTATCTTCACTCCTTTGTCTTTGGTTGTAGTTGTAGTAGCCTCTCGTACCTCTAGCGCTTGATCTTCCTCTTCCTCTTGTGTTGAAGAAGCCACTTGAAGTCCTTTGATCATCGCTCCTTCTCCCTCGACCTCTATTTGAACCTCTTCCACCTCTGTTTCCACCTCTTGATGATCCTACATAAAGAGCTTGTCCTTGAGATCCTTTTTGATTTGAAGTAGAACCATTTAGATTCATCTCCTCCGTGACCATGAGGGCAATAAGTTGATCAAAATTTGGTAATTCTCCTCTGACATAAACTGAAGTAATGAAGGGTTTCCATCTCTCATCATCTTTGAGTCCGTTGAGAGTATGTGCAACCAAGTCGTCGTCCTCCACATGAGCTTGAATTGATCCTAGTTGATCTGCAATCTCTTTAACTTTCAATATGTAATCATTGACCGATGTCCTTGTATCTTTCTTTATGTTATTCAACTCATTTTTGAGTTGAATCTTCCTTGCTCTTGTACCTGTAGCATACAACCTTTCCAATGCAAGCCAAACATCTCTACTTGTGTCTAGATCTTGTATGTGTCCTACCATTGAATCTTGAATATTTTGTGATAAAATGAATATAACCCTTTTGTCTCTCTCATTCCAAAGTCTAAACTCCCTCAATTGTTGCTGATTTGGGTCCTCTGGTAATGTGGGTTTGATATCTGTGCCGTCAATCAAACCATACAAGCCTCTACCTTGCAAGTATGCTGTGATTCTAAACTTCCGTGCCTGATAATTGGTTTTATCAAGCTTCTCTATTTGTGCATGTTGGTCTCCCATAATACAAATGCTAAGCTTCCTCCTTTAAGCCTCCTTTCCAATGTGTGTGATGAGAAGAAATATAATATTTACCTTGTAAATGAG
The DNA here is from genome assembly GCA_020310875.1 of Ceratopteris richardii. Taxonomy (NCBI): domain Eukaryota; kingdom Viridiplantae; phylum Streptophyta; class Polypodiopsida; order Polypodiales; family Pteridaceae; genus Ceratopteris; species Ceratopteris richardii. Next base: position 22,074,774 of record CM035429.1, read on the forward strand.
GTATGTGCACCTTTCTTTGCTTGGATGTTGCTTCAGATGCCTCCTTGCAATCTTCTTCTACCTTTGTGTAGTGTTGATGATGAACTGCTTCTTTGATAGCTTCAAATTCTTCGTCAAGGTATGATAACCTTCTCCAAGCCTCCAAGTACTTGCTCTGATACCAATGTTGGAGTTTATTGACCTCCAAAGTATAGCAGGAAGTAGGTGGAACCCCCTAGGAACAAGTTGACCTTCTCACAAACTTCATCATAGAAAACCAGTCATGCTTGCAGAGCTTACTACTCTCTACTCACTCAAAAGTTTTTAAAACTGTTTTAACCACATATACTAGAGACCAAGAGCTTTCCAATGAACCAAAGAACACTCAATTTGGATAAATACTCAATGAGCTATGACCTCTGCAATATGCAGCTTTAATGGAGACCTTGAAACAGAGATGAACCTGAGGACATACATCACTTGCAGAGACTACTGCTCTCAACTCACAACTCCAATGAATCTGAAAATTCCAAAATACAAATAGACTTGGAGAGCTTTCTAACAAGCCAAAGAACACATGATTTGGATACATACACAAGGAGATATGACCTCTGCAAGTTGGATGTTTAATGGAGACCTTCAGCAGGGATAAAAAACAGAGAACACACACTACTTGCAGAGAGTGTTGCTCTCAGCTCACAAATCAAATGATTATGAAAATTGGTACTATGAAAGTAGACAAGAAGAGCTTTCAAATGAGCTATCAAACATGTAATTTGGATATATAATGAGGGAGATACAAGCTCTGCAAGCTCTGCATACAAAAACTAGAGTAGCATAGAGATACTCTCTTGGACATCCCACAAGATCACGACTTTTCTCCTCTTTTTATAGCATGGGAAACTAATCTAAAACCTTCCTAATACATCTAAATTCGTGGTAGACACTTGGATGGAGGTATTACATGACTCAAGTGCTCAAATAAGCAAAGTATTGATGGACTTTGAGAACTAGCCACATCGACCTTCCACTAGGACACCACTGAAGCTCCCTTGTGACTCACTAATTTGACTCACCATGTTCTAGAACTCATGTGGTATTTTTGCTAAATTTTATGAATAATATGAGCCTTCTTGAAGTATTTGAAGACTTCCCAAAGGTATTTACATAATTTGAAACTTGTACCCTACATAAAACAAATGTTCGCAACAGGCCCAAGGATGACAAAACAGGCAGAAGCAAGATGGCAAGGAAATTTAATAGAGATAAATGTTGGAACGCTTATTGCAGTACTTGCTGATGGTGATGAGGCTACCAGACCATTTTGGATTGCAAAGGTTTTAGAGATAACTGAAGATATTGATCAGAGAAGAATAGAGGCTTTGGTGGTGCATTGGTATTACACTAAAAGTAGTAATGCATTCACAGGTAAATATAACTTAGAAATGGTGTGTGATACTAAACGAACAGGTTCAAAAAGGAAAAAGAATATTCGAAGCACATCCACTCTTAAAATGGATGATGTAGATATTCTTGTTTATGATTTTTCCTTGACAAAAACTGGTCACTTGAGGAAAACAACCATCAACATGATAAAACAAAAGCTTCCAGATGTATGTGGTACAGGAAATCATAGGAAAACAAGAAGAGTTGTGCATGATCCTGCAGAATTTGGTATGTACGTGGATGAAGATAGAGCTCTTGTGGATATAGAAGAAGAAGAAGAGAGCTCTCAACAGTATGAGACTGAATCAAGTGCATCAGATGATGAGGGTGTAGACATAGATCAACAAAGTTGTGAGTTGCATTGAAGCTCTCAGACATTTTTAGTGCTTATGTAAATGCCTCAAAGTAGTTTGGTTAATGAAACCATGTTTTGTAGCAATTTTGAATAACAATCAGATATCCACCCATTAAAGATATGTCTAAAATGTTATTTTTGTGTAAAAACTATTGATTTCTACATTCTTATATATATTTTAGACATGTCAATGTCTTATCATATAGATTTTGGACATGTCAATGTCTTATCATATACATTTTGGGACACGTCAATGCCTAATATAGTGAAATTTTGACTACATTTGGAGCTCATTTTTTTTTGAGAAAATGACAAAAAACGTCAAAAATTACTTGTTTTCACCTCATTTTTGTAATATATGTATACTGGTGTAAAGGAATAAGAAAATGAGGTGAAAACATGTAATTTTTGACGAGAGTGTTCTCTTTTTACGACATAGTTCTCGTTTGTTACGACTCGCTGTTTATAAAAGATGGCTACAAAACTCACGCGATAAATGACTCCATTTCCAAGTTCTCCTTGACTACTTTGTAAGAGAGTGAGGCTCACATCATACCCTACACTACTCATTATCATTAGGCACTGATTATCATTCGAATGATCTTGTACAACATTGTGTTCTAATATAATAGATCAATACTTTTCATCTATGGTCTTTCTGTCATAGTTACTCATAAAAGTCAACTTTTACTGCTCATATCTCAATCCTTTCTTCACTATTTTCAATGTTATATAGGTTGTTGAAATCCACTACAAGTCCTCTACATGCTTATAAAGTTTTAAGATAATCCCTCTAGCAAATGTGGAGAAAACTGCATCGAAGTACCTACTGTTCAGACTCTCCAAAGGTCCTAAAAAATTTGGGGTAATGATTTGATTGCTAAATTGATTTCTTTGTAAATAGTGCATCATTTTAAGTGCTTCCACTTGGAATCATTAGCTCATTTAACTAATCTCATATCTCCAAAAGGAGTTTTTTCTAATTGCTACTATAGAGGAAGCACTAAGCTTAACAAGGAGCAGGTGTGTGAACAAAAATAGAAGGTTTTCATTGATCCTTCAACTTGAAAGTAGTCTGTTTTGGTTGAATCATTTCTCACATCATTTCCAAAGTAAATAGGCACTTGTTTAGTGTCATTGGAAAGCTAAGAGGGCTCACAACGCAACTCTGAAGCAAGAAAGGGCTAGTACAAAGGAGGATTTGGCAGTACCTATTCATTTCTTGGAGTGTCCATCCATCTTTCCCAACGAAATGGAACAAGGAGAGCATAGAGAATAGAGGAGGAGACATGGCTTCTACTTGTGTGGTTAGTATAACCATGATGGTTGAGATTATGAAGGAAGTATTGAAGTGCATAATTGAAAAAATGAAGCACTTGTTCATCTAGCATGGAATGAGGCTATGCAAAACAATTATGATAAGGTAATGAAGAATGAGACATTCCAAATAACAAACAGTAAGTGTGTTTGGTAGGTAAAGGACATGATGGATTAAACAATGGAATGCTATAATGATACATTGATAACACAAGGACCCTCACTAGTAAATGTTTTTGGTTTTCAACACCCTTTCAATCTAATGTCCCTATTCACTCTAATGTCCCTATTCACATAAAATTAGAACCTTTTAATGTTGAATTCAAGGAGGAGGTATGTCTATCTTAACCATGAGGTTTTGAGGTTGTACATTCAAAGATTATATTTTTTAAGCTAAGAAGGTAGTATATGGGGTGAACAAGCCATAGGATCATTGTACTAGTGGGTAGACATTGAGAGGTTCATGAAGGCCTTTAGTAGTACTTTCTACTTCTCAAGAATTATACAACATATCACATTCACCATTAGGCTTTCCATGAGGTTTGCAAAAAGACCTCATGAAGGATATTCAAGACTTTGAAAGCAAGTAAACTTGAGACTGATGGTAGATATAGTCTACTATCAAATTGAAAACCTTTGGGTGGATATTGAAGGAGGTTGCTAGACATGCTCCAACCTCATGGAAGACTAGGCATCATGAAAAGAAAGTAGTTCCCCTTTGGGTGGCATTGAGGCATGCTTCTAGATATGATCAATGCCACACCCTTGTGTAGCACCATACTTGATCCATGACACTCTATTTTGTAAGGTCCCCATTATAACAAGAAGCCATGTGAGATTCTTGGACATTGGATGAGTAACTAGAACGATTACTTCTAAGCCATTGGATTTGGGATGGATCCTATCTAAGGATAAACTCAAATTCTGGGCTATGAACAAATGTAGTTCTCTCACATAGGAAAGCATTTATTGGGTGTCGGACATTGGATCTAGCTTGGATCCTAACTTTGGATTAAGCAAGATCAAGGGTTACAAACAACCATTCTTGATCCTTATTTTCTACAATTGTATTTTCATCATAAATCAATGGTGGAGTTTATTTTAAGCATGGATCAAGCTACCATGACCCTATTGCATGGGCATTGGGAAGGCTCACCTAGGCTTGGAAAAGAATTATAAGGATGTTCCCCTCCCCATCTAGGATTATACTTTTTGGTGTTTTGAACCACTAGATAGTCCATCTTATTGCCCATTTTCTTGGCCTATATCGTTTCACCTAACATCTACATAGATCACCATCAAATCTCTATGTCATGGACAAAGGACACCGTCCTAAACCTTAGATTACATGTGACTTCTATATCTCATGATTGGTTCAGAATTTGGAGAAACCAATGCTTTCATTGCATCCCAAATGTGCCAAAACCTTAAGATCAATCTACTTGCTGAATTCTCACATCTAGAGGTCCTGAGATGATTGCTAACATCATTGATGACATCATCCAATCATGATTGCATTTGATTACTACCCTTGAAAACTTATATAAGGAGGGCTTGGCCACATACATCCTCAATCTTACCAATTCTAGTCTTGGGATCTCAAGGAGTCACTATCTCCAAGTGAGTACTTTCCATGTTCCTATTCGAGTTGTAGACTTGTGCCTTATTCTAGTCTTGTCTAATCTAGTATCTTGGACACCCCTATTCTGTCCTATTGTAATCTCATAGTATGAGATCTTTTTGAGTTAATTCTTGTATCTAGTTCACCTCCCTAAAGGGAGTTCTTGTAATCTTGATATCTTGTTTCATACTTATGATCCTAGGTTATGGGATCTCCTATGTCATCTCTAGTCGATTTATACATACCTATCAGTCCTCGGTTGTGGGAATTTTTATATTAGCTACATATTCTTGTATTATTCCTCCTACATCAGTGATCTATAATCAGAAGCATATTTCCAAAATCTTGTCTACTCTAGTTAGAGAGCACAATGTAGTGCTCTACTAACATTTTGGAAAGACTAGATCCTATCCAAGACTAGGCATCATGGAGAACACTTATGAAGAGACTATGGCATCACTTGAGAGTCTTCAAAAAGTCAAGGACCTAATGCATCAACAAGCACAAGTTGAGATGGAACATCCCATGCATAGAGGTACACTTGTCCAAGAACTACAAGAACAAATCAAGAATCTTCAAGCAAATCAAAAAAGTATTCAAGTGAATCAACATCCTAGTTCATCCTTCATGAAGGAACCCAAGATTTTCATGCTAGAAAAGTTTGATGGTGATCGCATGAAGTTTTGTGGCTTCCTACAACAAGTCAAACTCTACATCCACTAGCATCTTTATAGATATCATGATGATGCATCCAAGGTCACCTTTATTGGAATCTTGCTCTCCGGTCAAGAATTATCATGGTTCGCCCAAGTCTTGGACAAGGACATGGCAATACTTCATGACTATGAGGGTTTTCTTCAAGACCTCACTCCCATGTTTGGAGATGCAGACACAAGTCAAGTGGAAGAAGGAAAGATTTGGAAGCTACATCAAGGTGACCACCTTGCCTCTACTTATGCATCATAATTTAGGCAATTGATATGCCATCTCACTTAGCATGAAGAGTATTTAAAGAGATAATTTAGATGGGGTTTAAAAGTTGATTTGAAAGACACTACTCAAGATGTCAGAGGTTAGGACATTGAATGAATACACAACTCCAGCCATTCCATGTGATAATTGTCTTTTTGAAAGGAAACAAGAAAAGCAATTAGAACAAAGACTTCTTTGATGGAAACCTGTCCAACCAACTCCTAGAGAAGATTCTATTCTTGAACCTATGCAGATGGACATGAGTAGGTTCTAGCCTCTAACTCCATAAGGGAAACAGAGAAGGAGAGATAATAAGTTATGCATCTATTGTGGAAACCATGGCCATATTGCAGTGAATTGTCCCAACAAGAAAACAAACTCAAGAGTCGCAGTCACCCTTGTCGAACATGCAAACGAGGAAGTCTAGTTGTAAATGAGACCGTACAACTAGACCATGGTATAAGAAAGGATTGCATAATTCCAGCAACACCCATAGAAACATGTCTTGCCCATGTCAAATTAATCATACCTAAGAAGATTATTTCCCTTATAGCCCTACTAGATTCAAGAGCCTCCTAATGCTTCATTGATGAAAGATTGGTTTTAAAACAGAGGATTCAAGTTCTTCAAAAGCACAAACTAGTAGTAGTTAAAGTAGTAGGTGGACGACCTATAGCATCGGGTAATGTTACCATGGAAACCAAACCATTAAGAGTACACCTTGGTGACTATGATTCCCACACATGCTTCAATGTAATATCAAGTCAAATAGACCGTATTATCATTGAAATGCCCTAGCTAAAGAAACATAATCCAAACATCAATTGGGAGAAAAACAAAATCACTCATCGAGATATCCTAAAGAAAATGATATATGAAGGATCCAAAGCCTTCATGCATGTAGTAAGGAAGGAACAAACATATATGATCTATGCCATACTAGCTCAAGAGTCCAAGAAAGATAGTACAATAAAGCTACCCAATCAGTATCAAGGTATTCAAGATGTCTTTGAGAAGAAGAATGGAGATGTCCTCCCAAAGCATAGACCTTATGATTGTGCCATAGAACCTCAAGAGGGATCACATTGGAATAATCTATAGATTATTCCCTAAGGAACTTATAGAATTACATAAGATTATTGATGAGAATCTACTGAAGGGGTTTATCAAAAACTCAAAATCTCTTGTAGGGTCCCTTAACCCTTTTGTAAAGAAAAAAGATGGGGCTCTCTGAATGTGTGTAGTCTATTGTGGGATAAAGTCACTATAAAGAATAGATATCCTCCACCACTAATATTAGAGCTCTTGGAATGCCTTGAAAACGTAAAGTTCTTCACAAACATTGACCTTCGAGGAGCTTAAGATCTTGTTAGGATCAGAGAAGGATATGAATGGAACACAAAATTTCAAACAAGGTATGGACATTTTGAATATTTAGTTATGCCATTCGGTCTCACAAATGCTCCAACTACCTTTCAACATATGATGAGTGATATCTTTCAAGAGTATTTAGATGATTTGTTTGGTAATATACCTTGACAATATCTTGATATTCTCTAAAAATCTAGAGGATCATGAGTCTCCTATAAAGATAATTCAAGAGAGACAAAAGAAAAGGTTTATATGCAAAACTTGAGAAGTGGTCTCTCCATTAGACAGAAATGAGTTTCTAGGGTACATTGTATCAGAGAAGGGAATCTTTATGGTTCCTAAGAAGATCGAGACAACCCTTGATTGGTAGTCGCCTTCCTTTGTTCAAGATGTACATTGTTTTCTAGGATTTGCCAATTTTTATAGGATATTCATTAGAGATTACTCCTAGATAGTCATCTCTTACGAAGCTTACAGGAAACACAAAATTCTCATGGAATCAAGATGGAGAGAAATCCTTCGCAATCTTAAATCATCATTCATCATTGTTCCAATTCTAATTCAGCTTGATTCTGCCAAGCTTTTTTTTCTTAGAGACAAATGCATCCAACTTTGCCTTGGGAGTGATCCTACCGCAACATGGGGATGATAGACACCTACATCGAGTTGCATATCATTTGATACCTTACATCACCATCTAGAAGAAGCAGCTCCTAAAGTTACTATGTACATAGATCATAAGAATTTAGAGTACTTTATGACCATGCACATTCTCAATAGAAGACAATCTCGATGGAGTAACTTTCTATCAAGTTTCATCACGTATCGTCCAAGACACCAACAATGCCAGTCAGATGCCTTTCCAAGAAGATCTTACCTTGCATCAAAGAAAGGTGAAGGGGCTTTTGATCAATAGGAGAGTGTATTGCTCAAGCCTAAACATCTTTAATTAGCAACCATCTCTTCAAACCATCACAAAGATTCAACCTTTGTCTCATTTGATTCATAAAACTCTATCACATGATGAATTGTTTCATATGTCAAGTTGAAAATTCAAGACGGGAAAATTGATGAAGTAAAAGAGTTCTAGAAAAATGATGGATTACTATTCTATAAGAACCTATTGTACATTCCTCCAGGAAAGCCAGAATCCAAGTACTCCAACAACATCATGATAACCTTGTAGCAAGACATTTTGGAGTGAATAAAAAATAGAACTCTTATCAAGAGATTTTTTGTGGGCTCTAATGTGGAAGGAAGTCAAAGAATATATCCAAACATATGACACTTGCAATAGATCTAAGGTACCGTGACATAAACCTCATGGCATCTTGCAACCTTTACCTACTCCAAAAAAGGCATGTTCTTCATTATCTATGCATTTCATAAGAGATCTACCAAGGTCACATAACTATGATGCCATTTTTGTTATAGTGGATAGATTTACAAAGATCCTACACTTCATTTCAACTACTAAGACAATCAGTGATACAACCACTCTGAAAATTTTTCTCGGATAAATATTTAAGCTTCATAGATTTCCTGATGATATTGGCATTGATCAAGGTCCATAGTTCATATCCAACTTCTATGCAAGCTCCTTAGTGTTCAAGTTAAGTTATCTATAGCTACTTATCCACAGACTAATGGACAAACAAAACCTATGAATCAAGTCCTAGAACAGTATCTCTGTTGCACCATACACTATCATCAAAATGATTGGTTTGAGCTTTTAAATGTTGTAGAGTTTTCCTTTAAGGAAATTGTTCGTACATCTACCAAGCACACTCCCTTGTTTGCAAAATATGAAAAACATCCAGGGATGGATATACAACTCTCAAATCATGTCAAAAACCTAGCTTCTAGAGATAATGCCCTATATCTCATGGACATTCACAAAGAATTCAAGGAAGAGATCCATAAAGCTTAAGAATAATATAAGTATTGTGCGGATCAACATCCTATTCAAAATCCATCCTATCAAATCTAGGATAAAGTGTCATTTCCCAAAAATAATTTGCAAACTTTAATGCCTTGTGAAAAGCTAGAACATCAAAGATTTAGTCCATTCACCATCTTGTCCAAGATTAATCTAGTCGCCTTCAAGTTCCAGTTACCAACTACCATGATAATACATCCAATTTTCCATGTGTCCATGTTGGAACCATATCAAATTGCACAATTGAGGAGGGAGAGACCTAGTCCTTCACCACCTATCTAGATGGATGATCATGAAGAATTCAAAGTTGAGCATGTCCTAGATTCAAGAATATCTGAATGAAGATTGGAGTACCTTGTTCATTGGAAAGGGTATAACATTAGGGATTGTAGTTGGGAACTTACCAAAAACCTTCAGAGCCCATCAACCAAGGTTTGAGAATTCCATAAGAAAAGTACAATGAAAGCGAGACTAGAGAACATGAACACTCATCATGGAACTCGTCCCCTCAGGGGGAGTGATGTTATGGACAAAGGAAACCATTTTGAACCTGAAATTCCATGTGACTTCTTATTGTAATCTCATAGTACGCAATCTTGTCTAGTTAATTCTTGTATCTAGTTTGCCTTTTTGAAGCGAGTTCTTATAATCCCGATATCTTGTTTCATACTTACGATCCTAGGTGGTGGGATCTCGTGCATCATCTCTAATAAAGGTATCCATACCTATTAGTCCTGGCTTGTAGGACTTCTTGTAGCAACTACATATTCTTGTATTATTTCACCTATGTGTGTGATCTTGTAGCCATAACCATATTTTTTAAATCTTCTCTAGTGTATCAAAGAGCACAATCTAGTGCTCCCCTGAAACTCTAGATACGGAGTGCATGGATGGATAGAACCATCTATTTCTTTTGTAGTTTTTAAGATCCATTTTTATTAGAGTTTTGAGTTTGATTTGAATTGAGTTGAGCTTATCTTCTACTCACCATTAGTCCACTTTCTACTACAACCATATCTCCTTCGTTTTTCCCATAAATAGCAATATCTCTCTTTCTCTCTAAGCTTGATCCTATATATGTGTTGTGGTAACTTGTGCATGATATTGGAGTTTCACCACTATTCACCACTTGTTTTATTTCACTATTTCATTATTTCATTCGTATAAAATTTGGATACAAATTCAATAATTTAGTTAAGAATAAATATTTCCTACTTAGCTTAATTTTAAGAGTTTGAGAGCTTGTAAGATCCTTTTGAGAAAATAATACATGCCTTCATAAGATGGTATTCTAACTACATACCTCTGATGGAATTTAACCCCTCACATTTGCACACTATAACTGAAATGAACCTAATACCTAGGTCCTCTCAAACACCTTTTCTTCTACCTTGTAGCAAAACTCTCATTCACCTAACCTACGCTGATCCAAATTATGTACAATTTTAGATACATTTAGTATATTTTATAAGCTTCCAACAAGCTATATGACACTGCAAATGGATCTCTTCAAGATAATAAACACCTTTGTACAAAACAGACTATGCAAAGATGTAGGATATGTAGAAATTAGGGTTATGGAGATACACCAATTGCTTTGAACATAAAATAGATCTCAAGAAGCCCTCTTAGGAATAATAAGACACATATATAGATATAGAATGAACTTTAAATCTCTTGAATTGGATATCTAGAAAAGGATTTACAACTATTATAAGCAGACTATGTCTATACCTATAAGAGACTAGAGAGGGTGTGGGCTTGATAGCTCCTCCTCTCTACATATAACACCCTCCTCTACATTTTTTTCCTAGCTTGGACTACTTCATGTCAACTCGTTGAGGCTTGGATGACTCTCTCCTTAAGCCTTTTTGAGTATATGTCTCTTAGTCTTCAATGATCTACAAGACCTCTATGGATTTGATGATTTTCACCTTGTTTTATAGATTTTGGATGCCTCTCCTGACTTTTCCACTAGCTTAGGACTTCCTTGCATAACCTTGCCTGACCTTGAGATTGCCCTTAGTGTATTGATTCATGATTTGTGTCCTTATTAAGGTCTTTTGATCCCTTTTTCTACATAGAGATTGCATAGTTCACACTTTCAACACTCCCACTCAAGCTTAAAGTGGTAGTGTCCATATCAAGAAAGCTCATAGCCTTTGAAAACTTTTTTAACATTGGGCAAATCCAAGATTTTGGTATCACCCCCGCCTCAATGTGCTTACTCCTTGCATGAGATATGGGATTGTTAGCAAGATGTAGGCTTGAGATAATATCTCAATATAGTAGAATTCGTCCAAGTTGTATACCAAAATCTTTGAAGATCTTCTTAAGCCACATTGCTTTACATGTAGTGAGGGCTAAAGCTCTATATTTAGCTTCTGCTGAAATCAATGCAATTGTGGGTTGTTTTTTTCTCATCCATGAAATTGCTTTTGTACCTTGCATGAAAACATAGCCATAAGTTGACCCTGTATCATTGACACTCCCTACCCAATCTCCATCATTCCATGCTCTTACTTGAAATTCTTCATCATACCTCTATAGCAACCCATGATTAATTGTACTCTTTGCATACCCTAACACTCTCATTGCATGATTGAGATGTGTATCTATGGCAACCTGCATGAACTGAAATAGAACTCCAACTATGTAGCAGAAGTCAAGGCTTGTGAGTGTAGCACATATCAATGATCCCATAATGCTCCTGTATAGTGTAAGGTCTTCTAGATTCTTACCATCTTCCTTGCTGAACTTGACATTTGAATCCATAGGTTGAGCTATTGGTTTTGCAATCTGTCATTGCAAACCTAAACAGCACATCTAGAAGATACCTATTTTGAGACTAGATCATCTCAATTCCAAGAAAGTACTTTAGCACACCTAAATCTGAGATTTTGAGCTCTCTTCCAAGATTCTCTTTGATGATCCTTATCCTTGCATCATCGTCACCTATCACAAGAAGAACATTTACATATATACATACAAAACATATCTTGTCATTTGTTCTCTTCATATACAAGGATGGATGCGCATCACTTGGATAGAAACTACATCTCTTCAAGAAGTCTACTAGCATCTAATTCCAAGCCCTTGGGGCTTTCTTTAGGCCATACAAGGTGCTCTTCAGCCTGCAAGCATAGGTAGGATGTTATGGATCCACATGCCCTTGAGGTTGTTCCATGAACACCTCCTCTTGTAACTCACCATTCAAGAATGCATTATTTATGTCCATCTAGTAGATAGGGCACCCCTTTGCTGCACATAGGGCTATGAGAGCTCTAATTGTAGCTTGATTTGCCACAAGGTTAAAATTTTCCTCATAATCCAACCCTTGTGTTTGTGTGAAGCCTTTGGCTTCTAGTCTAGCCTTGTACATTGCCAATTTGTCATCTTCATTCCTCTTGGTCTTGTACACCGACATATTTTGGGCTATCTTCATGCCTTCCTCCTTGGGTACAAGTTCCCAAGTATTTTTCTCCTTAAGAGCTTTGACCTCTTAATACATAGCCTTGCTCCACTCTAGTTGGTTATTTGCCTTCTCATAAGAATCTAGCTCTTGATTTGTAATCACATTCATCATATATGCATAGTGTTTGCCATCAAAGAACCATATGTATAACTTTTTGGGGGTTCTTTCTTCATTATAGACGTCTCTTAACCTTTGGGATATTTCTTCTTGATTCTATTGAGCTTTACTTTAGGAGTAATGACCTTCTCAATCTCTTCCCCTTCTGACTCCTCTTGATCTTCCCTAGTGTCATAGTCTATCTCTTGCAGCCTTGTTTACTTTGAAGTAGGGGATGGTCTTTCATAATCATAAGTTTAGGAGCATTCATATGAGTGTATCTTAGATGTAGGAGCCTCTAGTCCATGGATTTTGATTGACTCTTGAGGTTGAATTTGCGCATCAAAGTTTACATACTCCTCTTGATCCTTGTGGGAAAAGACTTGAATCATGTGTGTGTGACTCTCCTCCCATCCATATATACCCTCCTCCGTTCTACAAATAAAAATGATCTCGAATGGTCTAGTGTCCCCATGTGTCCATCATGCAACACTCATCGCCATTACTATTGAATACCTTAGGGTATCCCCTGAGCTTGGGTCCTCGGCTAGCTAGACCTTGTCCCTCACACATAGAATGATCCCTATGGACCAATATCATGATCCCTATGGGTCAATGTCTATGTCAGACACTGATTCACAAGGATCATGATATTGGTCCATAGGGATCATTGTCTAAGAGTCCTCTTCCTCTAACTTTACCTTGCCATTGTCTCCATACCAAGACCTTGACTCATAAAACACGACATCTCTTGACACAAATACCTTCTTTGAGAGAGGTTTGTAGCACCTGTAGCCGTTTTTCTCATTCGACTAGCCAACGAACATAGATTTCTCACTCTTGGGCTCTAAATTTTCTCATTTCACTAGGAACATGAACAAATCATATACATCCAAATACCTTGAGGTGCTCCATGGTTGGTTTCTTCCCATAATAGACTTCATGTTGAGTCAAGTTGTACACACCACCTACTGGAACCTTGTTTATCAAGTAACAAGATGTAATCACAACCTTAGCCTAATAAGAGAATGGTAGCATAACTTCATTTATGAGACATCTAGCTATCTCAACCAAATGTCTATTCTTCGTCTCTACAACATCATTTTGTATAGGAGTGTACCTACATGTAAAGTGCCTCTTTATGCCATTATCCTGTAAGTACGTTGTGAATTTCTTGGAGAAATACTTTGCCCCTCCATCTCTCCTCACTCTCTTCATGTGTGCATCACATTGTTTCTCAACAAGGGACCTAGCTCCTCCCAATGAAGACCCTCTACTAGGGCCCCACATATCTCTGTGTATGAGCTCCAAGAGCTTAGAGTATTTGTACTCACTCTTTGGAAATGTCTTCCTTACTTGCTTACCTAGCTGACAAGCATCACAAAACTCATGTAGACCTTGATCTTCAAGATTTGGTAGTCCCTTTAGTAAACCTACTTTACAAATGCTTTTTAACTTTCGAGTATTGATATTTTCTATCCCCTTGTGCCAAAGATGAATATCTCCAATCCTTTTATTACTAGTCATCATACACCATACCTTGTTGTGTGTAGGAGCAACATCTATTGTGAACTATGTGGCTTCTTTCCTTCCCTTGGCAAGGTACTTTCCTCCTTGCTTCACCATGCACCCTTTTGTATCAAATATAACTTGCATCTCTCTCTACCATCTATCTTATAAAGATAAGGTTCTTGGAAGTAGATGGAACATGGAGCACATCTTTAAGAGTCTTGATAGATTTACCTTCACCTATCTTTAAGAGTCTTGATAGATTTACCTTCACCTCTTGTCTCTACACAACCTTTTGAGCTTGGGACTTGCATATAAACAAATGATTCCTCCATACATGAGATGTGATTAGAGCATCCAAAGTCTATGTACCATTGTATGTCCTTGGGATTTCTAGTGTATCCATGTCTCATGGCTAGGAGGATCTCCTACTCATCACCCTCCTTGGAGTTGCTAGTATAGTTCCCATGCTCCTTCTTCTTCTTATGGTTGTCATCCTTGGAACTGCAACTTTAAGAAATATGATTCTGTTTACGACATATAAAGAAAGTTCTACCTTGATGAGGCTTGTTTTTCCCTTTTCCATTCTTGCCCTTCCTTGAAGATGATGCCTTGCTATCTCCTTCTCAATCTAAATGTTCTTCCTTGGAATAATTCCACTTGGTTTTTTTCCCTTTCACCTTCTTCCACTCTTGTGTTTGGCTTTGCTAGCATATAGGACCTATAAGTGACCATCCTTCTTTGATGTGTCTCCTATGGCAACCCTCTTCTAACACTAGGTGTGGGATCAACCCCTCAAGAGTTCGTAGAGGATCTCTATACAAGATGGTAGTAATAAGGGGTTCCCACTTGTCTTCCCCTCTCACACCATTGGGAGTAATCTGCACAAGGTCTTCCTTATCTACTTTGTAGCAAATGGATGCCAATTTCTCCCTCAACTCCTTCACCCTCAAGGTGTAGTCAAGAATAGATTAACCACTACCCTTATTCAAGGAATGGAGTTCATTCTTAAGTTGCATCAAATTGCTTCTTGTGGGGGTGGAATATATCTTCTCTAAGGCCTTCCAAACATCTCTAACATGATCAAACTTTGAAATATGACCAATCATAGTGTTAGAGATTACTTGTGATTTGTCAAAGATAGCTCTGTTATTCCTTTCCTCCCAATCCTTTAACATCTTCAACTCTTGATTGGAAATGTTTGGATGTTTGAGATGCACATCACGCTTCTCTTCATCTCCACACACAATAGGCCATAAAATTCTTCTCATGAGGTAGTTCATGACTTTGAACCTCCATGGCTGATAGTTGGCTGTCAAGCAACTCCAATTTTTTACCTAGGTTTGCCATAATGAATGAGAAATTAGGGTTACACAAAAATGTACCTCTTAACCTTGATGTCCAAGCTTTTTTTTCCTTCTCCTAGAGTCCTCAAAGGATGCTTTCTATTCTAATACCAACTGATAGAATGTAATCCCTCATATTTTCACACTAGAAGTGAAATGAGCCCAATCTATAGGTCCCTTTGTACACCTTTTCTGCTACCTATAGAAAAACTATGATTCACCTACCTTAAACTCATGCGAATCACCTAAGCTTTTAGCCACACTTATCATGGTTCATAAGATTTCCAAAAAGATATGGAACACCTCAAATGGTTTTGTTTAGGTCAGTGAATAATTCTATACAGAAAAGATAATGCAGAGATGTAGGATAACACACATAAATGCTATAGAATGCACTTTAAATCTCTTGAATTGGATATGTACACAAGGAGTTACAACTATTATAAGAAAATGTTTGTACCTACAAAAGTCTAGAGGGGGTCTGGGCTTGATAGCACATGCATATAATGCCCTCCTCTATGTTTTTTCTATCTTAACCTACTGCATTTCTACTCCTTGAGCATTGGATGAATCTCTCCTTGAGCCTCCTTGAGTATATGTCTCTGAATCGTCAATGACCTACAAGACTTCCATGCATTTGATGACTCTTCATCTTCTTTTATAGCTTTTGGATGCATTTCTCGACTTTTCCATCACCTTAGGACTACCTTGCCCAACTTTGCTTGACCTTGATATTTCCCTAAGGATTTGAGGTGTGACTTTTGTCCACATTAAGGTCATTTGATCCCTTTCTCCACCTAGATCTTGCATAGTTCACACTTTCAATGACCTCCTCTCACACATCTGAGTGGCTCGACCTCTTGGTTTTCTTCATTTTCATATGACATATATTGAAAAGCTTTCATGTGCTGAGTAGACACTTTTAAGAAATTCTTAAACGATATTCTTCTTTAAAGGTTGGATCTTTCACATAAAATATTTTAGTACTCTTCTAGTACATCTCTCCCTAGACTATTACTCTATGTCTTTACCCAAGTTAAGAATTCATAAATATTGATAAGGTAGCTCAAGTGTAGATAAAAGATACAATATTGGATTTTTTCAAACATCAAGAAATGGAAACTTATGGATGAAATAAATGTTGACCTTTAAAATGAAGTCATTTGTGTGTGGGTTGGATGAATTCATGAGGTTATTCAGATAAGCCTCCATTTGAATCTTCTTTTAATTATCCTTTGAGGTAGAATAGATTATCTTTAAACACTCCCACAAAGTCTCCTATGTGTCCAAGTCTTTAATATGCCCTGTTATTGCATTATTCATTTGGCATAATAGTATAAATATTACTCTACTTTCTCCTTCCTTCCATCTTCACTACTTTCTTTTTCTCTCAACATAGCCATTTGAAACTACAACTACCTTTTCCTATGCTTTGTTAAAATTATAATGCCCTTTTTGTGTACTAAATAAGGGATAAAATTATGGAATTTTCTTTTGAGTCAAGCTTCCAATGTGATGAACTTCCTATTAAAGGATTTAAAGCACAATGATTCCGATTGTTCAAAAGCTTGGTTTGAAATCATTAACTCCCAGTTTATATTTGATATTTCACTTCATTTAGAGAATCCTTGAGATGTTGTCCAAAGCCCTATGATGTGCTACAATGTCATATTTTCACGTTAATTGTTATCTTCTAGCTATTGGATTTCTCCTATTATTGTCACAAAATCTTAGATTTTAGTTAATCAAAATTCATTCTATGATGAGATCTAAAACAAAAAAATCCAAGACAAGTTAATCTTGGCATATATTAGATCAAGTGGATGCCACACAAAGATTTAACTCTTACTCCTTAGTTCCATGGACATAAAACTAGAGTAGTTAAAAAATATATACTAAAGGGGGTCAAAAAGATAAGAAGAGAAATGATTATGTGGATAACTAATTATCTGAATCAATACAAATAAATAGATTATAATGTGTAGTCAAGTAGATAGAGAGGGAAACACTAAAAACTTTTCACCTATGCATATAGACAAGCTAATAAGAAAATGTATTATAAACCAGATGTCCTAGAACCCACAAAATAGCAAAAAATAGGTGTGTGATAGTACATATCATTATATACTAGAATGACCTAGTATATATTCTAGAACACAAAAAATAGAACCCATCTAGTATATTCTAGAATTACCTAGTATATATCCCAAATGAGCTTATGAAATGAGATATCCTAGAACCCACAAAATAGCCCAAATGAGGTGTGTGATACTACATATCATTATATACTAGAACGACCTAGTAGATCTATCCATGATTCTTTTCAATGTGAGAAAATCTTAGGGGTTGATTGCCTCCCATTCAACTTTCCTGAGTTCTCTATGTCACCTTTTTGTGCTATTGTTCTATTAATCAACACATAGTATCTAATCCCTTCACTAGGCATACACGCATAGACCATAGTTCACTCTTGAATCAATTTCTC
Source organism: Ceratopteris richardii (assembly GCA_020310875.1). NCBI lineage: Eukaryota > Viridiplantae > Streptophyta > Polypodiopsida > Polypodiales > Pteridaceae > Ceratopteris > Ceratopteris richardii. The sequence goes on from CM035429.1 coordinate 22,092,685, forward strand.
TCAACATATGCAAAAGTATCAACATGAGATTCAAGAAAAAGTTTAGAAGAAAATAGTAGATTTCTAAAGAAAAGAGATTGGAAAAAATTATCACAATTTGATAAGGAAGCCTCACTAAACAATCACAACTATCTAGCTCCTACACACCACAATGTGTGAGGTAGATATAGCTACTCAAATTTTACAAAAAAATACTCAAGCAAGCCAGAAGCTTTCTAAGCAAGGGTTCTACCGACTTATTCAAATCTTATGATAGCTCACATACATGGGATTTTCTAGATGATAGTGACCTCTTTTCCTAAATTGTAGGTTTTATCAGACATATGTGTGATAGGTGGCTTTTGACTGTTATGAGGTGGTTTTCAAATTCACATTCAAATTTTAGATCTTGAATTTCAACTCTTCCCCACAAGCTTCAACCTAGCTCCATCAATCCAAAAGCCCCTTTTGAACTTTTAAGCTTGATTGAGTCCAATGCTTTGGTGAGCATATAAGCACGCTGATCCTTGGTACTTATGTGTTGCACTTGAGCTTCCATAGCCAACACTTTTTCTCTAATGTAATGATAGTCTATCTCTATGTGCTTGCTGATAACATAAAATATAGGCTTGTTAGATAAGGTATACATTTATCATGTTATCACACATGATTGGAAACGGATTGACTTGAAAATTTAGTTCAATCATAAGCTTCTTTAGCCACGTAAGCTCATATGGTACTTGTGTTAAAGCTCTAAATTTAGCTTCTATGGAAGATAGACCAAATGTAGTCCGCTTCTTTGCTATCCAAGATATAACCTTCTATATCCAATTTTACTTCTCCGATCTTGTTTGGATGCAACCTGAACAGGATCTCTATATGCCTTCACCTTAAAGTGATCCTCAAAAGGATAGAAAAAACCTTCATTTAATGTACCCATGAGATATCTGAGTACTCTTTTAGCTACATGTAGATATGGAACCCTAGGGGTGTGGATGAATGGTGAGAGCACACCAATTGTATATCTCAGGTCAAGCCTTTCGATAGTGGCATAATTAAATGATCCCCCTATAGACATGTACAAAATTGGATCATGAACTTCATTTCCTTCCATTCAAGTTGATTCATGTTTTCTTCCATAGGGTTCCTCAATGGTTTGCATCACATGAATCCATACCTCTTCAACACATCCAATATAAACTTTCTTTGCAGAAGCTCAATGCATATTCTTATATATGAGTTCAATATCTAAGACATATCTTACATCTTGAAGGTCTCAAGTCTTAAACTCCTTCTAAACCTTGTCTCTAATAACGTTGCTACTTTCCTCATGATCACTTGTAATAATCATATCATCTACATATACACATAAGTAGAGGGATGCTTCACCTTCTATTTCGTAGAGCCATCATGGATGTGCTTCCCTTTTATTGTATCCACAACTAATCCGGTAGTCTATAAGCTTTTGATTCTTATCTGTGGGGCTATTAATACCATACGATGCTCCTTTAACTTCAAACAACCCATTTGTCATTTTATCTTCAAAGCCTAATGGTTGATCCATGTACACTACCTCCTCTAGCTCTCCATTCAAAACTGGATTCTTCACATCAAGTTAATACATCTTCTAATGATTGCTTGTTCAAATACCAATGATTGCTTTGATGTTAGTAATCTTAGACAAAATTCTAAATATCTCTTTAAAGTGTACTCAATATGTTTGAGCAAAGATGTTTGCGAGAAGCCTAACTTTAGACATTGCAATAGTACCATTTGAATGCTTCTTTTTCTTATATACCCATTTGTTTCAAATTTCCTATATATCCTAATTCTTCCTTGATAATAGTATCCAAGTATGACTTTCCTCCAAGGCTTTGATCTCCTCTTGCATAGACTCTTACCATTCCCTACATGTATTTTCTTCTTCAATGCATGTTGGTTCTTCTACAACCTTGCTCATGTATGCATAGTGTCTAGTGATAAATGAATTATGGGTAAGTCTTTTTGGTTGACTACCTTATCCTATGAGACTTATTATCTCATCATTCCATTGATTTGGATATTTCTTAACGAACTTTGAGCTCTCCCCCTTCTTTCTATGATGGTCTAAATTTAGCTCTATCCACAAGTCTTCATCTTTTTCTATATTTGTGATTTTAGCATTACTTCTGCTCCTTTTCCTCTAAGCTCGCTTGATGTATGAATTCCTCCATTCAATGATGGGTGATTACTAAAATCATTTGTTTCACTAAGGATTATAATCTTTGTTTCTTCACTTGAGGTCTTCCTTTCTTCATCTTCATTTGCATATATAGATACATATGAAGAGTACCAATGTAAAATCTCATCACCTATCACATCCCTTGATACCTTAAGCTCATTTTTTTGGGTTTATAGCATCTATAACACTTTTTTTCACTTGCATAACCTATAAACACACATCACTTTGATCTAGCATCTACTTTTCTTCTCAATTCACTTGGAATAAAAACAAAGCATGTAGATCCAAATGTTTTCAAGTGTGAAACATCTCATTTCCTATTGTACCATGCTTCATAGGGTGTCATAGCATATATTCCACATGTGAGAGCTCCATTCATGATGTATATTGGATGGGTTATTGCATCAACCCGATAGAAACTAGGCATACCCATCTTCTTCATTATGTCCCTAGCACATTTTGCAACATATTTACTATTCCTTTGTACCATACCATTTCGTTGTGGTGTGTACTTGCATATGATTAGTCTTTTAATGCCACTTGATTCCAAAAAGTCATAGAACTCATGGGAGACATATTCTCTCCCTCCATTTGACCTTAAACACTTGATATACCTATCATATTCCTTTTATACAATAGCTTTGAAGTGTTCAACGTAATAAAAGACATATTGCTTATGATTGATACAATAAAGCCAAGTCATCCTTATGCAATCATCAATGAATGTTACAAAGTACATAAACTCCAATTGAGTACTCCTTTTATGGTACCCAAACATTTGTACAGACTAGCTTAAGTGGATGATAGCTCACATAATTGCTCTTCTTGAAGTGCAACCTGGTCTGCTTACCAAATGGACAAGCTTCACATAAATTCCTAAGGTTTTGATTATAGAGCTTTGGTCCTTTTCATATCCTTCAATCTGTGAGTATTGACATGTCCATACAATTGTTCCATAACTCCAATTCTACTACCTTCTACTTCCATGTGTGGCGTAGGTAGTGTGGTTAAAATTTGGCTTCACATTCAAATTCAATAGCCTTTCCTCCTTCCTAAATTTGGCTCTCAATGTGTACCCTTCTTTAGGGTTTTCCACAAAGCATCCATTCTACTTGAACTTGAATTTTAATCCTCTCTCACCCATAGAAACAAGATTCTTTGTGGTTGTGGGAACATGCACAACATCCTTCAAGCATTTATCTTTGTGTGCGCCATAAAAACATAATGTCACGTATGTGTTTATTAGCCTAAGGGGTACCATAAATTGTCTCCACATCACCTTTGGTTGATGGCACCTACATGTTTGAAAAGAAATCCTTATTGCAACTCATCTAGTTGCTACACCAACACCCATGTGTCTTTTAGTTACTCATTTGCATAATAGCTAGCATACTTTCATATTATTTTGAAGTAATTAGCCATATGAATGGATCATACAATTTCTTTGAAATTACATTTATTTTTGACCCCGAGTTGATCAAGGCCAAGGCAAAATATGCATCTTCATCAATTTCTAATTTCACCTTCATTTCAGGTGTCTCTCTTGCCAAAAAAATATCTAGTGCGCTCACTTTTTGTTTGTATGTTCTCATCATCGGGTGTGATTCGACCTAGGGAATTCCTATGACATCTTGCAATCTCATCATCTTTTTCATCAAAAGTATCACTTAAATCTACTGCTTCATTTGTTACTTGCATAAATTTAGTTGCCTCTTCCATTTCTGTGTCCTCAAGTAATGGAAACCTTTTCCTCTTTATCAACTTAATAAAGCTATACTTGAATTCAGGCTTTGCTATGGAGAAAACCTGTTGCAGGGACATTGTCACTTAGCTTTTTAATAGAATATCATTTAATGTTCTTTTCTAACTCAGAAATCAATACTGCCTTTGGGGTCTTCTTATTTTACTTCTTATCCACTTTAGCCCTTTCTTGAACATTCTCTTGAGTTTCATGAGTCTTTTGAATAGGCCCTTGTCCTTTATCCTTCTCTTTAGTTGGTTCTTGAGTTTTAATTGGTCCAATTGACCTCTTTCCTTCTCTTATCTCCTTCTTCTTGGCCTCTTCTTTAGAAGCAATAGGCTTGTTAATTTGGATTTTCTTTTCAGGCTCTTTAACTTTTTCACTAGCTTTTTGAATTTGTTTCCTTGTCACTCTCCTCTTCAGCTCAACCTCTTCTGGGCTCTCATCCTTCTTCCTCCTTTCCTCTACATTGGCTATGTGGGAGTACACCGAGAACTTATCTACAGAAGACTTCCTGGCAGTCTTCTGCATGATCGCGCCCCTAGCCTTTACTAATGCTTCTATAGAGTAGTTTCTTTGAGGTCGAGGTCTAGTCTCCTCTTCATTCCCCTCTTCTACTGGTTCTAGCTGTGTTGTTGATGTGAGGGTATTGTTACTTGATAGATTCTCATAAAGTTTCTTCATTCCCCACTTCCCCCAATTCACAGGTAGAGGAAGGCAAGTCTTCAAGTCATAGAGCTTCTTATCTATATCTATTATTGGCTGATGTTCCTTTGCTTGTTTTATCTCTTCACTTGCATAGGAGAAATTCTCTCGTGCATCACACCATACACATCTTTTTGCCCCTCCAAATTCACTAGTTTGTCATCTTTCAAAAGGCCCTGTATTTCTCTGAAATGCAAGTTGCACTAGTGGTGCATGTGTCTGGTGAGCAATAGGCTCCACTAGAGGTGCATGCTGAGGCATAACATAACCTTGCATGTTAGGAATCCTTTGTATCGGGGCTACATAACTGGTACTTGTGTGAGGAGGAGTAAGGTCTTGATACCCCATAGAATAGACTTTATTATGAATGCTAGCCATTTATTTAGACATGGATGCTTGCATCATCATGAGATTCTCTATTTGTCTACTTTTGATCTCAAGTTGCAACTCTATTGGCAATCACGAGGCGGATGCAACATATGCTGCAAGCATGTTCAGAATTGCTGGAAGAGGTGCCTCCCTAGGTGGTTGCGGAGCTATTGCTGCCGGTTTGTCATATAATACAACATGTCATTGCCTCATCTATGCAACTGCTTCGAGTTCTCTTCTAATAGTATTCCAGTCTTTTGTCAAAACAAACCTCTTACTAGGCTCTTCTATCCTTCTCTCAACCTTAGTCTTACCTTGAGGAATTAAGCTCTTAAGAAAGGAAATGACTAAGTAAGGCCTTAACAAATCCAAATTGGCTTGACGTAACTGGGCATATATTCTCAAGAATTCATTCAAGAGGTGAGTAAGAGATGTAGTGGGTTTTAGGGAATTTACCCACCGCAAGAATCCCTTTCTGCTAGGTTGGGAAAAATCTTCCAAATAAAACAACGTATGAAGTTCGTTTCTAAATTCAGCCCAAGCCTTTGCTATGTGGACTAAAATAGATGCCAAGATAGATCATGGAACTACCCGGGTGAAGTAATGGGTAAGCATTTCTTCACGAAGACTGTAAATTTGTGCTTGGTCCTCAAACACATCTAGGTATTTGTTACATTTAGACTCATGAATTTGCCTTTTTCTTTCAAAATTGCTTGGACTACCCAAGCCCCCTATTTCTCTATTACTAATTCCTCAAATACTTCCTCCATCTCTATTCTTTGGTCTATCCTAAAGCATAGAACGAGGTCCAGAGTGAGTGGCTCTACTATCTCTCTTAGCTTAGAGTAGAGCTGAGAGAACAAACTTGATGGATCATGAGCCAAGAGATGAAGATCACTCTAAAGGCTCTCTGCCTAGGCTAAAATCTGATCTAACTCACTTGACCTTTAACTTTCTTGACTTGAATTTTACTTGAATATCTCACTTGATCTTGGTCTAGTTTTCCTCTTTGATCTATCACTTAATTCTCTCTTAGTTTCCCTTTCTTACTCTCTCTTTAATTCCCAAAGTTTTAAATGTGTTTTTCCCCTCTTTCTTATGATATTTTTCTAATTTTTCTAATGTTCTATATAAGCCACGAAAGTGTCAAATTCCTAATCTAAGCATGAAACAAAAGAGTGTGTAGCCATATGGACTAAGCTAGTGCATAAGGTGAATGCTCAAACGCAGGTGAACAAATTAATCTTTGTATTTAAAGTGCATGGAACAATGCAAAAAATTTAAAGAACTTAAAATGCTAGTACTTGGAAATCTCTGTCTGACATTGAGGTTCCTATTTTCTCTTTTCGAGGAGTGGGTGGCATGTCGAGGATCATTGGGCAACTGCCTCGCTTCACGTGGGGTTAAGGTGTCCTGAGAAGATCAAGGAGGTCTAAGAACGGAAAAGCGGCACGGGGTTGGATCAAGCACTGCCTGAGTGTGTGCATGTCCCTCGTCCAGCGAGCGGAGTCTGCACATTGGGCACCTTGCCATAGTATAGTGGTTGCCATCTAGTCATAGGTCTGCACCTTGGAAGAGAAAGGAAGCGAAAAGTACTCGGTCATGCACGTATGCTTTGTAAGCATCGTGGATGAAAAACCAAAATACAACGCTAGGAAATAGAAATCACTGCAGTGGATGTGCCAAATAAACAAACTATGCTCAATCAAACAATAAATATACAATTGATGTCACCAAATAGCTCTCAGTAGTACAATGAATCCCGCTACAGTGTGATTCAGTGATACATTATGGACCTCGTAATATAGTGTGAGAAGACACCCTCGACCTTCAACTTTGGTCTTTGTGGTAGGATTGTACTTCACTTTGGGTCTTCAGTCTTCACTTGGCTTTCTCGATCTAGACTTTGCCTATGTTTAAGGTCACACACGTCAATCAACGGTTTTATTTACACTTGTGGACTAAAATCCTAGGGTTTCCTAGGGTTTAGGTTAGGTTTCCATGGGGTAAAACTCATGTTTTTGAGGGGTCTCAAGGATCAAACCTAGAGTTTCAAGGGTCAAACCTAGGCTTTCAAGGGTCAAACCTAGGCTTTCAAGGGTTTATAGTTACCTTAGTAAACTATTTACAAATATACAGGTCTAGTCTATAGACACCACATGGTTTCTCATCTCATAATCAATTAAGTCAACCAAAACAGGAACAATATATAACTCTTTGTAGCCAAAACATCACACCGCAACCAAAAAATCAATGAAATTAACTTGAAAAAGGAGAAAAAATCTTGAGGTACACTTGCTTGAGGGATTTCATCCGGACACCGTATCTTCAACCACTATCTGTAAAATTTTCTAGAACAAACCCTATATGTCAGCTTTTTATTTACAATTAATATATGAGAAATAATCTTTCTAATCACATGAACTACATCCAAATATGTACATGCCTTGTGAATCTTCACATACTAAATCAAAGCACAAATCACATTAAAAAATCTAAAAAATAAACTCCAATAATTCCACATTTCATAAGTAATAACAAATTTCTTTTACTTTAGGAATATGGAGAGCTTCCGAATAAATCTTCTGTTTATTAGGGACTCACATGGGTTTTGACATTTTAATGGGACAATGGTGGTACTTGGTGGCTATGCTTGAGAGTAAGTTTGGTTACTAGAAGGGTATGCAAATCAATTTCAAAGTGTGTGCTATCGTGATCAACATGTTACTATTTTTATATGAAAAATGTCTACCCTTCATGATTGTATGTGGTAATGCACATTTTGTTAGGTCCCCATTATGAGCAGAAGGCATGAGTGCATTACCCAATTAATGGCAATCCATTGGATGAGGATGAAATTATACCATCTAACTAAATGTAAGGAAAGGGAGTTACCATGGTCCCCAATTGTGGGGTTCAAGTAAAGGGAATATTCCATGGAGTTTGTAGTTTGGGGTGTAGTCTTGATATGATTATTTGTGTCAATTGATTGATGCTATTTTTCAATTTATCTTATAACTTTGCCTCTTTGAGACAACAATGGAAAGTAGCCATAGAGAACCATCATGGGCCCTGATGCGAATGTAGCAAAGATACGAGAGGATGATTCCATAAAGAAGTTCTCATTAGGACTTCATGAAATTGTAGATAAAAAGGAAGAGAAAGCGTGGGAATTGTTAAGTTCCAAGGCCAGAAAAATGCACAAGAAGGATAATTCATCACTTTTCCATATCAAAAGATTTTGATAACAAAAAATATCTCTCAAATGATATGCTAAATATCTTGAGTTGAAGGTATGGAAATCATCTTCTCTTACATATTCCTCACTCTTCTCAACCAGGGACTAATTCAAGGATAGAGACGATCAAATTGGAATCATTGATCTTTATGGAGAAACTTTACAATCATTTTGTGATGCATACATGGTCAAATTTTCTTGCCAGTAAAGTAAAGATTGGATTCCCGAAAAAATGTATTCCATGCTTTTGCTAAGGACATTGAGGTGCGCTATCATTATGGAAAAGAGAAACTCTTTGATCAAGATATTATTTACACATATCTTCTTAGATAAGATAAGAAATGGTGCGATGGCGATGCACTATGGTGGATTCCAGTTTTGCAAAGATTCAGGATGATTCTGTCACAAAGAAAAAAATAGAGCTTTGGGTGACATGCAGTGTACATAGTACAAAGAGACCAGAACAAAAATTTCCAAGCTTTAACAAATGCAATTGATCTTCTAATCTATGGCCAGCCATGCCGCTATATGTTCTATTAAAGCACATATACAAAACTTTTGAGCAGCCATTTGTCCTTTCACATGGACACTAGTCATAGCAATCTCCCACTAAAGGAAAATAAGGCTAAAGTTAGCTAGGGGAGGAAAAATAAAGAATGATAGAGGTGTTTTGATTGTAAGTAGACAAATTATACCTCCCACCTAATGGGCATGTAAAAGTGCACAAGTAGTTGTGCAAGATCATGAATCGAATAACCCCCACAAAGTGACAAAAATATCGAAAGCTATCCTATGCTATAGAAGGGATTTTTCACATTCATGATGGTTCTTAAAACCCTTTGCAACCACTTGTTCTTTATACTTTCGAGAAAAATTATCCAATGGGAATTTTAGTTTATATACCCATTGACATGGTAAAGCTTTGTTGCAATTTTTTAAAGGTACCAAATCCTAAGAACCATTCTTTTAAATGGAATCCAATTCACTCTTCATGGCATGATCCCACTTGACATAATCCTTTTTTTTGCATCGCATGTTTGTAGCAAGAAGGCTCACTAGCATGTGTTAACATAACAAAATCCTACCTCGAACGTATATATTACGAGGATGTGAGACATGTGCAAAACGATTCAATAGTTCTTAATCTAGAAAATTGATAGACTCATCTAAGTAGAGATTCCCATGAACATCCTTATGTGTAGATTTTTTATGCATGTTAACAAGAGGATAAGTATCCTCAAACATGACACTTATCACTTCAACCTCTTTGATCGGTTTTTTATGCACCTTGTACTCATTGAAAATGACATCACTACTTCTTATCATTTAACATTTTTGAGATCTTTAAGGATATCCAAATTGATGAGCTCAAACAAATCCAATAGAAATGAATTCTTTTTACTTATATCTGAGATTTTGTCTAAGATTTCTTGCGATATTAAAATAAGATTCACAACCAAAAACTCAAAGATTATCATTAATATGGCGGTTTCTTTGTCCATAACTCCTATGCCACTTTGAAATGTTTGGTGGCACTAGGTTAAAGGCTAACCACATGAGTTGTAGTCAAAACTACTCCTCTCCTAAAGCCTTATGAAATGTTTGCATGATGCAAGATAAAGCTACTCTATCTTTAATAGTTCTATTCAACATCTCAACTACAACATTCTATACTAGGGTATAAAGATCTCTAAAATCTCTAGAAGTTTCTAGACTAATGAAAACAACTAAATTCATGTGAGGTATGCTCATGTCTAGTATCTAGCCTTGAGCTTAGTTATTGTTTTATGCCCAAACTAAAGAAAAATACATATTTTTTTAAGATTAGGGAATACGTCATCCTTGAATTGATAACCTATACATAGACTTCTATAGAAGCATCATCTATGGAATTGAGAAAGTAAATAGAAGCACCTAATGAACTTCTAGGCATAATATTGAACATATCTGTATGAATGAGATGTAATGTGTGAATTTAAGAGTCAATGTGTGTTTTATGCACATCCCTATTTTTGTCTCCATATAAAACTGCTCATAAAATGAAAAATCAAAGAAAGATAACATAGGTAAGTAGCATGAATGAGAAATATTTTCCATTCCACTTCAATATATGTGGCTCAAAAGGCCATGTCATATACGATAAATAGGTTGTTTAATGATAGCTTATAAGTGTTCTTTTTGTGAAACAAATAGAGGATAAAGTAAGAAAATTTTACTTCCTTTTACAATAACTACATCTTGGTTTTATATGCAAAATTATTCAGCATAAAAAGTCACTTTCTATCCAAGGTCATCAATTTACATCAAACTATGTGATAACTAAGGCACATGATATTTATTATGCATGGTAATTTGGAACCATTAGTGAACTAAAGAACCACATCTACAATCCCAGCAACATAAGGATAACCATGTCTTAGGGTACCAAGAGACTTTGCTTCATAAGTAGGGAATTATTCTCTATGTGGTGTCATATGGAAATAATCACTAGAATATAGCACCCATGTGCGGGAAACAGAATCAATAATTAGAGCCTCAATAATGAGATTATTACCAAGTGTTAGCACATCAACGTCATAAAAAATAGCATTAGTTTTTTCTATCTTCATAATAAAAACACATGGCGTAGGTAACTGCCAAACGTGACCATTAATATGATGGCATTTATCCTTAGCATTGTTTAAGGATAGTAGTATTTCTTCATGACCTTTCATAGGAAAATAATGGCACTTGATATCCCTCTTCCATGATTTACTTGTACTCTTATTATGTTGACCTTTCTCTTCCTTGTTCTTGCTCGTGGCACATTGCTAATTCTTTCCTTGGCATGAATCACGAACTCTATATCCAAATCTACTTTGAGTGCAGTCCATAGAAATCTTAAGGATCTTGTTGATCCACATAGCAGCAAGAACTCTCTCGTATCATTATCAATCTCTACTTTTTAAGCCTCTAACTGAGAAAATATAGCATCAAACCTATTATGATGAGTAGCAATATTATATTTTTGAGTCATACGAAGGTCATATAACTTTGTTATCAGATACAATTTATTTTATGCCGATCTTTTTTCTTAAGTATTGCATAACATGCTCCAAAGCGCCTCTCCACTTCTAGAGTCCAATATTATAAGGTAACCATTATCCATCAAGTGAAATCGAGTGGTACACCTATCCATTTGATGAATCTCATCCCAATCACCATCATCTATATCAACACGCTTCTTTGAGATTCCATTTACTAGCTTTCTTTGCCTCCTTTAAATCATTATATAATTAATTTGATGCTTCCATAGAGCAAAAGTTGTGCCCTCAAATTTCGAGACCTTAAAATTTTTTTTCCCTACAAGTTATAGCTCATATTGGGAGAATTGACACTAGAGCATCATCCACGTGATTTTTCTTAGATTTTTGATGCCATGATGATAGACAATTAACTAGAATGATAATAATGTTAAAATATTCCAAAGACCACTAAAACTGAAAAAAGGTGAGTGTCTGGGAAACGTTTGATAGCGCCTCCCCATAGAAATAGATCACAGAACAAAAATGACAAACCAAAGAGATTATGTGCGAATGTACATGCTCAAAACAATAAGTGCCTCAAGGAGAAAAATGAAACACCATGTAGTTTAAATTCTACGATCTATGAAATTTTAGCGAGAGTGTTCTCTCCAAAATATGCTCAACGTAGTATATATATATATATATATATATATATATATATATATATATATTATATATATATATATATATATATTATATATATATATATATATATACATATATATATATATATATATATATATATATATATATATATATATATATATATATATATCACACATACAGACACACACACACGCATATATATATATATATATGTATATATATATATATATATATATATATATATATATATATATATATATATATATATATATATACATATATATATATATATATATATATACACACACAGAGATGGATGACCTCGTTGATATCTTTAACACATTTGTATGTAAGTTGGTCATTACAAATTATTGACTCCACTACTCCCCCATAAGCCGGAGTGGCCTCATAGAGGAGGTGGAGGAAAATTTTATCTGACAGATCTAATCTATATGTTTAGTGCATCACAAATATGCCATGTATCAGTTAAGCTATTCAGTTAAGTGCTCATACGTTTAGTGCATCACAAATATGCCATGTATCAGTTAAGCTATTCAGAGGTGAAACATGATTGGAGTTATATTATTGACTATTGCATTGGAGAAGTAGATGAAGCTCCTCATATGCTTGATAGAAGTGCTCATACGGCTGAAGACTTGAGAAGGGAAAATAGTTTCTACATCATCATCATAGAATAGACTTTCATAGATTGAGATTTAGGGATTATCTGTTGGCCGGTACATTAATTTTTGTGTTTGTTAATGCAACTAATTGCGGAGTGTCTCAATTTCTAGTATGGGAAAGAGCATAATTTTTTGCATTCCGACAAGCTTCATATTTATGTAGAAAATGGTTTTTACCTTGCTCAAAGGAAATGCTTGCTAGATTTACTTTATAAGTATGGTATGAGTGGACGTAAGCCACTCACAAAACTTGTGGATCCAAATGCTACGTTATGTGCAAGTGAAGGAGTCCCTCTTGAAGATATTTCAGCATATACAAGCATAATTAGAAGCCTTAATTATGCTACCATCATAAGACCTGACTTGTCTGATGTTGTAGGTGTTCTTTTTCAATTTCTAAATTCACCAACTGATGTTCATATGAATGTAACCAAGAGAGTGCTTAGGTACATCAAGCACACTCTCAACCAAGGGTTGTACTACCCTTATGGAGATGGATTAAAAACTCAAGGCTTTAGTGATGCTGATTGGGTTGGTTCAAAGGAGGATAGAAGGAGCACATCTGGCTATGTCTTCATGCTAAGTCCAAGAGTCATTTCATGGATGTCCAAAAAGCAACCTATTGTTGCATTATCATCTATTAAGGCTGAATACATAGCTTTAGCACTTGCTACATGTGAGATCGTGTGGCATGAAGCTCTTCAAAGACTTGGATGTGGAGGAAAACGAGTTCACTCTATTTGGAGATAACATCTCAAGCATTCATCTAGCAAGCAACCCTATATTCCATGCAAGAAGCAAGTACATAGAGATCCATTATCACTTCATTAGAGAGAAGGTAATACTAAAAGAAGTGTGAAAGAGATCAATTGTGACTAACACTTGAGCTTGAGAGGGAGCGTTAAAATTTTAGCAATCTCAAGCATGGGAACTCATGGGAAATTGAAGTGCCACATCACTGAGAATTTTTGTAGGATATACAACCATGTTTCCTCAAGTTCTCTCAGCTAATCAATCAACTAATTGATCGAGAAAAGTTGGGATCATTTGGAGGGCTTTTTTGAATTCAAATTTACAACTACACTTTTGAGCATTATGTAAGCAAACACATGAATCAGAGTTGTGGCCATCCTCCTCTAGCATTTGAGCACTTTTAGGCTCTCATTAGGACTGTTTACTCAAGGTCTAAGTTGGCCCCTAGCTAAGCAAGCCCCTTGCTTGCTATAGGAAGTGATCTTTGATCACCCATATCTCTTGTGTAGTAGTTTGATTCATTTGCAAGATATCTCATTTTATTCCTATGATTGTAAGATTTATTTTGAATATAACCTTAATATTTATTTTTCATTATCCTTGAATATATTGAGCTTGAAAGCTCTGTAGTCTGATCTGTGCATGTTCCCAAGTGTATGTGTGTTGGAAGGTACACATAGGTGCAAGCTATCTATTTGAACAATTTCTGGTCTGTCTTGTGGAAGGAGATTGATACCTCTAATATTCCCCAAATTGAGTGATCTTTGGCTTTTTGAAAAGCTCATGGTGCCTTTTTATATTGTGCAACATTTCATAGGTTCACCTATCAGGTCCACAGAGCATTTCAATTTTTGGTGGAATGTGGTAGTGAACTGTTTGGTCCTAGGAAGGGCCTATCATTCTTGTGATGCAACTAGGAGTGGATATACTCAATCAATTGAAGGGGGGATTATTTGAAACAATGTCCACATAGTACCAAAGTCCTAGAATTGTAGCATATTATTTGTATTACTTAGAGTGTCTCACAATAAGAAGGATGGGAAAATTGCCTTATGAGAATAAATTCAAAATGCAATCAGGTGGCATGAGTTCAAGTCCCATCAATGGCAAAAGCTAGTTTTGGAATTTCTTAGGAAAGAAAGCATGAAATCGCACTACCCTAATTCCACACTAGATTTAGCAAAGAGAATTGTGATCGGTAAATTAAGTAGATGCATGCTTTTCACTTTATTTGCTATTTTCTGAAGAACTTTTTGGCCAGGCTCCTTATGTTATATATTAAGACCATTGAGGTCACTTGAAGCAGCATCACTTGGGCACCAATCTCAATGATCAGTCAATCCTACATGTGACAAACTTTTCGAAGAGATATGCTTTACCTTTGGTGCAACTATAGAGGAGATTTTGGCAGCTAACCATTAAGAACTTACTGATTTACTATGAGTAGCAAGTCTACATCAGTCCCATACTTGTTAATTCATTAGTTTCTGATTTAAAGTTTTTAAAGCCCTAATTTTAAAATTAGGGATTGCTATAAAAAATTTCTAGAATTTTCTTATTTTCTACATTTTCACATACAAACACTCTCAAATATTGTCAATTTGTATCATATTCACATATTGTAATTTGACATTTAAATATCACTTAGTGTAGGTGAGCTTACCATACACTTTGGAAAAACTTGTCTTGTCATTCTCTATCTCTCACTCATCTCTTTTTTATATGGTTTTTATGCTAAGGTTCATGAGTTGATAGATCTTGTAAACCTCTAACCTTCATCCTATACACACACACATATACACACACACACATACATACATACACACACACACACACACACACACACACACACATATATATATATATATATATATATATATATATATATATATATATATATATATATATATATATATATATATATATATATATATATATATATATATATATATATATATACATATATATTTGTGTTTGTGTGTGTGTTGTGGTGACCTCTACATGGTATTGGAGTTTCACCACTAGCGCACCACTCATTCATCATTCATTTCTTTTTCTTATAGCTCATACTTCTTATAAAGATTTTGTGTTTGAAAGGATTGTACAAAAGACAACTACATTTGTTATGTTTGTAAATATTTTATTAAAGATGGAATTTTGTGAATTTCTTTTATGGATTTCATATACATATAATGTTAATTATAGATTAGGGAAAAGCATACAATTGGTTTAATTATTTCTCATAATTTTATTAGTTCTTATGTGTGTGGGATGCGATCAAGGGAAGACAATGCAAATGATGAACAAAACATGAAATTGAGAAAGTCTTTTTCACTAGCTACCCATATTTAACCTTGGTATTTTTGAACCACTTAGTTTCTTTGCATTTAAGGTATGCATGTTTTAAGTTGAAAAGATGACATGTATTTATTCTTGTAGGTGCACACTCATTTACACATGAAATGGATTTGTGAATACAATGAATAATTGCAGGTTTGAGCCATGAGTGGAGTGAGAGAATCATTCAAAACGCACTCTTGAGTGGAGTTGAGAGTAAAAGGAGTATAGTGATGTGAAAATAGTGTTTATTTTCTTAAAAAGCATGAAAAACATCTTCATATCTGCACCATGATTGTGAATGCTTGCATATAAAATATGCATGCTTGAAAATGTCTGCGTAGAGAGTCTTGAAGCCCATAGTTGCACGTTCAATCACACATTAAGTGAATTGTAAGTCAAAAAAACAAAGAATTGAGTTTTAAAATGAGCAAGAAACCTTGTCCTCAAATGCCACACATGCTTTTTGATTGCACCATGTTGTTTATCAATGCACTTAGATTATGCATTTGTAGGGTGCACTACACTGTCATGAAGAGGCACATGTGTTTGATAACCAATGCACTTTTTTTTTTCACAAAATATGATTTTTCACAAAGACTTGTAGAGTGGTATTGGTGTGTCTCGATGCCACACAAGTTTGTATGGGGTGGATGTCCTCTAGATTCCACTCATATCACTAAAATTTTTGGATGCTTTTTGGTGGAAAAACTTAAAGAGAACTTAAAAGTAATTTGTATTGAAAAACTCCATAGTCTATTGGATGTTTTCCAAATATGTGCATATGTGTTTTCTTTTTGGAGGCCATGAAGGTTATGTGCATCGACAAAATAAGTTTCTCTTTCATGTTAGAGACCTTCATTACATATTAGTGGTGTTTATTTCGTTAGGAAACTTGAAGATGATATATTGTAAACGGCTATGCCAGGAGAGGATTATACAACAAAGTGTTTTCATGGTCATATAAAACGATAGGAAGAAATAAAGCCATGTGGAAGTTGGTTCTGTACTTTATTCCTCGGCAAATGTTTGAAGGGGGTGGAGGAAACTTAGAACCAGATCTTTGTCACGGAGATCATTAGTAGTAACATCAATCAAATGGTAGATGGATTCGTGGATTGCTATAGGAGAGGAGGTTACAAAGTGAAAGGAGTCATTTCATCACTAAATGAGGGAATAATGGAAGAAGGTAGACGCATATCGCTCTACGAGCATTAGAAAAGGAATGCCTTCGCACGAAGCTTGAAAAATTTGATGACTAAGTGGATTATAGTTGGCATTTCATAAACGTCAATATAAGGAGGGATTGTTGTTAAGGTATTGTGCATAATTCTACAAAGCACTATGTGCCCAAAAAGGAGAGAGTAACAGGAAGTTGTCCTATCAAGTGAAATTGGATATAGTTTGATTCTAAGTTTTTGGATCCTGCTTCATACCGTGTATGGTGTAGTATGAGTGTGAGAAATGACTTCAAAATGGTTTTTTCATATGCACTCATTCCAATCTCCTCCTAAGCTCAAGACACAACTAGGTAGATTAGAGCTAAGTGCATCGGTTAAACCATACCAAGCCTCTCCAAAATTCTTTGATAGTAATGCACCAACCCAAAACTCTTCTTTGACTTGAGTGATCATGAAGGAAGTTTCACACATTATTTTCTTAGAGTAGAGTTGAATGTGGATGATGTCAAGAGCCAGCTAAGGTTGAATTTGTTGGAAAATAATAGAGACATAATTCACTTCATGATGGAAGTGGAAGATCTCCTTTAACTAGTAAATTAAGTGAAATCAAGTGTTAGTTATTTTCACTCAACACAAAGAAGGATGGAGGAAGCAATTCTTTGGAAAACCTCTACCTATACGGGAAGTAGTGCTAGTTTTCTGTTATGTGCTTAGATGGAGGTGTGCAAACATGCCAAAAGGAAGATTCATGGTGAATTTGAGGTATTGTGAAATCTCGCATGGTGCGACATGAGGGCATGAGATGATTGTATTGTTGGTATTTAGGCATATTCAAAGTTGTGATGGTAATGAATAACCACTTTATACTTAGATTACCATGATAGAAAGGAGAAAAAGTGTTACAATTTCATTATAGAACTTGGGGTTTAAAGAAATCCATACATTCAGCTACAAGTCATTATCATCTTTTATTGACTCTGCATCTTTAGAGTTGTACAACTTAGTTTTTGATTTTTTTCATTGTTTGTTTTTATCAATGTGTTTGTAATGTATCTAAAGCCATCTCAACCAGAAAAAAAAAGAAAGATTCACATGCATATACGAAATCTGAAATATTTTGAGGAAACAAGGTTGAAAAATCCAATTAGAAAGTGCGTTTGATGATGCAATTTTTGTGTGCATACATCGAATTAATATAGATGCAAAAGAAGAGCTAGATGATGAGTGGATTAAATAGCAAGAGGATGTTTGGGTAGAAGATTTGGATAACTCGTATACTGATTCAACCTTGAGTGATGTTGAGAGCTTTAATGACTTGAATTTTGAAGTAGTTAGCGAAGCAGGTATCAAGGATTCTCACAATGAGGAAGAGAGAGCATTGGCCAAGAGATTAAAATCGATGGGTGGGACCTTCTGAAATGACTCAAATGCATCTCTTGTACTCATGTCTAGCTTATCACTTCACACCCCAAAGGGGCCAGTGGCATAGCTATTGGAATACATAACTTTTGATTTGGTAGCCTAAGCAACTCTTACGAGCATCAAAAACATTGTTGGATTGCTACCTCCTTCGGGGGGCCCTTCCAGCTCACTATGGTCTCCATGTATGCCCTGAATAGGGGGTCAGAGAGGACTGAAACCTGGATCTCTTTGGACTCACTTTCCCACAATGTGATGCTTTGCGATGACTTCAACATGGTGGAGGACCCTTCACATTGGTGGGATAATAGAGGGCATACCATTGACGGTCAAGAGAAAGATATATGGGAAAAAAACAAGCTCCACTTGGTCCTTGTGGAGATTATAGATACAAATGGCTTCTCTTAGTCAAACCTCCAATATGGGGAAAACTTGAGGCTTGATAGAAGCTATATTGCGTAGAACATTATTCATCTATGGGGCCAACCCGCTGTCTCTCAACACGTTCACCTCACCATATTGGACCATTACCCTTTTATTCTCACTTTCAACACGATTTCCAAACTTAGGAAAGAACCTTGGTTTCTTCCTTGCATGACATCTTTCTCCCTTCCCTCTATCTTGGTTTGGAACTTGGCCTTTGCCAAAGGCACTTCACTGGCCAAAAGTTGAGAGTTCTGGTTGAGAAGACTTGTCAAATTCTCATCAGGACTAACAAGACCAATTTTTCGTGGAGGTAGAGAGAGAGAGAGAGAGAGAGAGAGAGAAGTTCTATCGGAGAATCTAGTGTCTTGAGGAGGAAGTGAACAAAGGGAACTACCAACACCAGATGGGACTATGGAAAATCAGAGGCATGCTGAGATATAAGGAAGAAATTCAAAGGAAAAACCTGTAAGTACACTTGAAAGATTGGTGGGCAGGTAAGGCCCACAAACAAACTGAAGAGATGTGTGGCATCCTCAAAAGGAAGCAAACAAGAGACTCTATTCCCTTCTTCATAGTTTATAATGGGGTCTAATGCAAAATGGAAGAAGAAAATTGTGTTATTATTGTCGACTACTTTACTCAACTCCTCGAGGTTTTGATGCCCCTTGCTCCCCATAGGTGAGATTGCATGGCAACCATCTCAAGAGTCTCTCTCTTGAGAACACTGCATAATCTGAAGTCTCTCCTCAATGCACCAATTTCAGATAATGAGATTCTCGAGGTTATTGATATGCTCCACAATGGGAAAAGCCGGGATCCTGACAGCCTCGCAAATGCATTTTTCAAATTTTTCAAACACATGGTGACCACTCCATTGCACTTGGTTTGGCAAGAGGTGTTGGCTTTCGGTGTGTTTCCTGAATGCCTAAACAATGCTTTCATCAAGCTTATCCATGAAAAAGGTAACATAAACATGATTGAGAACTGGCGCTCAATCACCATGCTTCAAAAAGGGTACAAGATTCTTGCAAAAGTAATTGCCGACATAATTTCAAACCACTTGGTGAGGTGGCTTAGTGAGGATCAAAAAATATTCATCAAGGGTAGGTCAATACTAGAAGCTATTATTGATATTTGGGAAGGTCTCCATTTTGCTGAAAAGTTTGAGTAAGATGTGGTATTCCTTAAAATTGACTTTGACAAACCCTACAACAGACTAGAATGGGACTTTGTTCTCCAATCTCTTAAAGAACTTGGCTATAGTTAGAAATTCACTAAGATAATTGGGTGCTTGCTAGCCCCTCTACTTTTTGCTATTTCCATGGAGAGGTTCAACCATCCTATGCAACATCAGATGGAAATCCGCCATATTAAAGGTCTCTCTGTACCTCTCAAACATGGTTAGATGACCATAAGACTATTTTCACATGACATGAACACATTTGTGCATAATGATTTGACCAGCATTGAAACTTATTGGGTGTGCCTTGATACATTCTATGAGG
This sequence comes from Ceratopteris richardii, assembly GCA_020310875.1. Taxonomy (NCBI): domain Eukaryota; kingdom Viridiplantae; phylum Streptophyta; class Polypodiopsida; order Polypodiales; family Pteridaceae; genus Ceratopteris; species Ceratopteris richardii. Next base: position 22,112,913 of record CM035429.1, read on the forward strand.
CATCTGGTTCCAAAATAAACCACTCAAAAACCGCTTTTAGAGCCATCATCGAACCTCCCTCCGAGCTTCTAGTTGACCATGGTTGCCAAATTATCCTCAAGGGTCTAGTCTTTTGCCTACTTGGTATTTTGATGGGCTTTGGCATCTCCATGGAGTAGCAATGGAATTGGGACCTTTCCAAACTAGACAATAAGTTAGTGTATTGGAAGGGAATGCAAATCAATGTAGTGGGGCATGCCAGGGTCATTAATACCTTCCTCATCTCCTTGACCATTTACTTTCTCTGAGCTTGAATATGTGTGTCGCTTTTGTAGTCTCTCCTTACTTTATATCATCTTTGGTAGTTTTACTTTTTAGGTGTTTTTGTATGAATATGAATTGTTTTTTCTACCTTTAGTAGCTCCGTAACCAACTCTATTGTATCATCTTCCTCTCTGATTCATTGGTTCTTGAAGAAATGCTTTGTGATGTGATTGGATAGACCACATATGGCATAAGGCAAGGATCTTTAATATCTCCCATTGCCGTTTCTACCTCTTCTACCTTTTCCTCTTGAGCTTCTACCTATACCTACAAAGTTAGCCTAAAAGATAATTCCCTCATCATCAGATTCTTTACCTTTTCCTTTGTTATCTTTGCCTTTTCTTTTATCTCTATAAATGAAAAAGGTTTTTTAACCTTTTCTATTGCCACCATTCTTCATAATTTTGGAATCATGAGTGATGATTTTTCCCATGAGAGTGTTGAAGTCTACTAGTTGCATGTCCATGTACAAGTACATGGTATTGGTGAAAGCTTCCTACTTGTCATCTCCCTTGATTGCATTGACAATTTTCCTCATAATTTTCTCTTCAGCAATGGTTTCTCAATTTCTCCAGAGTTGTTTTGCAATGTCCTTCAGTTTGATGACAAAAATAGTTACACTTTGCTCATTCATCTTCTTGAGTGTTGTGAACTGAGTCCACAATTGATTATTCTTGGCTTTTCTACTTGAAGATAAGCGAGATTCTGAATCATTCCATGTCCCTTAAGATCTCTTTTGATTCCTAATCTAAGGAAGTATCAAATCAGAATAGACTTTAGAATATATGAACTTGCCAAAGAATCCTTTGCACACCATGTGTTTAGGCTTTCATACTCCTCTCAAGTTGGTTGTCCTTTGTTTTTTAGCATATGAGTTAGCTCATCTCTTGAGATTAATCCATACAGATTTCTCCCTTGTAAGTAACCCTCCATGCTTAGAAACTATGCTGACTAGTTGCTTGATCCAACTTTTCAATTGATGAGGGAAATCCATCACTCATAATGTCTAGTATATGACTATGTTTTGATACCACTATGAAGAGTGATGGAAAATTCATAGAGATGAGAGTGTCCAAGAAAAACCTACTCTACACCTGCCTAACTAGATCTAGATACCTTTATTTGAGTCTTTGAGCTATCCATATATGCATTTATATGACCACAATACTTTGAAAATTGACTCCCCAAACTCTATTTCAAAATGGATAACTTCTATGTACACTTCAACTGGAGAGAAATTTATATTTGTGGAAGAAGGCACTCAAATGTTTACTCAGAGCTCACACTTTTGGTGGAATTGAAATGAGAACTTTTTCAAAAGCTCAAATGAAGCATTGACTAAGCTAAATTTAGTTGTTTCATGAATTTTGAAGTACTATAGTGAGAGCAATATGCATAAGAAGTCAAGGGGGTGATCGCGACTTTTTAGGAAGATGAAGATTCAAATTCACATGCACCTTGCTATTCTCATAACTCAAAGTGTACAACTCTAATTACTATCAAATGTAGAGGCATATTCACAAGAGTCCTATATGCATATATAAATCAAGAGATTAGATAATAAGACCATATACACGGTGCACTCGCTAAGACAAGATGATATACTTCAATGTACTTTAGCAATAAATAAAAAATAATATAACTGTGAATATGTGTTGTAAAGGTATTGTTGAGTGAGATATGATAGAATGAGAGGTTGGAGGACTCTAAAAGCTTTGCGCTAGGTACATAAATCACTCAAATGTGCGTCATGATCAGTTCTCATACCCACGACTAAAAGACTAGTGCATAAATACACTTTCTAGACACAACTCTTGGTTGGATCCCCTTATTAGCGATCCATAATTTTAGGAGTCATTTGAATTTTGAGTTCAAATATGGTCATGTAATTTAGATCCCTATATATCAAAGAGATTCTCTCTAATTGAGTTCTTTGCTTTTGACAAAGGAAACATTTGATTTAGAATTAATTAATCAATACAAATATATGTGTGAGCTTGTGCCTCAAATTTCATGTTGATTCCTAGTTCACAAGTTTAAGCACGTAGGCTTGCTTCATGCACCAATAAGATTGAAGATTGCAAAGGAATCATTGTAAGGAATCATGCACCAATAAGATTGAAGATTGCAAAGGAATCATTGTAAGAGAAAAAATTTAAAGGTATGCAGAGGAAAGTGGTTAATTAGTTTATTTGTAATAAAACAATAGCAATCGTTAGGTGCACAGTGCAATGGATAATAGTGGCATAAATGTGCAAAGTGCAATGGATTACAATGGTTTAAGTGAAAGGTAAAGGTATCACCCCAAAACTCTTTGCCATATCTCAATGATGTTTGATGTCCACAAAAAGAGACTCAATGACAAGATAATGATTACATTTGGTTTCCATACCATATAACAAAGTGTTTCAAAGGCAAGCAATGAACTATCCACTATGATGAATAAAACAACATCTTCATGGACTTGGAGATCTTCAAGATATGTCCTTAGTTTTGCTCTAGAGATGTGTGTGAGATCCTTAATGACATGAAGACAAGAAGATTATTGATAACTTTGAAGGATAGATGAAAGGAAAAAAACAAAGGATGATCTTTTGCACTTTTGAGTACACCTAGAGATGAAGGCTTGACTTTTTTAGCTGTATTAGTGTATCCCATTGGTAAGCTTTATTGCAAGAAAATCTAATCATATGGTTCATGCATGATGAGCTTGTTTTACTAGGTGTTCATAAAGGAATACAAAGCCTTGGAATGGGTCTTTCATCAAAATTGTATTCTTCAAATAATTAGTTGGGAGATGCAAATACAAAGGACCCGTTTAGTTGAGGAATATGGAATTTTTAAGGTTTTTTTTGCACTTGACCTCTCTTTTAAAGACATAAAAATGCTTATAAAATATGCTCTTATCGAGCACTATGATGAATTATGATAGCTAGAAGTATCCAATCCAACACGTTTCCCTATAAATATTATCTTGTCGTAGCTACTAGTGATAGGATACGCACCTAGATAGCAGCATAGTGTTTCAAAGAAGAAATATGCTACAATACCTTCTTTGTTGAGGTTGTCTTAGTAGACTAAAATCCTTACATTCTTAGATAATTCTAGTTATTCTAAGCATTGCATCATGACCATGATATTGTCTTTTATGCCTTTTTAGGAATTCATCTACTTCTCCAAACATTGTATCTTCAAAAAAATGTAAAAGACTAATTTAGCATGATAATTATTGCCAATTTGAAGAACACAGAGTACTAGACGCTCTAACATCCATATTCTAATTGTAAAAAAGGGTCTTTTCGTTCAGAAGGTTAGCATTTTTTCCTTATAAGCTTGTTGTATCCATTATTTCTCCAGAAACTCCTAATTCTTGCTCACTTGGTATTCTTCTTGTTTTAATAACTTCCCTTATCCTATAGAACCATAGATTCAAGAACTCCCTTCAAAAGATGAACATCTCATCTTTTTTCACATTATGTGCAATGGATGCAAGTACATAGTTGTCTCAGATGTTGAAGATCGTTTGAATATCCATAAGCAAAACATCCTTAATTTTTTTGATCTCAAAATCTATTAAAATTGATAAATGGTATGGAAGGTTCAATGAAACACATTTCCTCTACTTTTTGGATGTGGAATGTATTGGAGGAAAGGGAAATAGTTTGCAACAATATCTAGATAACTTCTATCTACTCATGGCATATCTAAAATAGGAAGTTGATCCCATGAAGAATGGCTATGGCATTGGGTTTCATGCTCCTGGGTGTGGGGTTATTAGAGTGTTGAGAGCATTTCTCATTCAACTTAGTGGAAGAAGGTATGGAATTGAAAAAATTGTGGAGGATGTGGAGGAGGTAGATGTATGCAAGGTATTTTCTCAAAGCATTGCATTGATGGTATCAATGATTAAGCAAACCATGCAAAGTTGTGTAGGTTTTTTAAGATCTTGCTATTTTGATTCTAAAGGAGTCAACTCATTGCCCCACTTCACAATGAATGGGCTAGCCTTCCATTGAATAGCCGAAAGTATAAGGTGTAAATTTGAACTCTCTATTTGATTAGAAATCCATGGAGATGAAATCTCCATGATATTCATACCCTCCAAACCTGAGCTTCATCTTTTTTTTTTTTTTTTTTAATATAAAGGAAGTTCGGCAATAGCCTACTCTCCCGGACTTGAATTAAATTAAGAAACAAAGGTACAATAGAAGGGAACTAGTGCCCACGGGACCCCCCAAATCCCACAAAGCAGGGGAAGCTTGGATGAATCCTAGGTTGCATTACAGAGAAGGTTAATCACCCTCTCATCGCCCTCATGCGGGGCCCACTTGGGTTTGAGCTTGTTGTTGATCAAAAGGAGGACTTGATGGTGCCTGAAGGGGGGGGACTTCTTACTGTTAACGATCCTTTTGCCCAGGAGGAAAAGGGATTTCTCAATCGACCACTCCCTGGGGGGATCGCCGAAGTTGAGAGCACACCTCTCCCGCCAAATTTTCCACAGGACTTCCCCTCTGATGGCGTTCCAGAGAGTCGCGGAGCAGCCGATCGCTTCTCCCAACAGGACTTGTTTCCAACTAAGCTGTTTTTGAAGTCTGATTTTCATTCCAACCGTCTGCCAGATTCTGTAGGAGTTGGGGCAAGTAAGGAAGATGTGTGGGACATCTTCGATAGCGCGGTGGCAGCGTTTGCACCAAGGAGGGATCCCACAAAGTTTGCTAGCCTTATGGTTGGTCCAAATTCCTCGATGAAGAATTTGCCATAAGAGGACAGACTTCTTAATCTCAATAAGGGGGTGCCAGATACCCATGAATTTCATGTCCCACCGAAGTCGCGTCCAAGACAGGCACCACTTCTTGTTGAGGCTGATCTGGAGGTCAGCCGTTTCTTTGGTGTTCGGGATTTTGAGTAGGCTGTTTCCATTGTGCCATTTGAGACCAAGCGAGTTCGGTGTGTCGTGTCCCATGAGAAGGCGAGTCTTGTGACGATCCCAAGCGAGGCATCTGCTTTGCAAGGTGTTCCATTCTTCGTAGGAGATGTTTATGCGAGGATCAATGTCCTCGAAGCTGATCCAGTTGTTGGTGTCATGTTTCCAGAGATGTTTCCATTTTTTGAATCCTTTGTTCCATAGCCTCTTGGCATTTTGAATGTTCCACGACTCCACACTCCGGATGCCATGTATCGGAAACCAGATAGAGTCGTTTTGTCTGATTCCGGCCGCCCACTTCCAGTCTTCACTAATTCTTGTGAAGCTTTTGACTTTATTCCAGCCCTTCCAAAGGGAGCACACGAGATTGGAGCCTTTCGGGAAGACGGGGATCGGGGAGAAGAGCAGGGTCATGATGTCAAGATTCTTCCAGTTCGGGAACCCCGTGAGGGCCAACTCATCCTTGTTTCTGAAGATCAGCTTGGCCCACGAGGCCTCCCTATTGCACCAAGCCTTAATCATCCATTTAGCTGCCAGTTTGTTAGCCATACACCCAATGTCCAGGATACCAAGCCCCCCGCTATCTCTAGGGCTAGTGCAGATGGCCCATTTGATTTTAGGCACCCCCCTTCTGTTATGATCGCCCGTCCAAAGAAAGTTTCTACAAATACTATTCAGTTTGGACAAGCCTTGCTCACTCGGTCTCCAACAAGAAAGGAAATAGATGGTAGAAGAGAGGAGGAACGTGTTGATAACCATCGCACGCCCAACGAGATTGATTTGCATACCTCTCCAATAGTTAAGTTTGTTTTCGAGTTTAGCCAGCACCCAGTTCCATCGCTGCTCCATAGAGACGCCAAACCCCAAGGGGATTCCAAGAATTCGAAGGATTTGGCCCTGCGGAATGATTTGACAGCCATGATCAGTGAGAAGGCCAGGATGCTGTCCCACGATAGCCCTAAAGGCGGTCTTGGAGTGGTTGATTTTGGAACCAGAGGCATCACAAAAGATAGCAAGACACCTCCAGAAAGTCTCCAGGCTGGTATTATCATTGTGGACGAACGCGTTCATATCATCAGCAAAAAGTCTCATGATGATTTGACTGTGGTCGTGAGGCAGCCGGAGGCCTTTGATATTGCCAGCCTCCACATGATGAGTCACAAGCCTGCTCAGCCCCTCAGTGGCGATGGCAAAAAGAAGGGGGGCCAGAGGGCACCCTTGTCTAATCGATCTTCTAAGATGGATCGCCTTCGAAAGTTTGCCGTTAACGTTAATTTGGGTCGTTGCGTTTCCAAGCAGGGTCGCGACCATATTGGTGAATTTCTGACTAAGACCGAGATCTTTGAGCGACTGCAGAATATAGTCCCATTCTAGCCTGTCGTAGGCTTTGTCAAAGTCGATCTTGAGGAAAACCACATCTTGATTAGACTCATTTGCAAATTGAATACCTTCCCAAATATCCATAATGGTTTCCAGGATAGACCTGCCTTTGATGAAACCTTTTTGGTCCTCACTAAGCCAAGATCTCAGGTGGCACGAGAGTCTGTTGGCAATGACTTTGGCGATGATCTTGTATCCTGTTTGGAGCATCGTGATAGGCCGCCAGTTCTCGATTCTATTCTTTTCCCCCTTCTTGTATATCAACTTGATAACTCCATTATTTAGACAAGAAGGAAGAGCACCAAACTTTAGCGCTTCTTGCCAAACCATCCGAAGAGGGGTGGCAACCACCAGCTTGAAGGATTTAAAGAACTCGTTAGTGAGTCCGTCGGGTCCCGGGCTTTTACCGAGAGGGAGGGCATCAATGACCTCAATGATTTCTGATTCCGAGATAGGGGCATGAAGCAGGGAGTGGAGGTTGGGTGGTATCCTCCGGGGGGAAACCCTAGAAATGGCAGCCATACAATCCCTTCTATGTTGGGAAAGGGGGTTCGATGTTCCCAAGAGTCTCGTGAAGTGCCCCTCGATGATGCCAAAATTGTCTTCTTCCGAATTGCATACATTGCCATGTGGGTCTAGCAGTAGGGGGATCGACTCTCTGTTGTGTTTCCTTTTAAGGATACGACACATCTCTTTGGTGGGTTTGTCGGCTTTGCCAGCCCACCACTCCTTGAAGAAGATCTGCAAGTTTTTCCTTTGTATTTCTTCCTGGTATCTCAACACTGCTCTGATTTTTCTGAGGCCTTTCTGGGCTTGTTGTTTTCCTTTGTTCACTTCCTCCTCGAGCCTCCAGAGTCTGTGGTAAAGGGCTTCCCTACGAGCCCGCCGCACAGTCTCGAGCATCTTCTTAGTTCTGATCATGATCTTATGAGACTTGTCGACCGCACTTCTCCAGCACTTGGCAGGGGCCAAGCCAGAGGCGAACGCCACTTTCCACACATCGGCAATTTCTTGGTGGACAGAAGGGAGAGAGAAGGTGGAAGCATTGGCATGGAACCACGGAGCCTTGCGGGTTTTGATGGAAGGTTGAAAAGTGATAACGATCGGGTAGTGGTCAGAGATAGTGAGGTCAGTGCGTTGCGTGATGGTGGGGTGGCCCCACTGTTGAGTAAAATTCTGAGAGATGTAGCATCTATCGAGTCTAGATTTCCTCAGGTCCTCGCCAGCTTGGAGATTCGACCAAGAAAAGCCACTCGAGTCTTTGAACTCAATCAAATCCAAGTGGAGTTTGGTCATGTCCCACGTGTCTTTCTCCCGACGGTCGATGACCCTGCCCTTGCCCATCCATCTGTCCATAGGGTCTTCCACCATGTTGAAGTCTCCACAAATAAGCACGTTGTGAGGAAGCGAGTCTAATGAAGCCCAAGTGTTCAGTCTCTCCACATCCCCGTTAGGGGCGTACAAAGAAACCAAAGTAACACAGAGAGGAGTACCAACTGAGACAGCAATCCAATGGTGACTTACATCTTCAATGGAGTTCTCAAGCTTTTCAAACCAGAGTTGTTTAACACCGATAACCGTTCCTCCAGACCCCCGCTGGTGCTTCGTTGGGATCCACACATGGGCCGAGGAGATCTGTCTGAGCCGCTTCTGGAGGTCTTCTCCGTCAATTTTAATCTCTTGAATACATATAAAGTCTGGGTTTAAGCTAATGTCGCGAAGCCATTGACCGATGATGGTCGCTCTTGAGGGGTCGGTTAGCCCTCGAGCATTCAGCGAGATGACAATCATTTTTGCATTGATCCCTCTTTGCGGGAGGGAGCTTTGTCCTTTCTTCTCTTGACTTCGTCTTTCTTTTTCGCTGGGATCTGATCCCGACTTAGAAGTCGGTTCTTGTGGGGGCTTTTCCAGGGTAACTCCATAGGCTGTTTTCCTTTGCGGGATGCCCCTTGCTGGGGAGACTTGGGCCCCGTGCTCGGCACTGTTTCCGGGATCGTCGATCCAATGATGGAACTTTCGCTATCCATGTTGTCTTCGTTACTAGTGGTGAACCCATCTTCTTTGCTTGTAGTGTAACCCTCCTGGGGGGTTTCTTTATTGTCAGGGATCTCTAGGGCTTTGTCGTAGGTGTCTATCTCAGGTAGTTTCCCACCTGGGTAGTCAAGCTCATTAATCTCCTTTTCTAGATTGCAATACAAATTGCTGTAGGGGGTAAGCGGCATGTTGTTTCTCTCACCGTTGGCCTTAGGGCTTCTTTTCCTTCTTCTTCTAACTTCAATAAAGCCATCAGCATCAGCTAGCGGATTAGGGAGGCCCTTGCCTTCCCCTTCCTTGGTCGAGTGGGTCAAATTGCCAATGTTGTCTTGGGCGGTTTTGGAGGCTTCTTGAAAGCGCTTGTTTTTTTGCCTGAGAGGGCAATCTTTAATCCTGTGACCTTGCTGGCCACAACGAAAGCACGTGTTGGGAAGGTTTTTGTATGTGACTTCCTGTTCCCAAAAATCTCCTTCGCCCATGTCCACTTTGATCATTGAAGGAAGCGGCGAACTGAGGTCGGCCTCGACACAGATTTGGGGGTGCCACCTAGCATTGAACGAGTGTCTTGCACCTTCATAGATGAGACCACCAACGTCTTCGCGTGAAGCCAGCGGCTTGCCGATAGGAGAGACAATGTCCCACACAAAGTTGTACAAGAAGTAAGGAAGGTTAGGGAGCTCAACCCAAAGAGGGTACCGAAGCGACTTCGATTTGTCGGGAGTAAAGTCCGGGGACCATCTGAATAGGCACAGGGTCGCCCGACCTAACTGCCAGGTGCCAACGCTAAGGGCTTGGAACGCCATCTCTTCATTTTCAAAGACTAGCAGCATGTGGTTCGCTGGTAAGAACTGACATTTGCTAACAATTAGTCCTCGAGGGAACCACTCTTTTCGAAGCCATTGTCGCACAGTTTCGAGCGGGGGCCTAGGGCCGAACACTTGGCCGACGAGGCAAACTTTCTTGAGGTCCTCCTGAACCGACAGAACTGCGGGTCTACTGAGGGAAACCATGGGGGATTCAACACTTTCGGATGTCCCAGGGGCGGCACACGACCCCCCCTCCAACAGAGCGGCCAGGAAATCGGTCTCCCTAGGGGGAGGGGCCCGATTACTTTTGACGAGAGAGGATGAAGCCACATCCATGGCCAAAAGGAGCCAGCACCTACCTTGCCCCGAGGACTTACTTTGCAAAGAGGGACTTCATCCCACTAGCGAGAAGACAAGGAGAGGCCAAACGGAAAATTAACTTGAAGGAATTGAAGGAATTGAAGACCACGAGCAAGCAAAAGGATAATGAAAGCCACCCCTAAACACAAAGGAAAAAAAAAGCAGCCGTCTTCTCTTTTTCTTTTACTCTTTTTCTTCTTTTTTTCTTTTTCTTCTCTTTTCTTTTCCCCTTTTTTTTTTTCCCTCTTTTTTTTTTTCTCTTTTTCGATGGGCTAACACTCTTTTTTCTGAAGTCAAGTTTAAAAGTTAAAATCTGAAGTCATCCTTTTATTTTAAAACGCCCGATGGATCCTCTTTTTTAAAGAAAATTAAAAGTGTGTCAGACGCCACACACTGCCACGCAGCAGCGACAGCAGACGGCTGCGCAACGGCCAAGAGGCCTTCACAGACGGGGACGCGCGGCGACAGAGAGCATTAAATCATCTTGACCAGTTCCAGGCGCCAGTTAGGCTTGGTTGGCTGTCGATCGCGAATGCCTCCCAGTTCCCAGTCAGTCGCCAGTTAGGCTTAGTTGGCCGTCGATCGCGGAGCCTCCCCGTCGGTCGCGATGGACCGCCCGTCGGTCGCGACGGACCGCCCGTCGGTCGCGATGGATTGCCCCGGTCGCGATGGACCACCCCGTCGTCCGTCTGCAACTGCAGTCCGCTCCGTTGTCCGCAACAGCCAGCTTCGTCGTCAGCTACGCTCCGTCGTCCGCTACAGCAGCTCCGCCTGGGAAGGAGAAGTAGTGTCGAACGAGGGGCGACCGCTCAGTGCTGTCGTTGTAAATGCCGTTGTCTTCATTGCTGATGGGGCTCTACCGTTGCTCAGGACGTGAAGAACTTCAAACACGGGTGCACTTTGTCACTGTCCTCACTCCGTCGTCGTCATCACTCCAGCGTCATGTTTCGTCGTCCATATTCAACATACCTGAGCTTCATCTTAAAGCACCAACTCATCAGCATGATAAATGAAATTTCCTTTCACAACCGTGTAACAGACCCTATGTGAATCCATAATTTATGTGAAAATGTGAGCTTCATGGTGAATAAATGAAGGAAATCAAGGGTTTGGTGAAGAGGCATGTGCTCTTTTCTCACACACATCTCATTGGAAATTACATTTATCCTTACTCTCATGTGCGATTGATCATGCACGTTTTTTAGTATGCTTTATGTTTTATTTAAGGCCATGAAAGGTGGTGCTATTAGGCTCATTTAGACAATTCAACCATATATCTCAAATTTGAAGCGTAGGGAATATGATATGATTTCTTTTGGCAATGCTTTTTGCTCAAAAAGCATCATTTTTCAAGATTTTTATTTATGCATATGTACAACCTTCTTGTTGCTACAAGGAATCGTGCTTCTATGGGTGAATTAGTGTGCATTACAAATTAAGAACACATACTCTAGATGGGAAAAGGAATAACACCAAAATTTGGATTTCCCTACTAAATATTTTAGTATTAAACTTCACTTTTTGTTTTTCAAAGTTGGATTCATTGGAATAAAAAACTAGGATGACGAAGATAAAATAAGCTCGCCATCTTTAGGACCATGAAACCCTAAGAATTGGAAGTTCTTGATGTGGATCTTGGAAGGCATGCCATTGGTTTGAGAGGTCATAATGATCTTCACCACCCTTGAAAGGTTGTCCTCCTTAGAATGCATCTTTTGAAGTATTTCATCACATTCTCTGAGCTTGTTTTGAATGCCTCAAAGTTCATGTTGTAGGAGCTTGAATTGTTGTTTGAGTGGTACCCCAAGAAGAGGTGATTCAACAATGCCCTCCATGGTATGCATATGGTCTATGGGTATGTAGAAAAACAAAATCCCCTTGCTAAACATATGAAAGAAATTTTAGGAATTCTTTAATTCAAATGGAAAATTGGTTATAAAGAATCAAAAAAGTAAGAAAGATGAAATTAATCTTAAATATGAGTAAAAAGAATCAGAGTGACAACACAAGTTAATAGTGTAGTGGTAAAACACATGACTTATGAATGTGAGGTTGTGAGTTCAAATCATCTCCTTGGTAGATAAGAGACTCCTTATTTCCACTCATTAATTAGAGAGTGTTCATGCATATCCAACTGCTAAGAATGGTCGATAAGGGAGCAATGGATTCACGGTAATACAAAGATACAAAACTTATGCCAAAGTTTTATGCCTTGGTGAATGCATTGTAGTAAACTCTAGGAATAAATTATAGGTTCAAGTTCAAGCTTAGGAATGGAAACTAAAACATAAAACAAAAACTAAAACAAGAACAAGAAACATAGCTTAAAACCAAAACCAAAACCAAAACCAAAACTGAAAATTGAAAACAAAGTGACAACAAGTATAGGGATAGGGATCGTAGTCAGATGTGGAACACACAGAGATTGGATGCAAATATGAAGAACACCGAACCCCCCTTGTAGTGATATGGAAAAACTCTCATATTGCTGTTGAAGGATCTTATGAACACACATACACAAAGAGTAGAAAGATTGGAAAGAGAAAAAAATAGAGCTGCATAGTAGAAGAGAGAGTACACAATATTCGTTGGAATCTGCCCGCTCCCCCATGCACTAAATTTCACGAGTCTCTTGAGTATGTGTATTTATAAATTTTTTTATTACATATAAAATAGAGATTATAATGAGTGAGGAACTTCAAATAGTAGGTGTCAAAGTAAAAGATACGTCTTTTCAAGGGAGAGCCTTATCTTTTATTTACAAAAAGTAGAAACTAGTTCTTTTGAAGGGAGAGCCTTATCTTTTATTTACAAAAATCCTGAGCAATAGTGATCCTTATCTTAACAACTATTTGTATGATCTTCTATAAAGAACCCTCTATGTGGGTCTTTAGTTACAAAAGTTTTTTTTTTCTAGACACATCCAAATAACTCCACGCTCATTTTTTTTCCAAACACATTCGAATACCACCACACCCTCATTAACCTTCAACTGATATATCATAACACAAATTACATTAATAAATCAATAAATTAGACTCCAAAATTCAACGTTATGTAACTCATAGCATGTACAATTTGTGATCTCTCAAACAATGATGCTATTATTGCTTCTGATATTGTATATCGTGGATTGTATAAGCTCATATACTATGCAAAATATATTAATAATTCTACATGTGCATTCCTTGATTATCAGGATGAGTTGCATGTAAAGTTATGGCATCGATACATTGGTCATCTAATTTTTTCTAGATTGCTTCAACTTTTAAACATGTTTGTGAAAGTTGCATTTTCGGCAAAATTATGGTGTTTGTCCTTCCCAAAGATCGTTTACTTAAAGCTGCTCATAAACTTCAACTTGTTCATAATGGTGTCTATGATCCTATATAGAGAACTTGAATTGGGAACTACCTATACATCATGGCTTTCATTGATGAATTTTGTAGGCTTGCATGGGTGTATCCATTCAAAGAAAACTATAAAGTGTTTATGTGATTTAAAGAGTTCATGTTTATGGCTGAAAATTTGTTAGCATGTGAATTGTGCACCCATTGTTCTCATCGAGAGGGATAATACATGTCTTCTTATTTTAATGTATTTATATCTGAGCACGGAATAAAAAATACGCGAACAATGTCATATGTGCATCAACAAAATGTATTTGTTGAAAGAACTAACATGTATCTCATGGAAATGGGTGTATGCTCATAAGTAAGGCTTTACCATGTAATTTCTCGATTGAGTATGTTATATACTATGCATCTATGTGTCTTTGGTTGTGTAGCATATGCAATAGTCATGATGTTTTCTTTTGTGTTAGACGCCATTCAGCCCTTAATTTCATATACCAAGAATTCAACAGTTAGCTTTAAAGACGTGTCTCAGATTTTGCAATCTCTTTTTACACGTTCAGAGTCAAGTGCTAGTCCAAATGAGGCAATTTGTGAGCCTTTTTAAGTTTCAAACGATGATTCCATTTTTTATGCAAATTTATATGATCCAATTGTAGATCAGAGTGGTCACATAAAAGAGGCAAAAAATATGCCTACATGGCTAGTGGATACTTTGAGAAATAGTAAAATAGATGCATCGTTTTCATATCATACCTGTTGAGACTCTCATAGTGTCTCCTTTTCATCAAATTGCAATGCAATGCCTGTCTCCAGTCTTTATGATGAGAATAAGCCTATTCAATCCATGAGAGAGAGAGAGAGAGTTCAGTGATTTGATGTTTTCCTTGCAATCAAAATATGATCAATTCTCAAGAATGGTACTTTCTCTTTATGTGATTTGAGTCCCAAAAAAATTTCATTAACAATAAATGGGTATAAAACTTTAGACATAATCTCCATATAATAGTTGATAGGTTTAAGGCTAGTCTTGCAAAAGGTTATGCTAATGAGAGAGGTATTGATTTTCAGGAGATCTTTGCTCCCACATGCCAAAGGACCACTCTTTGTAGCATTTTTAAAGTTCCAGCTCATCTTGGTAGGTCTCTACATCAGCTCAATGTTTAAAGTGCATTTCTAAATTGTGACCTATAAGAAGTGGATGCATTTCAACCTCATGGATTTTTACAAAAGGGGATGGAATCAAAGTGTGCAGATTGAGAAACGCATTATATGGTTTGATGCAAGGACCATGTATTTGGTAGGAGGAGATACATGTCTACTTGCTACCACATAGTTTTGAGAAGAGTCCAACTCAGGGCACCATATATGTTAAGGAAACAAATGATGTACTTCTAATCATTGTTGCATATGTTGATGATATGTTGCTCACTTCTCCTAATGAGAAGCATATTTTTCTATTTAAGGCTCACTCCCATGCCTATTTCGAGATGTGATCTTTAGGTCGTTTCCTTCATTATTTGGTCATTCAATTGATGAAAGATAATGGGAGAATAGGTTTCTGTTAAAAAAAAATACATTGGCATATTATTTAAATGTTTTGTCCATGAATATTTCAAACCTATTAGAACTTCCATGGAAACATGTTTACACTTGAGCCACATGATGCTAAAGTTGCATTTGAGAATGTTCTATATCATAAAACTATTGGGTGCTTGATATATGTATGCATAATTGATTCTCATATTCAGTTTTGTGTCTCCGAAATGAGGAGCCTTATGCATTGCCCAAGTGTCAAACATTGGTAGGTGGTAAAGTGCATATTTTTCTACTTGGAGTGGTATTCAACTACTTGGATTGTTTTAAACAAAGGGTGGGGGGAGGATCATTACCACTTGATCAACATGCCTCTTCTGACTCAAACTAGGGTGGTTGCTATAACACTCGTGTCTCCACAGGTGGTTTTTACTTGATGTTGGGTAGCTCATGCATATCTTGGTTGAGCAAGAAGCAGCCTACTATGGGACTTGTAGTTATGAGGCTAAATATAGGATAAAGTTTTGAGTGAATATTGAGTTTGTGTGGCTTAGATGCCTTTTGGTTCATTAAGGAGTTTTTTAGCTCTCTATCACCATTATCTTTACTGACGCTCATAGTGCATTGGTAGTTGCAAGGAACCATGTGTTCCAAGCTCTCACCAAGCACATTGATGTGCACTATCATTGTGTCACTGAAAGCTTCTCTATTGGAGATTAGTTTGTCTTATGTTCCCACAGAGGATAATGTTGCATCACTTTTCACAAGGCTCTAGCTAGGGAGAAGTTTGAAGCTTTCCAAAAATATTTTGTCTTATTTCCTTTTGTGGAGTTATTTCTTTCCACATAGCTTGACACTTCCTTGTACATGAGCGGTGAATCCTTGTTCATGGCATCACGCCTAGGGGGTATTCCTTGCTATATTTCAACAATGATATGTGTGAACACACTTAGGAACACTAGGGGATCTTTCTTCCCTCTTTAGGAGCTCTTAATATCCCTTCTTCTTTATATGCCTCACCCTATCAGTTATCCTTGTACATTCACTTGGTAATATATTTAGTAATGTGTTGTGCTTCAAGATCTTTTCTTCTCTGATGTTGTTTGTGTGCTTCCATAGTCTTCGAACTCGAACAGGTGAGTCATGATACCAAATTTTCAATATTGAGAATTGTAAAGCCATGGTGCATCTACAAAAAGATGCACATATTGCTCAAAAAAGCTTCCGTAGATTACTCAATTCTCAAGCATTCAATGACTTTGATATGCATAAATTATTTTCCACTAAGTCCTATTGATTTCATGCTTGAATATTCTTGAATATGTGTATTGATTGAGATCCTTGTGCATATGCTCCCAGCATAACGTGCACCATGATTCTTTTAAAATTCCAACAGCTCACGAGTTTGCTCATCTCAGAGATGAAGAGGCATTAAAGGATATCACACAACACAAACGGTAGAGTTTGTGCATTTCTCTCTATGTAGTAGGATAATTGATTATAAGTGGTTTTAAAGCACACTGAGAATGGGTTTGAGAATTTTTTTTTCTGTTTTTGTTCAAGAGTAGCTTCTCCTATGCCAAACATTTTTTCACACCATTGTACCTCTAATAAAAAGAAGACAACTTTTCAAGCAATGCTTATCATGCATCCCATAGAGAATTATGCAGAATATGTATTGATGCAGGACTGAAGTTGAAGGTCAAGATGTCAAGCATATCTCCAATTACATAAGAGTTTCAATCAAGAAATCGCTAGTTTAGCTCTCCTATACTTCATTGGGGACTCATCGAATCATTCAAATATGTCTTGAAGAAAAAAGAGAATTCATTGTAGAGGATGAAATTCAATCCACAATCTTCTCTAAGGTAAAAGGTAATATTTTTGAATTCTAGAGAGAGATAAGGAGAGACAAAGAGAGAGGGGCTTGATGTCATTCATTTTCTATAATGAGTACAAAGTGAAGCAAGGTGACTCTTAATATTGGGTTGTCAATACTTTTGAAGGAAACAAGACAATGCATTTTTAAAGATGAAATAAATGCCATAAGATCCTTCATACTTAGAGGCAACATCTTTGAAGTGTGGATAGAGAGAGAAAGAGTGAGAATTTCAAGCATTTTCAATTTTGAATATGACTTGACGCATGATAAGTCCTAATGCATGGGTCAGCGATGTGTTTTCAAGGAGCAAGAAAATGGATTGTATACGATGAAATTCATGCCTTTGTCCTCAAAAAGGTTACTAATGGTTCACTCCAATCTGCACTAAAGACACTTGATACAAAGTGGCATGTTCCATTGGAGGTCTAGTGTTGTAGATTGGGCATTCCTTGCACAACTTATGGACATCTAGTTCCATGGTTGGCCAATATATGCCTAATCTTTTTAGAGTATGTAGGGTTCTCTGTTTAGAGTGAGGTTGCTGCAGTGTACCTACATGTGCTAGCTGCAACCATTTTGCATGCCCATCTTCTTCTACACACTAAGCATGTATACCTTGATGAGTGTGCTTATACATGTTTGCTACCATTATGTGATACTTCTGGGACCTAACTACTTCTCTATCCTTGGCTTTTAGTACAGGATGTTTAGGTCCAACAGTGAGGATAGGCACTATATGCTTGGCCCACTTAGGCACTACTTCTAGATTGAACAAGTAAGCAGCAGGAAGCTCATCTAGCTGTCCTTCAGGGGACTCTCCCAAAGTTAGTCAAGAAAGGTGGTCAGCCCTCAGGTGAGTCCTACCTTTCCTAACCACAACTTCAAAGTCATATTTCATTAGTAAGAGGAACCATCTTACTAGTCGGACAGTGTTGCACGGTTTTTTCACTCGATATAGAAACGCTTGATGGTCTGTAAAAAATTTAAACTTATTTGCAAGCAAATAGTATCTAAACTTTTTAACCGCAATTACCATCCCTAGTCCTTCCCTATCAGTAGCTGTATAATTTCATTCAACTGCATTCAATTGTCTACTCGCATAGGCAATGTGAAGATCCATATTGCCTTCACTAGTAGGTTGTGCCAACACACACCCAATAGCATAATTGGATGCATCCAGATGAATATGAAATTGCTTGTTCCAATCTGGTGTAGTCAAAATTGGTGCTTAACACAATTGTCTCTTGAGCTAGTTAAAGGAGTTTTCGCATTCTTCTTTCCACTCAAAGTTAGTCAAAAGAGCATAGAGGGGCTTTGTAATGATGGTATACATGTGAATGAAACGTCGATAATAACCACAATGCCCCATGAAAATGCAACTTTTTTGGGTTCATTTGGACCTGACATTCTCTATATTTGTCAAAGATTTGTCTGAGTTCAGGTATATGTGTTTGTCTAATGTAGGAATGAGCACATAGATCATCAACATAGATTTCCAAGTGTTTATGCCAGAATTCTTTGATCACATGGCACATCAGCCTTTAGAAAGTAGTTGGTGCATTGGTAAGCTCAAATTGCATTATTCGAAAAGCAAATATGCCCCACTCTGCTGCCAAAGCTGTCTTATGCTAATCTTCTGGAGCAATGGCCACTTGATTGTAGCCAAAGAATCCATCAAGGAAGCTATAAATTTCCATGCCTGCCACTCTTTCTAATAGATGCTTAGTGATAGGAAGTGGATAACTATCTCTAATTGTGGCTGCATTAACTTTCTTCAAGTTAATGAAAACTTGTAACTTGCCATTCTTTTTGGGCATCAGTATGATGGGGGACACCCATTCAGTGTACTCAATCTCATAGATAAATCAAGCTTCTACCCATCTATCTATCTCTTCCTTGATCTTGGCAGCATAGTTATCGTTATATGTGTATAGCATCTGCTTAGAGGGTTTGGCATCTGAGGTCATGGGGATCATATGTAAGCATATGTCCGAGTCCACACGTTTTAAGTCTTTAACTTCAAGAAAAATCATCTTTGTATTCTCTTAGCAAGGCTACCAATTCTTGTTCCTCTTCCTCAGCCGGTCATGTCCTATGTATGTGCATTTTTCTTCTCCTTCTTCTATGGTTACAATGACCTTTTTAGTTTTCTCTTCGTTATCATAGGCCTCTCCTGCTTGTGCATCACATTTAGGCATTCTTATCATGACTCTCCTATCTTCTATCTCATGCTTCTTAAAGTTTTCATGGACCTCAAACAAAGATTCTTCCTCCTCTGGTGTGACTTCTATCTTCTTCCTCTTCTTGCCTTCATTCTTAGTGGCTACCTTTGTGGCTAATCTCACATCATTCATAAGTTCTTTATGTATCTGAGGGTGAGCCTCTTCTTCATAGAAATATTCCTCTTCTGATGTAAAAGGAGGGTCCATAATGATTGTTTCTAGATCAGAGTCAGTTGCTTCCTCAAGTACATCAATGCTTGATTCACACTCTTCAATAACTGAATCACACATAAGTGGTTCTATAGTGAAGACTAAAATGTCATAGCCATCCTCATCCTAGATCAGCTCTAGGGTAACATTTTTCATGATCTGTCACATTTGGCCCTTCTTGGATTCTTGCCTAATAAGCTTTAAGCATCATGTCTAGGTCCTCGGGAGTGGGATCTGCTAAGACTGATCCTACTCCGGGTGGTAGGTGCATCACATGTGGTGGGTATGAAGGTGATAGGGATGGTGATGGTGGTGGTATGTGAGAGTGCATCTGAGAGTGAATTTTGACTATCTTGGCTTTCGTTTTTGTTAAGATTTCCTCACATTCACTCATTTTCTTAGATCATTGCCTTTTCATTCTCCCTCGGCTATCTTTCGAAGCTCTCATCCTTTTCTTTGGTATACTCTAGGTCTCACTAACCTTTGAAGTTTTGTCGTGACCTATACCTTAGTTTTGTTGTAATGCCTAAGCTCTCCTAACCACTTGCACTAGGGCAAAGGAAGTTACACTTCTTGTAGAGCCTACTACTAACCCAATCACATTAATGGGAGTGATCTTCATTGCATTGTGTGGGTTCTTTGGGCACTCTTCTAGAGGTTCTCTTTCCCACACTCATGACAAAACCCTTGAATTGTCACTAATTACGGTTGCTTCAAAGCAGGTAAAGGACAATCATGAATGAAGTGATATCTTTGGCATCTGTAACATGGCCCTCTAGGTGCTCGGGATCTAATCTCTCTAGGTTGAGCCCTAGAAGTAGGATTTGCATACATGACATTGGCATATTCAAACTCTCCACTAGAGTCACTAGGGACTTCGTAATAGTAAATTTCATTATGTTTAGGTGACTGAATATATTAAGTCTGTGGGCTATTCATATGAGTAGAGTCAAAACTATGATCATTTAGGTCATTTTTTGAAAGCAATGGTGTTACTAGAGTTGGAGGTTGCTAGAGTTGGAGGTTGCTAGGATCACATTGGCTAGAGTTGGAGGTTGCTACCCTAAAAAAGGTCGAGGCCTTTGTTGGGCCTAGTAGTGTTTCCAATAGGGTTGTTGTGGTCTACCATACTGTTGTGGGTACTGATTTTGATATCTCCCTTGTTTTGGATGTGGCTATGGCCAAGTTTTTCTAATAGCTTGCTTGTTATAAGGAAATCTTGTATGGTGTGGTTAGTGTACCTCCTTTCTGTGATGCAATATTGGCTGTTCGGGTTCGCTTGGGGTTGAGCCATAATTGGACACATGCTAGCCATATGGTCTCCGACACAAGTGTAACATAATTTCACTGGGGAAAATCTAGGTATCTGTTTGCTAGAGACTCTTAATTTCTGAGCCACCTTCTTTGCAAGTTCCTCGATAGATGTGGATTGTTTGGAAGTGAGGCTAGTTGAGCTATCTGAATCTTTGTAGACTTTTGAAAGCTCCAACTCCTCCCCTAGATTATCCTCGATGTCTATGCACATCCCACACACTCTTCTATGGTTCTAGGGTCCTTCAAGTACATTGATGATCTCAATTTGGTACTTAACAATCCATCTAGGAATAAAGCCACTTGTTTGGCTAGAGTGGGTAACTCTGACACTAGGCATCTCTCTAGGTATTGCCTAAATATTCTTCCTTCAAGTCTAAGTGTCTCTTGAGGTGTTTATTTAAAGCTATGAATCAATGAGGAATTGTTGTGTCTTATGCCACTCTTAGAAAATTCCGTGATGAAGGCTTCTAAAAGTTGGTCTATGTTCCTGAATTGCCTCTCATGTAGTGGCTCAAACCATGTAAGGGATGTGTTCTTGGGGGTTAGAACAAATGCATTGTATTGCGCGAATAGGTCATCAACTTGCTTAGCTCTCAATACTTGCCTAAATTCAACCACATGATCATATGGGTCTCGTGTACCATCAAAATAATTCTTCATAGATTTGACCAACTATGTGGGTCTTAGGGTCCTATTCTATTCTCTAGGCTTTGGTAAGGGGAATTCGTCTGCATTTCTTTGATTCCTTAGGTCTCTAGGTCTCTGTTTTTTCATTCTATTCGTCTGAGTTCTCCTTCATTCTCTTCCTATTCGGTTAGCAAAGCTTACCTCGGGTCTATCTCTACTCTTGTCCCTTTGAGTTCCATGAGCTTGAGATGTTCTAGCTCCTTGATGACCATAAGAGACATTGGATCTTGGTTGGGCACAAAATAAATTCTCCCTTCCAAGTGTAGGCATGCCTCCCATGCTCTGAGACCACAAAGACTCTCTCTAAAGTATTGTATAAATAGTTCACTTTGCTTGGGCTATCATGATCTTTAAATTTATAGATAGTGAAAGCTCCCACTTCATTAAGCTGGTCAGGTTTATACCTCCAAAAAGCCTCATCCATCTCTCGGTTTAGGAGTAGATCTATGCTCTTTTTGTCCAAGAGAATTCACTATGGAGTGATTGTTCTAGTCAAGACGGATTTGCCTTGAGGGCGTTTGGGCTCTCTTCCTAAGTTCCCTTGCCATATGTCACCTATTTCAGCCTCTAAGATCCCGTTGCCAAACTTGTCTGTCCTATCTCGGTGGGTGGTAACCACATACATTGTTCCTTCTTTACCGATGGATGCACCATTTTCAAACTTGAGTACTGGATGTTCTAGTCCAATGGGTTGTTTTGGATTTTTAATCTGGACAATAGATCTTCTCAAGTTGTACTCGTAGATGTGAGGACCTAAACGGTTGGTCCTGATATATTCCACTTGAGTCTTGTAAGGTCCTTCTAGCTTTTCTAGGTAGCCACTCCTGAGCTACCTACCGGTTTCTCCATCTTATAGGACATCTAAGAATCACTCATTTCTGAACTAAGAGCATATGGGTAATCACTCAATTGGTGGGCCCAAGACCTAGCTGTATGATTGAGAATAGCTTTAAAAGATCTAAGGCTTTGTCTATCTTGTCCTAAATATCTTCTTGACCTAAGGTTGATAAGCCTTGGATGATATCCCAAATTTTCCCAGCACAACCTTCTTGTAGAGTTCTTTTGTATTAGCTCCTTGTTGTGTTTAATTTCAAGATGTTACTTCTTGTACAACCAATTTCCATTGCAAGGAACACTTGAGTCTTATCGTACTTGAGTTAAATCACTTAATTTAAGCTCTTTTACTTTAGGGTTTTTTTGCAAATGTAACCTATTTATGCTTGCACTTGAGTAGTTAGGGTTTTGGAACTTGATCGTGCTTAACATCACCCTAATTAATCAAAACCTCTATCCATACTTAGCCTAAGCTAGGAATTGACAGAGGGCGTTGAGAATGATCCAACCTTAAGTTGCCTATCCGTTGCTCTTGAGTGCTCAAGAATGCTGTTCTCAAGCTTGTAGTATGCTTGTGCTCTAGACGCCCTTTAGTGCTCTCGATGAACTTGTAAAATTTCCAAAGTTAGCTCAAGGTTTGAATTTAATTGACTTAACAAACCATGTGCATTCATGTAATACAAAGACCCAATTTTGATTTGCTTTTATGAAAATTCCCTTAGAGATCCCTCAACTTCTCACCCTTGTAGAAGGTCAACTTCAAAATAACATATCTATAACTCCACGTATTACATTTACTATGGGATTCAAAACAAGCTTTCCAACAAGTGGAATATCACTAGAAACGGAGTTCGTATGAAGAAGTTATGATAGTTCAGGGCTCTAGGCTTAAAACAAGGTTAAAACAGGCTAACAGGCAAACAAGACCTTTTGAATTACTTGTATAATGGCCTCACACTACTCTAATGGCTTGAATTTAATGCTCCAAATTGGCCAAAAATTGGAAAATAAAAAACCCTTAAATATGGCCAAAATTGGCTATCAATCATGATCGATAGGGTTTTCAATCACGATGGATAAAGCTGTCCCTCATGGCCTGTCAATCACGATGGATAGAGTTGATCAGGATTGATGTGTGTCAATCACGATGGACAGGGGTTTCCATCATGATGGATGCTATCGATCGCGATGGATAGAATATCTCGGGTTTTGTAATCTATATTGTTTCAATTGTGGCCCATAAGTCATGATGGATAGCTTTTTCGCTGATTTGGGATGTCAATCATGATTTCTCTATTGCTCACAATGTACAAGGGTTTCCCTCGTGATGGACACATGTCAATCCTGATGGATGGCTATCCCTTGTGATGGAGAGGCAATCCATCATGGGGGTGTCAATAGTAGTTGATTGGAATTTTTGCTTTTTCACATTTTCATGTGTCAATCGGGCCTCTATGCGTCGCGATGGAACTTTGCCATGTTTGACTATCAATCATGATTTTTTGGTCAATCCTGATGGACAGAGGTGTCTGTCACGATGGAACCTATCAATTGCAATTGATTGGCTGTCCATCAAGGTCTGTCAACCGCGATGGGCAGGTTGTTCGTCACGATGGACACTATCAATCACAATTCATGCTGTCAATCACAATGGACATAGAAAATTCAAATTTTTTTGAAATTTTTATGTGGATGTGATGTGGAAGGCCTGTAGATCATGAATATGCAGTTAGTTTTACCAAATGGTCAAGTTTTCTATCAATCGTGATTGATAAAGCTCAATGCCCCGAGACCTGTGCAAACATTTTCCATACCTGCACAAGCTATTGGAAATCATGATGTGACCAAAACCTGCAAGAAATGCTAAAAAACACACAAAAATAGCAAGCACATTAGCTCTCTCTCTCACAAATGAAATGAGGAAAATGAGGTGGGGAAGGTGATACGACCAAAAATCAGAAAATTTTGTAAAGGTGGAGATGGAGGTGGGAGATGGTGAGGATGATGATGGTGATGATGATGATGAATAAAATAAAAGAAAGTAGAGAAAAGTGAAGGAAATACCTATGACTCCAATGTCACAACTCTACATCTTACCATCACACGCTTGTCCTCAAAGCTCTCTCCCTGGCAACAACACCAAATTTGTTGTCACTCTAGCACAATGGCAAGTACCAACATGAGGAGATCCACCTCATAATTGTAAATCTATGGAGAGGTGAGGACTAGTATGATGACTATAAGCAAGTGATGGCACAAGTGCATGAGTGAGAAGCACACAAGCATGCACACACATACACACACACATGCAGACACAAGGCAAGAACAAAGAGAGGAACAATGGAGTTCTTTGAATTACTCAAAAAGTCACTTTCACAAGCTCAAATCACTAACAAGTTTACCTCAAAAATGAGCTCTTTAGCTCTTTTTATAGTTTTCTACTAGCTTTTGGCCTTGTCTAGACCTAGTGTCTAGCGTAGTTAGAAATTAGGTTCCAAGGCTTATTTTAGGGCTCAAACGGAGTCTAATAATTATGAAAATTGGTACATGGATACTTCTAGTACTCCTCAAGCTCAACGACTTTTTGGCTTGCACAAAATGGAGTAGGGATAATGGAAAATGGTATTTACAATGGTGTGAAGTGACTAAAATCACTATTTGGGAAATATTTCTTCATGAAAAAGTATATGGCCTACTTCCCAGATGTACGTTGACTGCTTTGCCTGCTTAATCCTTCTCTTTGCTCTGAGTCCCTTCGTTGACTTCCCTGTCTCGTAAGGCGTTGACCTCCTTGACTACTGCCAAGAATGCTGTAGGACTTTAATAATAATTACAAAAGAATTGAATGTTAAAAGTATTTAAATGCTCATTACATGCTAACTCACATCCGATATAAATGTTAAAATTATTCAAATGGGTATGACGAGACTTTCTTAAATCTTCATCTTTTACAGTCATCACATAGTACTCCTCACACCATGTATAGATTTATGTTGCAATAAACTCGCAACATAAATCTTCCAAAATTGTTTTTCTCTTCTTTTTCTATGTTATCTACTGTATTATACCAACTCTTTTGCTTTTAGCTTTAATTCATGTACAAAATCATTTCTTCTAGTTTTCTTATAATTAGAAGATAATTCTAATTCAAACTATACATTAATTTTAATCAACATGATATGATGTACATCAAGTTTGTACCTCTTTTAGTGCTTTAATATTCAAGATTTAAATCTTGGACATTCAATGTGACTGAACAATAAATATGCTTACATTCCACTCTTCACCATGTTATCCTAGTTTCTCTCTGTCACCAAATAGGTCATGAATCTTACTATTAATTTTGAGGTAGTTTAAATTTATCATTCTTTCACCATATACTATTTGACCCCTAGTTCATGTGATCATGAATGAGGTAGGTTCCTTAGAGTTCTTGGAACTTAAGACCCACTAAAGCATATGGTGTTGAACTTCAAGCTCCAACCTTAGTAGCTTACAGACATTTTGGATGGATGTCACTTGGGTTCTTTAGGACAACGAGATCAAGCACAAGGAATCAAGTTGAAATTTGAATATGAAAGAACCCTCATAAAATTCAAAAGCCACCTATCACACTTAGGTGTGATAAAACTTGTAATTTAGGAAAAGAGCTGCTCTCAACTATGTAGTCTTTTCAATTTCATATATACACACATTGTATTTCGAATTAGCATCGCATGTGTGTAAAAACTCATAGGCTTTGAAAAACTAGTTGTTCTTTAACAAGCCCCATACTTGTTTGAGTTTTTTTTCTCTAGACTTTGAGTAGCTATATGTAGCTTATAAATTTATGTTTGTGGGAGCTAGATAGCTAAGACTCTTGAGCATATCTTCCTAATGAAAGTTTCATAATTTCTTGTAATATTTGGTTTGTTAGAAAGCTACCATTGTTTTCTAAACTTTTCTTGAAAGCATCTCAAAACTCTATGTGCTTTGAGAGGAATTGATACAAGAATGAACAATGGTCACTTTGTCCATGCCTAGTGAAGGCGGTTATATAGTTTATGTTTAAGGCCATTCGTTCATAGAGTAGAAGTAAGTATTTTGAGTGAGAAAACTTGCATTTCCAAGGATGTATAGTGTAGCTTCCATGTGCTAAAGCACGTGAGTTCAATATTCAAGAGTTTAGAGAATCATACATAGGAGTGAATAGAGGTATCTCTAAGTGTACCTATGAGGTCATCTATGCTTCAAGCTCACATAGGGAAGATGTAAATTATTGCATGAATGGTATTAGAGCATTTTGAAATACAAAGACATTCTCCCATCCATTGAAGGACTTCAAGGAAAGAGAGTTGCTGATTCTAGTTGAAGAGCACACAAATCAACTCAAGGGTAGTCTACTAGTGGATAAGTAGAGAATCTACTCCATCTATTTGCCACTTGTGAAGTACAAAGCCAAAAGCTTTTTTATTTTTCACTCCTCTTACATCAAAGGGATCTAGAAGAGTACATTAGAGTACATCATGTCAGAGTATAGCACTGAAATTGAGAAAGTAGACAAAAACAATGATCCCTCATGGAGATTTAGAATGTCTAGCTTCCTCATGGGAAAGGGTTTATGGGGTCTCATTACTAGAACAAATGGTAGCCCTAGATTGGGTGAGAGTCCACCTCCTCATGAGTTAAGGAACTTCAGAGAGTATAGTGAGAGAGATAAAAGAATCATCTTCATATTACCTTAGCATATTAGCAATGCCATGATAGGGCATATACAAGATCAGATACTTCCATGAAGGTATGGGAAACCCTAGATTGACTTTACTCTTCTTCAACCAAAGCCAGAAAGATCCAATTGAAGGGTGAAATAAATAACTTAAGGAAAACTACTAGTAGTAGTATAAATGATTATATTATGAACATAAATGATTATATTTCCATACGTTGTCACATAGATGATGACAACCTAGTTGCATACACCTTGAATCGGCCAAAGCATGATGAGAAGTGGAAAGCTTTTACAACCTCCAAGTATGTTAAACATACTCTTCCTAACTTTAAGTAATTGGTGGCCTTCATTGTCACTGAGTAGATGAACACTTAAATATCAAAGGCAAAAGGCAATGAAGCACAAGCATTCTATGTAGATAAGGGCGGAGGAAAAGGAAGGAATCAAGGTTGATGAAGAGGAATGCAAGGGAGAGGATCAAATTGTGATCTTGATCAAGAACAAGGAAGCAAATTATCTTCATCAAGGGAAGAGCAAAGGTTAGAGGAGGAGTACAATTATACAATGAGAATAGAGAAAATTAGAACTCATAAAGTGCTTCGTATGTGGCAAATATAACCAATATACAATTGACTGCTATCAAAAGGATGAGACAAACTCAACATACGAATGAAAGCATAATTACACATCTAATTTAAATGAGAATAAAAGTATGCTAGCTAGAATGCAAATGACTAACTAGAAGACACAAGGGTCAAGGACATGGTACATTTATAGTGGGTGTAGCAATCAAATGAGTTGCAAAAACGATTTCTTTTCAAAACTGAGGGTGTCATCCATCAAAGGGCATGCGGAGACACGTGATGACACCCCTCATGCTACCACACACATAGGTTACATTCTGTCAGATGGCTCTCACAAAGCTAAATGCCTAAAGGATGTTCTGCATGTTCCCACAATCACAAAGAATCTTGTTTGTGTGGGTCAAATGGTTGAGAGGTGATTGCATGTTAAGTTCTATGAGAAGGGATGCTTTGTGGATAACCCTAGAGAAGGGTGCACATTAATAGAGTGTAGGCTACAATGTAGGCCTTACACATATACAAAATGGCAATGAAGATCTTGGATAATGAAGCTACTAACCGTGACTTTTTCAAGTGAGTTTATATAAGTGTTCCATTCAAATTTGAATTTGAATTCAACTTTTGGCTCCCTCTAAAAAAGTGATCCTTCATTCTCGGAGATATTCCCTAAATGTAGTGGTTACTTTCATAACTAACAACTCGAGGACTTTTGGGTAGGTTATTACAAATATTCTCAAGTCAAAAGAAATGACTTTTACAAAGGCAAAGGGATAAATTTTCACTAGCAATGGTTTCCATGGAACATATCTTTATGATCCTGAAGCCAAATATGTGGGCTTGGACTTTGCACCAGCATCCCCCCCTCAAACGAAACATTTTGGCTCTAGTCAACAAATCTGCACATTGCATATTAGTTGATACATATGCGAGCTGAATATCCTTTCTCAATAGCTTCTCTCTCACATAATGATAGTGGACCTCTATATGCTTGGTCCTAGCATGATATATAGGATTAGCCGCAAGGTAAAATGAACTTGTATTATCTCCAAATATCATTGGAGATGTAGTATGCAAGCCCAATTGTGTATACAACAATCTGATCCATATGGCCTCTTAAGTAGAATTGGCCAACCCTCTATACTCTGCCTCTATAGAAGATAAAGCAATAGTAGGTTGCTTCTTTGAAGACCATGATATTGTCTTATCACCTACAAATGAAAGGTATCTTGAGGTACTCCTCCTATCATCTTTGCATCCTGCCCAATCTGCATCTGAGTAGATCTTAATGCCCAAGTCTGATGTATAAGGGAAATACAAACCATGATTTTGAGTACCCTTAAGGTACTTCAAGATTCTTTTGGTAGCCTCCAAGTGGGGTGCCCTAGGCTTGCACATAAACTTACTTAGCACACTCACTCCATAAGCAATCTTAATCCTTGTCAAGGTACCATAATTCAAGCTTCCCACTATGCTTTGGTAGCATGCAATGTTCTGAAGTACATCACCTTCATGAGCACTTAGTTTTAGGTTTACCTCCATTGGAGTACTTGGAACTTTGGCATCCTAAAAAAGAAACTTCTTCAACATATCCTATATATACTTCCTCTCAGTAATGTAAATTCCAGAGTTAGTATAGACTAACTCAAGTCCAAGGAAGTATTTTAGTGATCCAAGGTCACTAATTTTGAGCTCCTTAATTATCTGATTCTTGATCTGTTTGATGCCATAAGCATCATTACCTGTAAGTATGATATCATCAACATATACACATAGGTATATTACTTCTAAATTACTTCTCTTGATGAATAGAGTAGTATTTGCTTTACTCATGACAAAACCTTGATCCTGAAGGTATGTAGTCAACCTATGGTGCCATGCCCTAGATGCCTACTTCAATCCATAGAGAGCTTTGTTCAATTTACATACATGTTTTACCTTGTTTGGGTCCTCATATCCAAGAGGTTGTGACATGTACACCTCCTCTAAAATCCAGCCATTTAGAAATGCATTTTTTACATCCAACTGATACATGTTCCAAATTCTTTGATGCAAACACACTTACCAATACCGTGATGGTTGGCATTTTGGCCATAGGTGAGAAGGTTTCTTCATAATCAATACCTTGGGTTTGTGCAAAAACCTTAGCCACAAGTCTAGCTTTGTACGTGCTTATTGGCCCATCAGAATTCCTTTTGATCTTATAGATCCACCTAGAACCAATTACCTTCATAGACTCCTTCTTTGGTACTAGTTCCCAAGTATCACTCTCTTTGACTACTTTAATCTCCTCATCCATAGCTTCTTTCCATTCTGCCTTGGTCTTTGCTTCTTCATATGATGCTGGCTCTTCAATTGACAAATCTTTTGCAAGATAAACTGAGTGTTTAGTAACAAGGGAAGTGTCATACCCATATCTAATTCGCTTCTTGCTCTCCCTTTGTGATTTCGTAATTGCTTGGTTGGATGATTCAGGTATATCTTCCAATTTCTTCATCTTGAGTTTGCCTTTGGACTTCCATGCTTTGCTCTTCAAGGTTGATAATGTCCTCATCATCTCCATTGATGTCTCCATTCTGAGTAGGCTCCTCCTTAGTGAGACTTGGAAACTCCTCTTCCAAGTCATAAGGTAGTTTTACTTTCCTGCATTCATTATCAAACCAAGAATCATTCTCATCGAAGACAACATCTCTACTAACCATGAATCCCTTGCTTGAAGGACTCTAGAACCTCTATCCTTTCTGATTTAGATCATACCCTATGAATATGCACTTCTCTGCCTTAGATTCTAGCTTACCTCTTATCTGAGAAGGGATATGCACATATGCAACACATCGAAATATCCTACAATGATCGAGTGAAGGTCTTCTACCAGGCGATGCTTCATATGGGGTCATCCCATCAAGTGATTTGGATGGCAACCTATTTACAAGATAAGTGGCAGTAGATACACTCTCTACCCATAAGTAGTTAGGTAATTTTTCTCATTTAACATTGACTAGTTGTCTCAACAATCAATCTATTTCTTCTTTCTGCTACCCCATTCTACTCAGGGGTATACCTTGTGGTAATTTCCCTCTTGATTCCTCTATCTTGCAAGAATGCATCAAAGTCATTTGAGAAGTACTCACCTCCTTCATCTGACCTTAGCCTTTTTAGATTTCTCCCTATTTGATTCTCAACAAGTGCAAGATACTTTTTAAAGCAACTGAATACTTCATCTTTGTGCTTCATAAAGTACAATACATTCCACCTACTGTAATCATCAATGAAAGATACATAATACCTTGATCCAGAGATTGAGGGATCCTTGCTTGGTCCCCATATATCTATATGAGCAAGTTCTAGGTAGTCCTCATGCATGTAGCCTTTCCTTGAGAAGGGTAACCTATGAGACTTTCCAAACTAACAAGCACCACATTTAAAAATCATGTGATGCTTGGATTCATTAGGTATCCCAAGCACACATTGATCTCTTCATATTAGTTTCAAGATTCTTTCACCTACATGCCCTAATCTTTTATGCCAAATTTCAAGCTCTGATAATGTTTGATCTTTATAACTATAAAGTGTAATGTTCCTTGTATCGTCAAGTTCAAAAGTGAATATTCTACCTATCTTTTCTCCTTTGGCAATTCTCTTGAACCCATGCTTGGGATCCTCCACAAATGCTCCATATTGGTTGAATCTAACCTGCAAACCTTTTTCCACAATCTGTACAACACTCATCAAATTCTTGGTAATAGTTGGTACATATAGAACCCTACTCAACTGATTTTTGTTCCCATTAGAGGTCCTAACATGTCCAACTTTAATCACTGAGTGCTTGGTGTCATCACCTGTTTGTACCTGATGCTTACCCTTTGGTTCTTCAAGGTCAAAGAGAAGAGCTACATTGTCTGCCACATGATTTGAGCATCTTGAGTCAATGTAGAAGAGATGGTCATCATTTATACCTGGTTTTGAGGTCATGTTCATAATCAAAACAGAATCTTCTTGCTCCTCTATGTAGTTGTTATCCTTTCTTGTTTTGTATCCTCCTTGGTAGTTGCTATTGTAGTTGTTGTTGTATTTGTTGTTGTATCCTTGGTGGTGATTAAATCTGCTTCTTGATTGTGTGTATCCACCTCTTTGATAACATCTACCTCTCTGGTTCTTGACGTTCCTGAAACACTCATCTGTAGTATGATTTGATAAACGTCAAATATTGCATGGTGAGGAGTTATAAGGTCTCCCCCTACCTTGCTTACCTCCTCTACCCCTTCCTCTTGATGATCTACCTCTCTTTGCATAGTTGGCTTGGGAGGTAGTTCCTTCATCTTCTAACTTCTTATTCTTGCCTTTCTCTTTAGACTTATTCTTATCAATGTATAAGGCAGAAGAGCTATTACCTCTTTATGAATCTCCATTCTTGTTAATCTTGGCTTCATGGGTAAATAGTGGCCCCATGAGTGTGGTAAGGTGTGGAATCTGTGTGTCCATGTATAGATCCATGGCAGTTGTGAAGCTCTCCCATTTGTCATCAGCTTTAATACCATTGATTACTTGCCTTACAATCTACTCCTCTTCAATTTTTCCCCTATGCTTGCAAATTGATCTACTACATCTTTAACTTTGGTCACATACTCTAAGATAGCTTGCTTAGGTTGCTTTCTTTGAGTTGTGAATTCAATCCACACTTGATTCTTCCTGGCCCTTGTGTTGGAAGAGAAATAAGAAGACAATGTTTCCCAACTCTCTTGGGATGTCTTATAGTTCCTAATATGTGGAAGAAGAAAATCAAAGATTGAGTTGAGTAAGTAAGACCTTGCTAATGCATCCTTGGCACACCATGTGTTGAGTCTTTCATGTTCTTCCCTTGTAGGTTGTCCTTTGCTTCTGAATATGGGCATGTCCTCATCTCCTGAGATGTATCGATAGAGGCTCCTTCCTTGTAAGTATGTCTTCATCCTTAGAGAACATGCTTGATAGTTTTTCGTGTCCAATTTATTAATGAAAGAAGGAAAACCATCTCCCATTTTACCTTAGCTTATCTCTGATACCATTGTTGGGAAAGATGGATGGCCACTTCAAGTGATGAGTTGGTACAGCCAAATCCTGCTTAGTACAGCCCTTTGTGACTTCAGAGTTGACATGTAGCCCCCTTTAGCTTTCCAAAGACACCATTAAAGTGCCTGTGTACTTTGGAAATGATGTATGAAAATATTGAATCAAAACAGACTACTTCCAAATAGAAGACTCAATGAAAACCTTCTATTTTTTATCAAACACCTGCTACTTGTAATGCTTAGTTCTACCAGTACAGTAGGAGTTGGAAAAATTCCTTTTAGAGGTATCTAATTACCTTAGTAAGCTAATGATTCCTAGTGGAATCACTTGAGATGATCCACTATACACACAGCAATCAATTTAGCAAATAGATCATTACCCCCGATTTTTTAGAACCTTTGCAAAGTTTGACTAGTGAGTGCATCGACGCTCTTTTTTCCAAATTGGCTAGATGGATTTGCTTCAAAATTTTTGAGCGTGTAGATAACTTGGAGTGGATTCCAACAAGCTATAGATCATTGAATTTGGTGAAGCATTGACTGCGATATGAGCAGCACAAGTTGACAGTTAAGAATGACTATAATAGAGATATCATAGATGAACAATGTACATGTATTGTATCAAGGAACACTATTGTACAAGATCATAGGCTTGGTAATCATAGCCTTATGATGGAGAATAGTGTAGGCTACAATTTAGGCCTTACACATATACAAAATGGCAATGAAGAGCCCGGATAATGAAGCTACTAACCGTGGCTTTTTCAAGTGAGTTTATATAAGTGTTCCATTCAAATTTGAATTTGAATTCAACATTTGGCTCTCTCTAAAAAGTGATCCTTCATTCTAGTAGATATTCCCTCAATGTAGTGGTTACTTTCCTAACTAACAATTCCACGACTTTTGGGTAGTGATTACAAATATTCTCAAGTCAAAAGAAATGACTTTTACAAAGGTAAAGGGATAAATTTTCACTAGCAATGGTCTCCATGGAACTTCATATCTTTATGATCCTCAAGCCAAATGTGTGGGCTTGGAGTTTGCAACAACAGTTTATAGATTCTCATTGTATTCAAGAATACAACTTAAAAAGAGTATAGGTTCTTTGAAAACCAACCGTGTGGGGAAAATGTTTCTCACTCTTATGAACCTAAGCTTTTATTTATAAAACTCATATTTTTTAGCGATCCTTATTTTCAACCACTACTTTTGAATCTCTCTAGAGCCAAGTCTCTATGTGGATCTTTTATTTACAAGAAACATATGAAAAATATAATCTTTATAATCATGCCCAATGCATTTAACTAGGTCCACACGTTTATGAACCTTGACCTTATAAATCAAAGCACAAATCACATTAAAACCCAATAAGATAACCTCCCGAAATTCAGCATTCCATAATTGATAACATACCCGTAGTTTGAAAAGCAACTAACCTTAATTGATATGGAGGAAAATAAACATGGATGGCTAGTCACATCTCCCATCACTAAACATTAATACGCATGCTCCAAGTAAAGGCACATGCTCAAAATTAGAATTTGGGAATCTTCTTCAAGCAAAGAAGGAATATCTAGAACATGAGTGATTTATAGAGTGCTTATTTTGGTTTATTAGACTAATATGGAAAGATTGACTATATTCTAATTAGATGGTATTTCTAATCTAAACGAGTTCTCATTGACCTTTTGAATAATATGTTCATAGTATCATGGTGCAAAGTTTAACTTTAGGATGTTATAGAACCTTTTTTCTATCATTGTTTAATGATGTGTTATATAAAAGATTATTTTGATCAATATGCTTAAATACTCTTTTCTATTTAACATCATAGCTGTAATGTTTTTAATAAGCTTGTGAACTTCATGTAGTATAGAAATGTGAGCCTGAGCAGTAGAATGATCCATAGGAATAAGAATTGTAGTGAGAGACATGGGAATATGAAGCTTCTTACCGTAAATAATTTCAAAAGATGCACGATTAGCTATATTATGTATTTTGTTATTATACCAAAAGAAATGATGTTAATTTCTCATGTCAATTATTTTGATTATCTAGTGAATAACAACATAATAAATCAAGAATAGTGCTATTTTTTGTTTCACTTTGCTTGTGACTTTCAAAATAAAACGTAGAAATCAAATTCATTTTTCAATCTAAAATGTGAAATGATGCAAGCTAAAAAATGACTACAAAAAAAAGCATCACAATTGTATAAAATCATTTTAGAGAAATCATGATCTAAAAATACTCTAAACAAAAAAAACTTAGCAACATGATGTGCAAATAGTTTCTTTTTACATTGAAAGAAATATGCATGGTTATTAAATCTATCAAAAACTATAGAAATCATATTATCATGAGATATATTCGTAGGAAGACCATTAAAAGAATCCATAGAAATGTGTTTTGATGATACATTGGGAATAGCTAGTGGAATTAACAATCTGAATTCTTCACCATGGTGATGGTTAACATGCAAAAACACAATATAATTTGTGCAATATCCTTTTCCGTATTTCACCATAAGAAGAAATCTTCACAAGTAGAAATAAAACTTTGTATGCCTCCATGGCTCATATAAGGTGGATCATGCATCTCTCTCATATTAAGAAATTCTTTAAAAAGAGAGAGTGATGGAAAATTTCTATTTAAGATACAAAAGAAACATTCCATCCATTTGAAAAGTACAAATATGATGCATAATGAGGAATGTCATCATGAAATGAAAGAATATAAATAGCTTAAATAAGAGGGATAGATATGATATATGATGGTGGTGATGGAAAAAAACTTAGTGTATTTGCTAGGAGAATATCTTTGTGGAGTTTATACTAAATCATAGGCCAAGAGTCTTGAATAAATAAATCCCATTAAGTGTTTCAATAAAAAATCAATGGTTGACTTAATAAATGTTGAATATCCTCTTGGTTTCATTTAATGAAAAATTTGACCCATAAAATAAGGTTTTCAAATCTCTAATGCATGCGAAATAACTATAAGTTCTTGACTGTAATTGTTTTTGTAACGTGTAAGTTTCATACTCTCAAATGCAATGGGATGACCATATTGCATTAACATTGTACCTATATGTTAGCCACTAGCATATATAACTATATTGAAAGCTTTTGAAAAATCTCCTAATTTCTAAATAGATGCACATGAAAGTGCATGTTGTAGTCTTTCAGAAGATTGTTTCTGTGCTATATCCCATGAAAACTTTATATTTTTCTTCAATATTAAAGTGGGAAGAACTACTAAAGGAAAAACATCTAAGAAACTTTCTATAAAAACTAGCCAATCCAAGAGAAGTGAGTGTACATCATTGAGAAATTGGGGGATAGGCGATTTGACAATTATGTTTATCTTATTTTGATCTACATGCACTCTTTGACTAGAAATAATATGTCTTAACTATTCAAGTTCACTTTCAAAGAAGAAAGGTTCTGCAAGATTGGCTTAAAATGTTTTACGTAAAAACTTAAGAACTCGAAACTTCTCATAGTCACTATAAATTTTGCTAAAATCAAGTATATCATCAAAGAAAATAATAACGAAAGATTAATAATCA
The DNA here is from genome assembly GCA_020310875.1 of Ceratopteris richardii. Taxonomy (NCBI): domain Eukaryota; kingdom Viridiplantae; phylum Streptophyta; class Polypodiopsida; order Polypodiales; family Pteridaceae; genus Ceratopteris; species Ceratopteris richardii. Next base: position 22,148,666 of record CM035429.1, read on the forward strand.
AGAAAGATATTATTAATCATACCTGCAAATGTACCATGTGCATTTGTAAGTCCCAAAGGGATTACCATGAATTGAGAATGATTAATGTGAGTCCTGAAAATGCTCTTGTAAATATCACTATACTCACATGTCTATGATTATATCTACACTTAACATATATTTTAATAAAGATACACAATCCTTGAAGTTTATCAAGCAATTCATCCATTCAAAGACATGGATATCAAATTTAAATGTTGATTTTGATGAAGGTTTTATATTCGATGCATATCTTGTATGTCTTAATCTTTTTTCCAACTAATAGAACACATTGTCCCAAATGGAGATGAACTAGGTCTTATGGTTCCTTTTTGTATTCAATCCTTAAATGGGTTTTCTATTTCGGTTTTGTGTATAGGTCCATACATATAGGGTGCGATATAAGGAGGTGAACTACCAATAGTTAGATCTTTACTATGCTTAAGAGACCCTCATGATGGAAAATCAGACATAAAGTTGTCTTTATAATGAGCCATACATGGCTCATGTGCCTCAGAAGGAATATGAGAATAATAGCCTAAACCATTCACAAAAACAATACATGAATTGTAACCTTTTCAAAATGTAAATTTTACCCTAGTATGAATACTTAATGGAAATGGTTGGAAATCATGCATTTGAGACAAAGAAATGTTTTGATCTTTAAATGCAAAGTCGAAGGTATGTGCATGATGGTCAATGTATGGAATAATGATGTAGGAAAGTCATTCCACATATAACATCATAGGGATGCAAAGGAGCAATTAAAAATGTGTGTGCATGCATACACACCTATAGATATCGTAGCATCATGCACTTCACTCGTTAAAACTTATATAATTCTTTTAAATGCTACTTTAAATTTGTATATGGAAGGAAAAGACTCTAAGTTTAATTTATGCACTAAGTATGTGAACTAAAATAATGACAATTTCCAATATCTTATAAAACACTAACCGTCCTATTATTAATAGTATCATCCATGCAAAGTAAACAATGAATCAAAATTTTCTTACCAAAGATACTTAAGTCCTTTTCTAATGCTTCCTTGGTAAAAAAAAGTTAGCTTCTCACCCCCTCCATGTTGTCTACTTGAGTTGCAATAGGTTTCATATTGCTTATCTACAAGTCGAATTTAGCATTGGTACCTCCATGCTTGCCACTATTCTAAACAACATTGAATTTTGAAGGATAGGAGATTTAATAGGTTGGAAAGATGAAGCTGTGGGTGTTGAAGAAGAGTTCAAATGAGAAGCTCATGGAGAAATAGGAGAAGAATATGTAGTGGAACTGCAATTATAAGGAAATCTCACCTTAATTAGTAGTTGTTATTGGTATGTTTGTTGTAGACCAATCGAATTGTTTTTTAGGTGGTCTTGGATCCCCATCTCCAAACCATCTTAATATTTGCTCAATGCTTTCAGCATTGTTTTAATGACTCATGTTTTCATGATAATGGAAGAGCTTTCCCTTTTATGTTTGCTAGGTTGGAGGTTCTCCTTTCGAGTTATCTCATGTACAATAAGTTTTCATACTAGTAAGGGTAGAGCTAACATGTGTCTCCAAAGAAAATATAGACTTTAAATTGTTCTATTCTACCTATGACAACCTATATTCTTTAGGTTTGCTCCTTATGCTCATCAATTTTTTTCTGTGAAATAAACTTATTTTGGAAATCAAAGTGCTCTCCAAGACATGTGTATCATCTCGATGTTGCTAAATCAAAGTGAAAAAAGTGGAATGGAACACAAAACTCTGCAAAATGAGGACTGAAAATGGCTAATTAGTTCATGATGAAGTCTTTCTGAGCTTTGTCAACCTGTCACATCTTAACCAAACGATATGCATTTTTTTTATAGCAAACCTTGAAAGATAATGTTCTAAATGAGAGAAGGATTTGACAAACTATGGCCAGGTGGAAGGTGTTGGTGTGGGTCCAGGTAAGTGGAAAAAAAGAAAATGAACAAGAGTGTCTTTGGGAGCACAAAACTGCATCCAACTATGATTCTTCACCTAGTTTTCATTCCTTATCGCAATGTCCACGACCTTTATTATACGTGGATATGCATATTTCCGAAAGATTTTCCATAATTCTCCTCCAATTTCCTCTCCTAATGGATGGAAAAATTAAAAGTAATAGTCCTCTATCTTCTTTCATGAGAGTTATGGTTGGTGTTTGCTCTCTTAGATCCATCAGTAGCTCATGATGAAGTCCTTTCAATCCCACATAGTAGTGTAGAGTTGAGAGATCATGTATATATTGAGCATCCCATGCTCATTACCTCTCATCATTGAGAGAGATCGAGGGAGGATGTCAACTTCCTTCTTTCGGTAGCATGGTAGGCCTCCTCTATCATGAAAGCATGTGGCAGGCCAGATGGCACTCATGTGAGAACCCACATGTGCTCTACTCAAAGGCTGCATTCATACACCCAACTCTTCAAGCTTCCAAGGCACCCATATAACATATCGATAGCCAGAATATTGTCTAGTCGACGCACGTTGCTTCAACTGGATGGAGCTCTCCTCTCTCGATGGCGGTTCACAAACATCGGGCCTTAGACTAGCTTTGACAATAGTATCCCGATATATTCTGAGTTATGGTAAGAACATGGAAATACATTTGAAGGGTTTTGAAGAACATGATTTAACCTTTACATATGTACGTATTATTCTGAAGAATAAAGCCTTCAGGCTTGGCAAAATACAAGTTTGCAAAGCCCAGGACATTCTTTTTACAGATGAAAGACGAGAATGGTTTTCGTAAGTGATGAAGCATGCCTATCTTGATGGGAAAAGGCGAGAACTAGCTTCGGAACTTGAAAAATAAGTAGGAAGTTTCCACTGACCCTTTAGAGTGCATTGTACTATACGATTTGCATGAAATAAACTAATATTTTGCAATCTTCTTCGCTAGACAAAGAAAAGAAGAGAGGGCGGCATTTATTCATAAACCTGATCTCAAAATATCAATTATCTTTACGGAGAGAAATTGCCCTGAGTACACTCTTCACAAGGGAGAAGAACAAGCCAAACAATATTCCGCATGCTTCGAGTGTGAAAGTTTTGTTGCAAAGAACTATTGCCACACCAAGTGCATGACGAATGCCTATATATATATATATATATATATATATATATATATATATATATATATATATATATATATATATATATATATATATATATATATATATATATATATATATATATATATATGCATTATTACGAATGCCTATATATATGTGTGTGTATATATATATACACATACACACATTACCTTTCTATGTAAACTTTCCATTCCGACAATGTGATGAGTTCCTCTCTCAATTCTTTAATGATTATGGTATGGTGGAAAGCATAATCCAATAGTCCAGTACCCCTTTAACTCCACTTGGACTCTCGGACATCACAATAATAGTTTCAATCCCCAAAACCTCTATATCTCGTTGGCTCAGTTCATTCCAGTGTTGTCCTTGATCCATCTCTGCTCTTTCCTATCTCACCCTCTTTTACTAGATCCGGTGTTGCGCCAACCATCAATTTTCCCATTGAGGATCTCGATATCACTTCCTACACCCAAAAAATGATGTACTCTTTAGGATGCCTATGACCATCCAATGCGTCTTTCGATGAAGTGTGTGCTTTGAAACTAGCGATCAATTGGTTTTAGACGCTTCCAGTTTGATTCTAATGTCTATAGGATGTCTTCCTCCAATGTGTATCTCATCTTTGGGATGGATGTTATGAAATTAAATGCGTTGGGAAAGACTTGAACCTTAGATCAAAAAGGAATTAGAGGACCCAAAAACTACACCTCTAAGTAGTTTTCGGCGAACATGAGTGGCATCGGGGGAAATAGCGAACTTGGCGACTATATTATCCACGTCTTTGTCGAGATCACCTAGACGTCCTTTGATAGTGGGTTGGACTCATGCTTGGAAGAAGAGACCAGTCCACATTAGACGACACCGCAGGAACACATAACATTTTCTTGCTTATATATATATATATATATATATATATATATATATATATATATATATATATATATATATATATATATATATATATATATATATATATATATATATATATATATATATATATGTATGTGTGCATGTGTGTGTAGGTAGATAGATAGATATATAGATAGATGGGTGACCTCGTTGATATCCTGGGAACATTCATATGTAGGTGGTATAGACTTGAGAAGGGAAAATAATTTCTATATTATCATAGTATAGACTGTGGTAGATTGTGATTCAGGGATTATTTGTTGGTGGGTAATTAATCTTCATGTTTGTCAATGCATTTAATTTCTTATGCATTGTGACAAACTTCATTCCGATTTGGTAAAAACCACGAGGGCTTTCCGAGTTGCGGTTAAACAGAGCTTGAATCCATGCTCAAGGAGCATATGTGTCATGGCTATCCCCATTAAGCAGACATGATGATGCAAATTTCTTTTGAGGAATACCCATTGTAGAGGATTCTGGAGGACCCTTCCTAATGGGCACTACAACACACTACTCCCTTTATGGTAAACTAACAAAAATTTACTTAGACCATCTCAGATCTCTCCTTATTGGTTTAAAGATAACTAACATGAAAAATGATAAAATAAATGTAAAAGAAGACATTTAGGATCTTCACTCTGCATCTTAGCCGTAATCTTTAGAACCTTATTGAATAGACCGAAGCTAACAAAGTAATGGTGCCATGCTAATACCATAACAATTCTCGTAGTTAGTTTACGTACCAATATAAATCTACAAAACCAACTAAACGGTAATACAAATACGGGATAAGGTAAACTATGAGTGTAAAGATATAGCACATAACGGCGAAAGAGGTTTCCTTCAACTGGACAAAGGTAGGAATAGCGTCTGCAGAGTTTTGATGGCTTTATAGTTGGCAGAAAGACCGAGGACGACCCCATTTGAAGCACACGCAGGAAGAACAAGGTTGTTTTCTGTAGGTGTGGCTTGAGGGGTACCACGGAAATTTGGGACATCTCTTGGCCTAATAGGTTCAAAATCTCCAAAATTGAAGACCTTGAGAAAGGCTTCAATAATCTCATCGTCCACTTCATGGTTGGACTCTCTTACTCTCACAAGAAACAATCGGCGAGCATAGGTCGAGGAACTAGTGACGTCTACTAACATACTAACTAAACAAAATACCAAGACTTGATTATGGCTAGACAGTGTCTAATCCCTTACAACTTTGATTGAAAAAACCTTTTATAGAACAAAAGCACATCTACAATGGTCATGCTCAAACCTATAAGAATACGAATGATTACAAAGCGTTAAAAGGTTGAATTTGTTGTGTCTTCGTCTTCAAAATATTAGGAACCCACCTTGTAGTAACCTTCACGGCCTGAGGCAGAACCTTTAATCTGCAATGTAGTGTCTCAAGAATTTCCAATGGATATGGAAAAGCAAGAGGTAGGCTTTCCCTGGTTTGCTCAACTTTGATCGGCAAAAATGGAAGAATTCGGTCAACAAGTAAGCTGGACAAGGCGACCATAGCAGGCAAAGGGAGAAGGCTATAAAACCAAGTTAGTTCGATGAGATATGCTAACATCTCTTGTCAAGAAATGAGCACAATAGAAATCTATCGAAGGCAAGCATGTGTATGAAGGAAACACTACGCACCATTCACTGTCCGTGGGCAAATGCATCTGCGGAAAAGGACCTTGAAAATTCCACGATAGCTCTTAAACTTCACGTTTGTATCGCCATCCATAATCACATCCCCAATTGAGTGTCGAAATGGATGCTGCGGTGAATGCGTGGGAAGAAATGAGAGCTCAGCTTCTCATGAAGAGGCTAGACGAGATTGATGTCCGTGTTAAAGATGCAATCGATCACGTCCTCCAAGGGTAGCATTCCTCTCGAGGAGGCCATGGCACACAACTGATGATTGCTTATGATTGTTTGTGTGTTGAGACAGCCCCCTGCGAGATCGCTAAATATGATGGCCTTGACTGGATGCGCATAATTGCTTGGCCTCTGAAACGCTCATGGACACAGAGACATACCCTTTTCAGCTGGGAGCATCAAAGAAAAAAATATGAAAAGTGAGAGTACACTCCCCCACTACTGCATACAGAAGCAGATGAAAGAGATGAGGGGCAAGGAGGATCCACAATAGGAACTAAGAAAGCTGGCACAAATGCCATTCTTCTTAGCAATGCCACTGCCACAGCATTGCCAACTTTGTAAAATGCAACTTTCTCTAGCAAATAGTGGATTCAATCGATTCAGTTGGTCAAATCTTTGGGGAACTTCAAATCTGCCAAAGAAGCATCGGTCTTGTACAATACTTTACTTCGTAGAGAGAAATGGTTGGTGGCATGAGCAAGAGAGATGATGGATTGCGAGCAATACAGAGTACCAACATTTTCCCACAAGGCTATGGTCCCTAAGGTCTACACTCCTGCCCCTCTTATTCTTATGAATGGGGATGATTGTGAGGAGGGCTGCTCTTATACTACTTGAAAATAGCACAGCAGCTCCATGGCTATGGCGACAATCCTCGACACAAAGAGAGATGAGTGCAATGGATATGCCTAGATAGAATAGATAAGTGCACCTAGTTATTCTCAATAAAGTATAGATTTATATAATTCGGTTGATGCTTTGGGCATTGATTGAAGGTCAAGGAGTTAGGTGGTGCACATGGGCTTATGACAAGTGCCTTGTCAAACGGGTCTAAGGATGGTAGGTCTATTATCTGACAAGAATAGTTTCTGATAGTCACACTCACATAGTGACAAAACTTCCCCTCACTTTTTATTCAATGATTACGCTAGTAGACATAACTACTTCCTCAACCATTAGGGGAAAAAATAAACCCTCAATGGGCCTTTTAGATTAAGGAGTGATTAGTGATGGACCAATCAAAAGAGGGTGGTGGCCATAGTCTATGCCCTATAAAATACTAGGCTAAAGGGGGGAGAGGGGCCATTTTTCTCCCATATTTAATGAGCTCCCTCTAAAGAGAGAAGGAATCTCGTAACTTAGTTGGGCCCAAAACTTCAAAAGTTCTAAAAAGTTAAAAACTCATCATAACACCTAAGAATGGACCCCCCATTACCTTTTAGGGTCAAAAGTTCTCTTTTTTATCCCAAATTCAAAATCCTTTCATGTTTTGAGCTCAAAATAATGGGTTTTTTCAAAAATACTCAAAAAAGAGTTATTTCCCCTCCTAAACCTCAAATTTTCATACCCAAGTCCCTAAAAGTCATCTTTCCCCACTACTTTTACTCTGTAGCACACCATTGAAGCTCCCATTTCTACACTCCAACCTACCTGCATCTCTTATCTCGAATTACTGTTGTAGCTTGAAGACCTTTAGCTTCAATGGCAACATCTAAAGCTTCTACGAGATTCAAAGATGAAATCCTCACATTAAGATGTCACAAAGCCACAGATGGACAATGGCGATCACACGAGTACTCCAAAGGTGCATGGGTGTACATGCAACCCTCTAGAGTTGGGCCTCATTGAGTTAGAGATCGTTGAAACTTAGATCTTCATTGGAAGGGAAAGTTACTTGGCCTCAAGAAGCACAGAGACAAAGGGATGGTTGGTATTGTACAACATGTTTTTACAATGGCAACTATGAAACTTGAAAACTCTAGTAGAATGGGATATCCTATGAATTTTAAGTATTACTCTACAATATTGTATGTTTTCTTGTGTTGAATATATTTCTGAACTATTTAGATATGTTTTTGTTTGTTTCCACAAGATGGTAATGGATATACATAACTCTTTGAAATTCACAAAAGTGTCTAGGATTGTAGGTTTGCACTGGTCTTTTCCCATTCATTGTTTTGTATATTTATTCCAAGGATTCTCATTCCAAGAGACTTCCACCATGTTCATGTATAAAGATATCACATATGAGCAAGTCGAAAGTCTTCTTGGTGAAAATTGGGCTTTGATAGTAGGAATTGCAGAAGGTGATAAATATCTTTGTAAAATAGGTGGAACAGGTATATGATTTCAATATTTGAAACAACTTACTTCATTATACATTAGATTCTACTATGATCGTTGGATGTGCCAACTTGGAAAATGGAAACCATTTCAAAGTTCAAAGCTAATCTGAGAGAACACTTGGTGATTATGGGGTTTGAAGGACTTACTCAATCCAAATTCAAAATACAAGGACATAAGGTGAGAAATGTATTGTGTTTTTGTTGAAGTAATATTTTCAATATTGCTTAGTTTACTTAATAACTTCAATTTCTTGCAAATTGATTGCAAGTGGGTAGATTATTAGAATACAAAATGAAAGTCCCTATAGATTGGAGCAAAGATGGAACATAACTCTCACTGCGATAGTTCTTTTGCAACTTGATAATGTCACTTCTTGGGCTCTAGTCTTTGTATCTTATGGTTTTTGCACTTCAAAGAACCTTGTAAAAAGTAGGACAATCAATTCATGTTAGACATTGTATATACCTTCTTCTCTGCAATGGTAATTACAAAACTTTAGGAATGTCAAAAAGTCTATGTTCACTACTTTGAAATGTGGTTGCTCATGTTTGTTGTTGTGTTATGTAGACATTGGCTTTGAAGCAAAAAAAATCATATCTTTCGGTGTTCTGTGCATTATTTTGTCATCAGAAACACAGTTTTTGACATTGCACTACTTTATTTTGTACTTTTAAAAGTGGACCGAGTCAATTTAAAACCTTGAAACTGCTATAAAGATGGGTTCTATGTGCTCATTTCTCACACTTGCACTCTCAAAGAGCTAGAAAGCACAGACAAACCAATAGAATTCTAACATGCAAACAATGGCTACTAGCACTTCCACTCCCATGAAATCTCCTCAAGATCTATTCATGGATTTTTTGGATACTACAGACTACAACGGTCATACAAATTTGTATGACCTAGTCTGTAGAGTCCCTAATCTTGAAGGGACAATAGCCATGAACTCTGATGTCATTGATGAGATCACATATTTTATGGAAATCTATATATTAAGATATGCTCTAGATATTCCAGCATATGAGTGTAAATGGGTCCCTTGTGACCTACTTTTCTACATTCATAAAGGAGATGAGGTATTTGCGAAGCGCTTAAAGAATTTCATGGCTTCTGTTGAGGATGCACGGCACTTGTTAGATGAGGGAGTGCCCTTAATCAAACAATTAAATAAGAAAAGGAAAATGGGAAGAAAATATCTTTCCTATGTTGCAACAACCATCTTTTTTGTCGATGAGGAGCCTGAACCTACACCCATGGACCTACCCCATCTTGTTACTCGGGGGTCTTGTAGATGCCAAGAAGGAACCCCAGACAGAAGCTCTCAACTTATTAGAAGAGAGTCAAAAAATTTGTAGAGAATTTCCACAAGGAGTAGTGGGCAAATTAAAGGAAGCCAGTACACAAAATAGCCCACCCTCCAACTTAGAGCCCTTGGAACCGACTCTACTAGAGGTAGAGATGGAAATGTTTTCAGTTGTACTTGTCGACGGAGAGGAATTTTTGTTCTTGCACGATATTGAGAAGGCATTCGATCTACGCCTCGACGAATGCCTTAGTATTTTTTTTGCTTAACCTTATATTTTCCCATGGACAACACTTCTGAAATTATCGAAAAGAGAACAATTCCACTTGATGATTCAGTTGCAGACACCGTTGCATTTGTGTGAAGAGATTTTGAGCCATGCCAACCAAAATGCCACTGAAGAAGATCTGGTTGTAGGAAGGGAAAGAAATTTGGAGAAGAAGATTCCAACATCCCCTGTTGTGGAGCAAAGTGGCATGGCTCACTCATCGATTCCACTAGATGCAATGGGAAGAGGAGAGGATGAAGATCAACTTCAAGATGCAAGTATCTAATGGCATTTATGGTTGTCTCATATTCATACAAGATGTATCTATTTAATTTTATGATTGTCTTTGTGCAAGAAGCAATTGAAGTGGATAATTTTGCAGCAAGGAGTGGTGATGACCGTGTTGCTCATGGCCATGGCTCTTCTTGGGCGCATTACATTGGAAAATTGCTAAAGGAAGATTTTTTCATAATCTAAAAGGACTTCTCCCCTCAAGGGCACTTCATGACTTGGTATCTAAAGGCCTTTAGCAAACTTTTATGTCTATCTACAATAATGCAAGGGACCAATTGTATATTTCTGGTTAGGAAGTCCTTTGTCCTTACTACCCTAGGAGTTAACTTTAGAGGAAAATTATTAAGTCAAGTAGCAATAGCTTTAGGCCTTGGATTGATAGACCCTTAGTTAATATGCCAATCAGTTTTGACTTACCAATTGCCACTCTCTTTCCAGAGAAGAAATAATGTAGTGGAGAGGCTCAAGGCCAGGAGCCAATTGTAAAAACTTTATAATACCAATTATTGGCTTTAGCATTTCCATGTGCATTTTCTTTATGTTTTTGAAAATCTCTTAACTTTTGCACACTTTAATCAGTCTTTTTTGAATAGTTCTTGTTATTTTTGTTGCCCAAAATTCATGCAAAGGCCTAGAAATGCAAAAAAAGGGCTCGCCAGAGAAACGCAGGGATGGACCCTACAAAAGTTTTGCACCGCCCATCCCCGCATTTCTGTGGCAGGCCTCTTTTTGCATTCCTAGGCCATCCTATGCACTAGGTTCCCTATATTGGAAGTCTATGATCTCAATTACAACCTAGACTTGGGGAATTCTGTAAGACTCTTCTTATGTGCAATAACTAGAGAAAATTTAGACTCCTCTAGGTGCATATAAGAATGCAACAATAAATAAGTACATTTGAGTGTTCATCAACATTGTTTATCATATTGGTTAGAGGATTAGCATGCATTGCACCCTATCTAAGGCCAATCATATGCTCCAATGTGCATGACATGTGGTTTCATGGCTTAGAAATGCACAAAAAAGGCCTACCATAGAAATGCGGGGATGGGCCCTGCAAAAATTTTGCAAGGCCCATCCCTGTGTTTCTATGGCAAGCCTTTTTTGCATTCTTAGGCCATTGCATGAATTTTATAGCAACGCCACTTACAAGAAATACAGGAAAAAGAGTGATTAAACTATGCAAAACACTTCAAAGAGGTACTAGAAAAAGACACCTAGATAGATAGGAAAAATAGACTTCAAAACATGTACACTAAGAGATAAACACTTGGGAGAGAAAATATCATAAGAAAAAGATTATAGTCATCTTTTGGGATTTACAAAATATTCATAATTTGGGATATACACAAAGCTCTCCAAACAAGGGAGTACAAATACTTGTTAAGGGTTATTCCCCCTAATTCTTCTAGCTAGCTGCAAATCTTTAGGTTGTATTGTCACTCTCTTTGCATGGATGGCACATAGGTTAGAGTCCTCCAACATTGAGATAAGATATGCCCTTGTAGCTTCTTGGAGGGCTTCAAGGGCTATCCCTTGGATACAAAGTCTAGCACAATAGCTTTGGATCTCTTCCTTCACAACTCTTGCAAATGACCTTCGTTGAATAATAAGCTCTATAGACTTTTGATAGTGTCGAATCTCTGCAAAGGATCTGGTTTTCTTTCTACGCCTTTGTGATGCTCTTGCATTTGAGGGGATGTTGGGTTGTGGTCATTGTGGTCTACGCCGCGGTTGATAGTTCGTCTTTCTTCTTAGAGCACGCCTAGATGGTCCTATCTCATCATTTATTTGCTCTACCCAACTTTGCTCTTTTCTTCATCGATTAGTCTTTATCCTTGTCCTCCGGCGAGTGTCTTGCCTCCTTGTGTTACTCGATGGTTCTCGGGGATATGATCATGGTTCCATGGTGGTTTGTTAACAACTTCTTCATCCGAGGAAATCTTTAAACTTGATGTAATCTCCATCACAACTTGCATCCGTCCTCATTGTTTAGGCCTTGCCTTGAGTGGTTTCCTCACTAGGGGCTCATCATCAGATGTGGGAGGGGAATAATTTATTTCTTGTTTTAGATCTCTCTCTCTTGTGAAGCTACATACCCCTGTGATGGAATGCTACCAAAGTGTGTCCCTCCACCCGAGTTTCATCTAGAAGAGTGGCTTGTGGTTCAAGGCTTCTTGTGCGGTGTCATCCATGTTGGGCACTGAGTACCTTGCACATGGCTACGGTACACGACATGATCCTTTCTAGCAGTCTGCTTTGTACATGCCATTCTCTTAGGTTGTAAGGTGGTAAAATGAGGACGAACACCTTTATGAATAGCCTTTCACTTAAGAATTGTCCTATTCACATTTAAATGGATTTAGAGTGTTGATACGGAGTTGGGAATCCTTCTCACATTTTCCCCCACCAAACCTGCACATCGTTTTGGATGGGCCAACCTGCAGTTCAATGCAAAGTAGTATCAAATTCTCTGGTAAAATCTATAATTTAACTCTAAATAATATTTGAAAAAATGCTTCTAATTTCGAATTATGTTTTTGATAGTAAAGAAAATTTCTAAAATTAATATGAATTAGAAATCGTTTCGGTCAATGCATATAGTCAAAAATACAAATTTAAAAAACCCTATAAAGGTTATTTAGATAATTGAGGTACTTACCATTCCATTAACCTTGTTCTTAAGTAAAATTTAATTTATATGAGAATGCTTTCTTTTATTTTCTTAGACGTCCACCATAAGATACATCTAACTAATTCTTTTGCAGCAAACCTCCACCTCATATAGTACGCATAGTATTTCAGAAGTGGTTTCGAGACCACAACTGAATCAATATATTTTTCTTTTTCTTTTACTTTGTACTCTTTTTTCTTTTCTTCTTTTCTTTTTTTCTTTTTCCCATCTTGCAGTAGCCATTAACATACTGCTTGATGGTCTCATTTTTCTCTTTTCTTTTTCTTCGCAACTTTTTTGTTTAAGGGGAAAGGCTTAACCCTTAATTAGAGAAGAGGATCTAGAAATATGCTAGAGCCAGAATTAAGATCTCATTTGCGAAACGGGTTCAGAAAGTAAAGAGTTCTACTAGTATAAAGTAAATTTCTCTTTTACTAAGGGTCACAGTTCAAGTGCTCCTCTCTCCTATCTTCACAACACATTATAAGTTCCCTAAATCAGACTTTCAACTTATATACATATTCCTACTTTAATTTCTCATTCATTATTTACGTAATTTTAATAAATTCCCTGTTAATATCAGAAACAAATTAAACCCTATTTATAAAATGCATGAAAAATAAATAAATAATAAGAATAATTAGAATTAAATCACCTAGTTATTCTTCATCTTCATCTTTGTCTTCCAATAAGTCTTCGTCCAACTCGAACTTAGTGCTTTCTCTTCTTTTAAACAGCTTTATTCTTTTTCCTGCAATCAAATTTCTTAACACAGAACCATCAAATTCTTGTAATTTATAAGTACCTGTTTCTAAAACCGAAACAACAACATAAGGTCCGAACCAACGTTTAGTTAGTTTACGGTGTGCATCGTATTGAGTATCGAAATTACTATCATATACAAGCATCCAATCACCACTCTCTATTGGTTGAGGCCTTAATCGATGTTTCTTATCAAAGTATATTTTATTTTTCAATTGAGATGTTTTTAATTTTTTAATTGCTTCTTTTAGATTTTTGCTATCTTGTTTTATTTGTTTAATCCTAACTGTTAATAATTCCTCTCATGGAATAGTATCTTTCCAACCTAAATTCATCCAATTAACTATCTGAGTATGCACGGGAAATATTGGCTTCTGATAGTACATGAGTTCAGCCAGCAAGAAACTAGTTGTTCTCATGTACGTCATTCTATCAGCCCAGAGAGCAAATGGAAGATATTTTGGCCATTGTCGAATATCTCCATGGCAAGCTTTCAAAATAGCCTTCACTATGGAAGGATGCCCTCGTTCTGTTTTTCCATTTGCTTTCGGGTTATAAGCAATCGTAAGAGACAATCCAATTCCATGATGTGCAAAGAATTATGTTGCCTCTCTAGCATCTAGCTCTCACCTCGATCTGCTACTACTTTTTCTACATATCCAAATCTAGATAATACTTCTTTTAGAAGGAATACACGTACATTATAAGTAGTATTGGAACGAAGCGCTCTACTCTCGACGTGATTTGTCAAATCTACTCATGCAAGAATTATATATCTCATACCACTATTGCTTTTAGGCATGGTCACAAGGTCGACTACCCACTTGTAATGTATACAAGGCGGATAAGTCGGATGAAGGGGGTCTCTATGCTTGACAGAGGAATGTAACTGGCATGTAATACAAGTGCTCACAAATTCTTTAACAGTTACGTACATTCTCGACCACTAGTAGCTTTCCCTAATTTTCTCATATGTAGCTACAAAACCTTTATGACCAGCCCAAAAGCTTTCATGCATCTCTTGTATAACTTGCACTTGAAAATTTTTTAAGCCTAGAACTCTTTGCGGGTTTTGTACCTTTCATCTATCATGTCTCCAAAGATATCCATCTTTCAAGAACAAGTTGAAAGACTTCTTCTTGATGTTCCAGAATCGATCTGAAGACCAGCTTGGAGGCTGAAACGAACTCAGATAGTATCCTATATCTCGCCACTCTCATTCATAATCATCTTTGTTAAATTTCTCATATGTATAGGTACATGTTTCATAATTGATTAAAATTATATTATTATTTATTGCTTCACTATCATTGTCTAACTTTGCTGTTGAGAGCATATCAGCAAAGGTGTTATGTTTACCCGCAATATGTACAAAAGCAGGGTTAATAAATTTAATAAAGGCTATCCATCGTAACATAGCTATATCTGGAGATGAACAATTGGCTATTAAACCTATTAATGGAAGACAGTCAGTCTCTACTATTACATTAGCTCCTATAAAGTATTCCTTATGTGTTTTTAAAGCTATAACTAATCCCCTTAATTCTCTTTTAATTTGAGGATAATTCCTTTGAGTATCATGTAAGATATTTGCTCCAAAGCAAACTACGTATCTTTGCTCCTCCTCATCATCTTGCCCAATGACCCAGCCTATTCCAATAGGACTAGTGTCAATGGTTAGGATTAGAGGCTTATTTCTTGCATAGTCAATACGTTTCAAAATAGGAGCATTGATAAGCAATTGCTTTAGACGTCTCATTGTTATAGGATGCTCATCAGTCCAAAATAATTTCTTTCTTTTTCTTAATAAATCATAAAGTGGGTTCGCTACGTGAGCAAAGTGAGGGATCCAAATGAGATAGAAAACACATGCACCTAAGAATCTCCTTATTTCACTAACATTACGACCCCGCTAAGAAATCCTACTAATGGCATCAACTTTTGCTGGACAAGTTATGCGACCGTAATGCCCGCATAAATGCCCAACTATCAACACTTCATTAACACCAAAGTAGATTTCTCTAGGGAGAAAGTTAGTCCAACCTCTTCAAATCTTTCAAATATCTTTTCACAATCAGAAATATGGTTGGAAACAAACTTTCTACGACCGAATAAATCTAAACTTTCATCTGATTCTTTTTCCACACACCCTTTTATTGGAATGTCATCAATAAAAGGCATTGTCACTTTCGGGATAAAGTCATGTAAGACTAGATTCATAGCATTCACCGTGAACCACCTATTAGAATATGGTGTTGAGGATGGTTCGAAGACTCTCATGGCAATCTTCTCATTTAACAATCTCATTAGCTCAGGTAAATGAGCCTTTGGCATTGGTATCAGACAAAGATTCCAAGGAATGTGTTCTACAATGAAAATAATCATCGGAGCTACTAACTTTGGATCTGCACATCCTATCTCATGTTGGAATAAAGAAAATGCTTTACCATGATGAACAATCATCTTTGTAAAGTGATCTTTTTCTATTTGAGAAAGAAATACATCACCAAACTTAATATATTTCTTACTCTCCTCAGTAAACATATGACCTATCTTAGATCGATCTCTAAGTATAGGGTCATCTGATACTTGCTCAAATATATCATGTCTATCTTTGGGTAACATTTGAGCTACACGCTTTATTTTCTTTTCTATAGTTTTATATTTGGTTTTTATGCTAGGTTCGTGTTTCTAGGATGAATTCACTAATAATCTCATATTCTTCAATAGAGTTAAGAATAATTAGATTTGATTCTAAATTTTCTAGAGAAACACTTTCTAGTTCTTCTAATAAAGTAGAGCTTTTTGAGAGTTGATGTAAATATTTTCATCACTTAAAATTAATCATGTCCTTCTAAAATATTTTTCATTTTGTTTTCTAAATGTTTTTGTAAGGTTTTCCTTAGTGATATAATGTAAGCTAGTTGTAGGAAT
This sequence comes from Ceratopteris richardii, assembly GCA_020310875.1. Lineage (NCBI taxonomy): Eukaryota > Viridiplantae > Streptophyta > Polypodiopsida > Polypodiales > Pteridaceae > Ceratopteris > Ceratopteris richardii. The sequence goes on from CM035429.1 coordinate 22,164,937, forward strand.
ACAAACTAAATAATCTTCAAAATTACGAGCATCGTTAGGCAAGACATCAAAACAATGTCCACTATTGTCCCACTCAACAATGGAGTCTAGCAGAATCTTTGATCATAATATGCCCCATATTCTCTTACAGCTAGTGGATCATCACATACATGACTGATCGATTCAATGGGACTATTTCTTAAGTTCTTTCTATTTCTAGTGTGATTTGGGCAAAATCTCATAACTTGCAAAGAATCCATCCCTGATTTGGATCAAATTCTTGCATAAGCTGACCCGTCGTTCATTGCTTTTGTTTCCATTCTCATCTCAACTATAAATGGTTGTCCAAGAATTACTTCATACAAACAATTATCTTGAACGAAGAAGTGAAACTCTTCTCGAACACCATCTATCATTATAGGCACATTCGCACATGCACCTAATAAAATGCCGGAGCCATTGTCAGCTGTTGTCATCCTTCAACCGTGCTCTTTGTCAATTGGCCATCTAAATTTGTCAAAACATTTCTTTGAAATAACGTTTATCTCTGACCCGAGTCAATGACAACTAGAGCTAAACACGAATCCTTCTCATCTCCAATTCTAAATTTCACTTCTCGTGTGGCTCATGCCTAGAAGGTAGAATTGAATTTACTTTCACTTTTTAACATCTCTTCATCAAGGTGTATGGGTCCTAAAAAAATTCTATTTACACTTCCCGTTGTAAATTTTTCATCGTCTTCATAATCACTCTCCCTTAGTGTGACTGCATCATTCATAGCTAGAGTTTCTTTTGCCACATCTTGCATATCCTCATCTTGTGGCAATGGAAAATGTCTCCTTCTAATCAACCAAATAAGATTGTCCTTGAACTCTAGTTTTGCAATTGAAAACACTTGTTCAAGAGACATTCTTACTTGACTTTTTAGAAGAATATCATTTAAGATTTCCCTAGCATCGTTCTTCTTCTTGAGCTCGAAAATCATTATAGCACGTCGAGCTCTTCTACCCTTCTTTTTCCCTTTCTCTTCATTTTCTTTTTGGTCATCTTTATTTTGAGTTTTAGAATTTTCCTTTTCAGATTTCTTTTGTTCCTCCTATGATTGAATATTTTCATCTATTGGCTTTTTACCTTCCTTTATCATCTTTCTTTTCTCCTCTTGAGATAAATTTGTATCCTCAAATTGTACTTTTTTATCAGTTTTGTTCTCATCCTCTCTTGTGTGTCTCCTAGTCACCCTCCTATCATCTTCTTCTACATCATCGTGCATATCATCATGTCTCCATTTTTTCTCAACATTAGCAATGTGAGAATAAGCAAAGGCTTGATCTACAGGAGATTTCCATGCAGTTTTATACATTATCCCATCTCTAGTTCGTACCAATGCCTCTATCGAATAAGGATTTTGGCTAGACATAAAAAGAGGCCTATCATCGAATGGCTCTAGTCTAGCAGCTGAGGTACTGGCAATTGCATTAGAGATTGTTAAGTTTTCATATAGTTTTTTCATTCCTCCTTTGCCCCAATTGACGGATAAAGGAATACATGACCTAAAGTCACACAATCTTCTATCAATTTCTACAATTAATTGATTTTCCTTCGTGCTTTTTAATTCATCGCATGCATAAGTTGCATGCTCCTGTTAGACGACCGCCAAATAAGGACAAATGTACTAGGACAAGCGTCTTAAATGTAAAAGAACCTTTCGGGAAATATGTAGGTAACTAAGGATTCGTGCACCCTTGTAAAAAAATCTTCTATATAAGGCAATGAGAAAAGAGTGGCCGAGAGCCCGTTTACGTTTACTGAAGTATATTATTCTATTGGATACAAGTGACCAGACTACTGCTCAGATCGCTATAGCAGGATCAGTTCAGAAGTTCTAAGTCTAGTACACTGAACACTTATCAGTTGTTCAGAATTGAGTACTGAGCTAAGAAGGAGAGAGAGAGAGAGAGCATTTATGCTTGCGTACGAAGCTGGGAAAATAGTACAGGGCCTCTGTCTACAGACCCCTACCACTCCCAAGAACCCACGTGGCTAAGAGTTAAGGTACTTTTAATTATCACAGTAGTAGTGATCAGATCAACCAGTTAACCTGTACACGGAAGAATAGAGAGTCGGGTATGCCCAACATTCTAAAGTATTCAAAGTCTGAAATCAGAGTCTGTAGCCTCTAACGTCTAACATTTGGCGCCGTGTGTGGGAAGGTGGCATTAGAGTGCCAGCTGTTTGTGAGAAGCAAACATTCAGTTAACATTCGATTAACTAGCAGTAGTAATAGACCCAGAGTGTTGCAAACTGCTCAGATAGTGTTACTGCGCAATGATACATGCCGGTTACTCGGTGTGGCGAAACATATCCTAAGAACCGTAAGGCTGAAGCACGTAAAGCGCTAAAGACAGCCTCGAAAGAAGAAGGCATGATTCGATCTGACCTAGTGGTCAAGCAAATTGACAAGGTTACGATTGATTCCAGTCATATTCCGGTGGGAACGATCAACGCCTTTGGTACATTCTGGTGCTACTTCGACCCAGCCTATCGAAGATATAGTAATTCCAGAACCTACCAAGACTTGACTCACCAGAAAATTCTGCAAGGAGGTCTCTGGTGGCCAACTATGTACAGAGATGCGGCCCAATTTGTCAAACACTACAATACCTGTCAAAGGTCTGGACAACCATTGCAACGACACTTCTTTCCCTTGCAGCCTATTATGCCACTCAAACCATTTCAGAAATGGGGATTAGATTTTATCGGTCCAATCACACCCCCAGCAGTCTTCAGTAACAACAGATACATACTAACCTGTACAGACTACGCAACGAGATGGGTAGAAGCTTGGGCTTTACGGTCTGCTACAGCGGTTGCAGTAGCAAAGTGTCTGCTGAATGATGTCTTTCCACGTTTTGGCTTACCACTGGAAATTGTCTCAGATCAAGGTACTCACTTTGTAAACCAATTAATGAAGGTACTCACCCAATCCTTCCAGGTGACACACAAACTCAGCTCTCCATATTACCCTCGTGCCAATGGTTTGGTCGAAAGTACACACAAATCACTATTGAATATCCTCCGGAAACTGGTCATGGAAGCACCGGAAAGATAGGATCAACTACTACCTGCAGTATTATGGGCATACCAAACTACATATAAGGTAACAACAGGCTTGACACCTTTCAAAATAGCTTATGGCTTAGAAGCAATAGCACCCATGGAAGTAGTCATCCCAAGTCTGCGTGTAGCAATCACTCAAAAGATGCTACCGGAAGATTCGCTGAGAGCACGAATGGACGCACTCAGAGAACTTGATGACCACCGATGGCTCAGCTTTTTAACCATGCGCGAAGTACAACTAAGGCAAGCCAAGACACACGATCGATATTTGAAAACTCCAATCTTTTCGGTAGGTCAGCTCGTACTCTTCTACAACGCAAAGTCGGATAGAGCAGCAGGAAAGTTCAAACTACGATGGTTCGGCCCTTTCAAAATCTCAGAACAAGTCGGTCCGGTGACTTTTTTTCGGTTGACTACGTTGACTGGAAATTCACTCCCAAAAGTAATCAATGGGTCGAAGCTGCGGCCATATCATCACGCCACTAGCTCGCATTAAATTTTTCGGCGGTGGACCGCATTTTGTTTAAATCTTTCCTTGTTTTCTTTCTTCTTTTTATAAATAGCCTTGTTTTGGAAAATCTTTATGTTACCAGCCGCCCCCTTACCAGTCACTCAAGCACGCATGCCAGCATGCAAACAGTATCATTCCCGCACCGCACAATGATACCCAATCCCCTTTCGCACCCTACCGTATTGTTCCTATTTAACCCTTTTGGCAATGCCAAAAAACACTACTATGTTGAGTGTTAGTGTTCTGTGCGACCCCTTGTGCTCTGTATTCGTGTTCATAGTCTGTATCAGCAAACGCCATGGAAGCAGTAGCCAATTATACTGCCTTCAGCGATGGTATCCCTACCGAGGTAGGTGAATACCTGCGTTGCCGAGGGTTGGCCAACTTCGCTGAGTTGCCTTGGCACTCAGTGGAAGCCCATCCCTTCTTCGCGCAAATCATACCTTCCATCGCCCAGTCCCCCGCCACCGAACGCCAATGGATCTTCCCCTCGCTACCTTCGCAAACAGTCATCACCTTCCAAGCCTTCGCTGAAGCCTACCGCCTCAACCCGCAAGGCCGCGAAAATGGCCCGAGTATTCCCCCCGCCCACATGACCGAACTATTTCCCCGATCTTCCTCCAACCAATGCGCTATTCTCTACCATCCTGAACGTGAACGATCTGCTCTGCAATTCCTAGTCACCATACTCAACCTGCAGAAGCGCACCTACGACATCTCCCGACCCTTCTATTCCGCCTTAGATTTAGCAACCCGAGAACCGGTAAACTTTGCCTCCTACTTTTTCCATAGAATTCATAAGGAGTGTGTAGCCATAGTGAAGCAAGTAAATAAGGGAACCACCCCGCGCTCTCGCCTTCCCCATATCATATCATTCCTCTTCCCAGCCATCCTTGCCACACAACCTCCACCCCGAGGACCAGTCTTACGGCACGAAGAATCAGTTCAACCACTTGAAGACGATGAAGAAGAAGATGAAGAAATCAACCAGTTATTGCGCAGCAAAAGGATCCGAATCAGTTCATCAGAAAGCGAAGCACAAGGTTCCACCGGAAAGGATCACGAAAACGCTAAAGAAAACCAAAACCAAGAAGAAACCTTCCACGACACAGCCACTTCCATACACAATGAATCATTGGCCGACCAACACGACCAGCAGAATCCAACGCCAACAGCGACTACCTCAACCGAAGAAGCATCAGAACACCAGGACGACGAGCACCAAGCTGTGGACAAAGCTCTCAACACCCTGTTAAAGGCCGTCGAATCCACCATCGCCCACATCAACAATACCGAATCTACTCGATCACCATCAGTCAACCCTCTTCCCCCGCCATTTTCCGAATCTTCTTCATCCTCCCTCAATTATTCACCCCTGACATCCCCCCAAATCAATACCCAAACCTCTACGCAACCACAACATCCCCTTCTCCTCTCCTCCGTTCCCGTCTTTTCCGAGCTTGCTACCATGGGCCAATTACTTATTTCCCTCTCTCAACAACTTCCAGTACAGCTTAGTGAGGTCGCAAATACCATTCGTCAAGAGTTGCAACACAAGGTCGACCTACTGGAAGCCAACATCACCCCCCTCCAGGAAGAAGTCGATGCCGTCAAAGCAGAGAACCATCAATTACAGATGAAAGTAGCAGATCTCCAAGGCCAAGTTTCGGCACAACAGGCACTGCTACAGCAACGGGATGATGCATTGGAGCAACTGGCCGCCAAGGACCAGCTATTAAACAAAGCACACGAAGAAATCCGGACACTAAAACTCGTGCTACAAGAAAAGGAAGATATGAGCTCATCACTCGAAGAGCTGATAGAGGAAACAAAAGCACAATTGCAGGAGACAATCCAGAAGAATCAGGAACAGCAGCGCGAAGCAAAACAACTCGAAGACGAGCTATGAAGAGCCCAGGAATGCATGGACAAGGTGAACAGTATGCTGAAACACCAATTACTCAGGGAAGCCAAATACCAAAAAGATTTAGCAAGTGCTCGCAGCGAACGCGACGCATACTACAAAAAGATGGAATTTTAGAACCAACAAATCGAGCGACTAGATAACCAGTTGCGAAATCAATAGGATCGAGTCACGGATATGCAGAAGAAAGTCACCGAAATGAAGACATCCCGCGACGCTGCATTATCCAACGAATTCTATTTACAAGAGGCCTTCTTACAGACCTAGGCCGAAATTTTGTTAACCCAAGCCATAGCTATTAGCTCCGTTAGAACGGACGCTCAGTTATTAGAACCGACTACTTTAGTTCAAATGATAGAAACCATTAAAAAGAAAATTACCCGAACGTTTAGGCTTGCCCGAAACATGTATTTAGAAGGACTCGTAGCAGAACCATAGGAACTTGCGGGTTCGATTCCACCGTGGGTGCCAGTGTTAGACGACCGCCGAATAAGGACAAATGTACTAGGACAGGCGTCTTAAATGTAAAAGAACCTTTTGGGAAATGTGCAGGTAACTAAAGATTCGCGCACCCTTGTAAAAAAATCTTCTATATAAGGCAATGAGAAAAGAGTGGCCGAGAGCGCGTTTGGGGAATTATAAGCGTACTGTTTGAAGTGTGTAGGTCGTTGAGAGATTGAACTCTACTCTGTTCTGTTCTGTTCTGTGCTCCGTCTAGTCGTTTATTCGCACCTTAGTGCAGAGTTACGAATCGGTTGTATTGCGTTACGAATCTGTTCGGTAATGGTTGAGTGTGTCTCTGAGTGTATCAAGTTGTAGTGTGTTGTTTGTTAGCTCTTCGACGGAACAAGGGAATGTGAAAAGTAGTCCCAAATTGTTTGCCTGTTAACGTTTTTCTGTAAGTGACCGAATTCGATATAGTAATCTACATTCACTGTTGATTCCGATCACAGGAAGACTAGTATCTGTAATGGTCTGAAGGTGAGTAGGACACTGATAAGTCTGCGACTAGTCGATTGTTATTAGGAGATTTGTTGTTCGAGTGTAGTATACGGTAAGTTTGCATAATTTCAGAGTATAGATGTCTGTTTGGTATACCTGGCTGTTCTGAAGAAGCGAGTATTAGGTGATCTACGTTTACTGAAGTATATTATTCTATTGGATACAAGTAACCGGACTACTGCTCAAATCGCTATAGCAGGATCAGTTCGGAAGTTCTAAGTCTAGTACACTGAACACTTATCAGTTGTTCAGAATTGAGTACTGAGCTAAGAAGGAGAGAGAGAGAGAGAGAGCATTTATGCTTGCGTACGAAGCTAGGAAAATAGTACAGGGCCTCTGTCTACAGACCCCTACCACTCCCAAGAACCCACGTGGCTAAGAGTCAAGGTACTTTTAATTATCACGGTAGTAGTGATCAGATCAACCAGTTAACCTGTACACGGAAGAATAGAGAGTCGGGTATGCCCAACATTCTAAAGTATTCGAAGACTGAAATCAGAGTCTGTAGCCTCTAACGGCTAACACTCCTGACTATCGCTTTCTGCCAATCCCTGTTTTTTCATTATTGGCTGAGCAGCAAACTGTGGAGCTGGTTGGAAGAGTGGTTGAGGAGGAATGTATTAAGGCATAACTGCTTGTATGGGTGGTGCTTGCCCTACAACACTATTGCTAGCCCCATGATCATTCAAACTTATGGAGTATACCTTATTATTCAATTGGGAAACCTCTTTTGAAAGAGATGTCTGCATGTTCATAACATTCTCCATCTGCTTGCATAGAATATCTAGTTGAAATTCTATCGGAGCTTTAGGGGCAATTGTATTGTTGACCGTAGCCGTAGTCGTCCGCATTGGCATGTCAGTTTTCCTTGCAACAGGAGTCTCCCTAGGCTGAGAAGCATTAGTTCTAGCATACAAAACTGTTTGTCTTTGCTTCATTTGAGCAGCATCCTCTATTTCTCTTTTTACTTTTTCCCAGTCGTTAGTCAAGCCATACCTTTTTCTTGGCTCTTCTATACATCGCTCAACCTCAGCCCTATCCTCATGGCTTAGTATCTTGATGAAATAATAACTACATCTGGATTTAGTGTGTTTCTATCATCTTTGGGGAGTTGAGCTAAACATCTCATAAACTCATCGTGAAGATGAGTTAAGGGCTCATTGCTCTTTAAAGAGTTTATCCAATGCAAAAATCCTTCCTGACTATGCTCGCTAAAGTCCTCAAGATAGAACATCTTATGTAATTCTTTTCTAAATTCTTCCCAAGGTTTATTGGCGTGCTTTTGTATACTTTCTAGAATTTTGAACTAGAAACAACACGTCCAAAATATTTGACTAAAACATCATCAGGTAAACCCTCGATTTGCACTTGCTCCTCAAATGCATCCAAGTATTTTGTAATGTCTAAGCTAGTGAATTTGCCTTTTTCTCTTAAAATGTCTTGGACTGTGCATGTTCCTTGCTTCTCAATCATCATATTTTTGAACATCTCCTCCATTTTGCATTCTTGATAACGCTTTGAATGGAGTAGAAGATCCCTAATGGTAGGTTCTAATTGTGTCCAAAACTGCCTAAATCTAGCGCTAGTTGATAAAGCCAGGGATGTTGGCTTTACCTAATCCTAGGCTTTACTATTACTAACTTCTTTTCTTGAATATTTTTGTTTTCTTAATTCTAAATTTATACTTATCTCTTTGACTTAATCTTTTGAATTTATAAGTAGATTTCTCTTTTACTTTGTAAGTTTTTAATTTTTTAGAAATTTTTAGAAATTAAGTTTTAAACCTTTGAATATTTAACTCTAAAGGTTTCTCTAATAAAATAAATAAATTTTTATAGAACATAATTCCTTGATTTAGATCTTTTTTTTTTTTGCAAAAATTACTATGAATTTCCTTAATAATATTTTCTTTAAATTGATTTTGTATAAAACAAAAAAGAAATAAAAGCAACAACTTTAAATCAAAAGAACCTAACTTTAAAACCCTTTTTATGCTATAAAATTCTTTTTGTGTAATGAAATAAATATGACACGAACAAATAATCTTTCTATTTACAAAATAAAATATTTCTTGTTATAAAATAAACCTTTCCAAAAACTTTTCTAAAAATCTAATATGAAGTTGCTTAAGTGATTTAAACAAAACTATCTTTCCTAAATGAAAAAAAATGTTCAAGGCTCTTTGAATGCAAGTATAATGTGCCTCATTTCCACTGTAAATGAAAACAACCTTCTTTTTTAGTGTTGTAAATGAATTAAAAAATAAAGGAACTTGAAAAACACCTTACTTGAAATTTGCTTGATGTAGAGATTCTAAAGTGCACGTGATACATTTTTACAGACTTTTTTTTTAGTAAATCCTAATTACATAACTAAAAGTGAACATGAAAAAGTCTTCATATTCTTGTATGTTGATGGGGGGGGGGGGGAGTGAAGTGACGAAGCTCCTCCGGTTAGATATCTTTCTTCCCATGGAGGCGCTCAGGTCATAAGACGAGCCCTCAACACCCAACGAAAAGTAAGCAGCAAAATCTTTATGTTTCGTTGCAACTTCTTTCTTCACTTTCCTATATACAAGAAGAAGAAAAAGTTAATTATTTAAATAAAAACTAAAAATACAACGAAAATCCTAAGCACACTATCGTCATGCTTCACGTCGGGTTCAGCAATGTTGTCATAGAGGGGTGTCAAGGGAGGCAGACGTTCATCCAACAGATTCATGCTAACCTAACCATGTGACTACACACAGGGTGTTTCTTAGTATGTTTCAGGTTTTGGATTGCGTTCTCAGTCTTTGGGTGATAAAAGCTAGAGGTTTTTAATCTATTTAAGTTTAATTTAAGAACTAAGATTCATATGAAAGTATATTTCTAGCATTTTGATATGCTCCAAAGATCAATTCCTCTTCAGTAATTTGATTAGAACTCTCTTCAATAATACAATTTTTAATAATATCTACTTCGTCATTTTGAGATTGATTTATTCTCTTAACGGAAGGTGGAAATGAGCTTTTATTTTCATCAGATTCAGGAAAATCAATAGAGCAAAAAGTTTTAAATCCAGACACTCTATAATCATCAGGTGAAGTGTATAAAGTTTTGGTTATAATATGATCTTTCACTTTTTCTACTTCTTCTATATTATCCTTGTTTTCATTAATTTGAGCAGTACTATTTTCTAATGGTGTAGGTAAAATCGTATTTAAAATGAAAGGGTTATCTATTTTCTTTTTAATTGCAGTTCTACTAGTGGAAGGAATATTTGTATTCATGAAAAGTAGAACACTACGAACCGTAAGGAAGTGCATTCCTATACTTGGCTACAACATCTAAATATGAAGGAAAAACTAACTCTTCACTAGTTATTCTATTTTTAATTATATCAACTACCACGTTTTTGTTTTGATTTGAATTAGTATTTCTTTTTAAATTGGGTGGAAACAAATCTTCTTTATTCTCAGGTTCTTGTAAAACTGTTGAAAGTAAAGGCAAAACCCTTGATACGTTACGATCGTATTCTACCGTACGTAAAGTCTCATCAACTATTTGGTCTTTAATATTTCTATTTCTTCACTTTTGTTACTAATCGTATTTTCAATAGGTCACGGTAGAAGCATTCCTAAAACAAAAGAGTTATCTAAATCTTTGTTTCCTGTAATAGATTTGCTTGTTGATGCTAAATTCTTAGACATATGAAAAAAAAATTTATAGATCTTAATTAAATCGTAAAGAGAAAGTATGAAAATTTTCGGATCAAATCTAGGCCTATACAAATTCTTATAATAAGATCCAATACAACTCTCAGAAAATATTCCTAATCAAATTTATATTTGTAAATATCATAAGCAGCTTCAATCTCGTAATCTCATCCAATCTTCTTCAATACTCGTCAAAATCTCTTCACAATGATCTATAGGAAGAGTCATTAGAAAAAGACAAGTATGCTTTTAACTAACATAAAACACTCATTTGCTAATATAACATTCAATACTTAACATAACTTAAACCTATGTTAACATATGGTAGTTAATATTTTTAATGTATTCCTATCCTCATTTGTAAAAAAACATGTATTTAACTCCTTCACACATCTACTTTAAAGAGGTATATGCATATATTTTACATATGCGCATACATTCAATTATATCATCTACCTACTTCCTTTATGCACTTGTACTTATGCACTTTTACACATGCACACATGCACACATGCATTTACTCATATGCACATGTACTAACTTTAATATGGACATGCATTCTCATATGCATACAAACATCAAACACTTACTTGTTAAAATTATACACTTATGCATATGCATTTATGCATACATACATAGGTTTTCATGCTTATATATACATATGCAAACTTACATTGCATATGCACATGCTCTACATATATACATGCATACATGCACACTTTCCTAACACTATCACACATGCACATGCACACATGCATAATACTTACTAACTTACATGCTTGTGCATTTGTGCACATCACACTTAAATACTCATGCACACATGCATCCTACTTACATGCATACACTTATTCATACTTGCATTCATACACTCATGCATGCATTCATTCATGCTTCATCACTCATGCATGCATATACCTCTAATATACATGCATACCTTTCCTAACATACTTATGCATACATGCTAACATACAAACACACATACACTCTTATCGACTTTCATACATGCAAACATACACTTGCATACATGCAAATATACATTTACATGCATATACTCATGCATACATGCACTTATATATACATGCATACGTAAATACTCATGCATACATACTCACATGCATACACTCATGCATACATAAATTCATACTTGCATGCATACAATTATGCATACATGTACATAACTCATTCATATACATATATACTTACTTTAAATATGCACATGCATTCTATCATATGCATGCACTCATGCTCATGCATATTCATTTATATATTCATGTAGATGCATTAAACACACATATATTACTTTTCTCTCTCTTTATGGATGCATTAAAGAAGTATAGAATGCATATAGGGATGACAATCATAAGCTTCAATGATCAAAAAGGCGTGTGCATGCTAACAATTATGCTTTGTGGTCATGCCCCTTCTCCAAAGAAGGCCATGATTGCCTAAAAACTATTGAACTACAACAATCATTTTATGTCAGTAGCTCTTAAAATATGTCTACTGTTATCATTGTGTATATATGATTGCTACAAAGTAGATTTCTATGGCTTGGAGGTAAAAGTCAATATGGCCCTCAAATACCATAGGAACCACAACAGAACACACACTATCAACTAGTTCCAAAATTAAGACCATAGATGCAAATGGATCATTTTTCTTGTTCATTCTCAACTGAGCGAAGATCTCTCTCTCTCTCTCTCTCTCTCTCTCTCTCTCTCTCTCTCTCTCTCTCTCTCTCTCTCTCTCTCTCTCTCTCTTTTGGATCGTGCAATGCTCTGCAGCTTTTGGACCATTAGAAGGGGAAGGAAGAAGCATTACTCTCATTCTCTCTCTCTCTCTCTCTCTCTCTCTCTCTCTCTCTCTCAACTACGTATGTTGCTACTGGAAGAGGGGGAGGTGAAGCTCTCTCTTTCTCTCTCTCTCTTTCTTCTCTCTCTCTCTCTCTCTCTCTCTCTCTCTCTCTCTCTCTCTCTCTCTCTCTTTTTCTCTCTCTTCATGCCTCTGTAGTCAGAATGTCACTAAGATTAGTTCGCACCCTGTACACTACGAGTAGCGCTGTCGTCTACACCTCATGAGAGGGGGGAACATTGAGTCCTCTTTCTTTTTCTCTACGCATGCATATTAAGTACATGAAGCAAGATGGGCATGCATTTAGGGCCACAATCGTTGGATGCATCTGTAATGCTATGATTGAAGATGGTGTTGTTGTTGAGGGCAGTGAATGCGATGAAATCCATGCCAATGTCATGCTCTAACCATGCCAATTAGTGCTTCTAGTAAACAATTTGTTGGTGTTGATGAAAGTGAGGATGGTGGCACAATTACTAGAGCAACGAATAACAACACCACCAATAACAACAGCTCCACATAACTTCTAAGTTGAGAAATGTTGTTGGTTAGCATACGCAAGCCTACCCTCCATTTTCCACAAGCTCTTTCGAAAAGAAAACACTCCAAGCCTATGCGTGCGATTCAGTGCTTGCATAGAGAGAAAGAAAAACATAGAGGCTTCTCACAATACCTTACCTGCCTAGGTTTCAAGAGAATCACATGCAAATGGTATGCATGTAGATGGCCCTAAGGACGTTCAAGTGGATTGAACCACCATTCTTCCTTCTCTCCTGCCAGTCTCTACCTCTTTCCTTCTGTGTTCTTTTCCCATAAGATCCATCTACAACACACGAAAAAGGGGGAGAGATCAAATGCTCTTTCTCTGTGCTACAATCTTTTTGCCTGAATTTCTGTGCGCAGTCTTCCTCATTCTGTCGTCCTGCTCCAAACCTGCAACCTTCCTCTCTCTCTCTGTGAATTAGAAGAATCCGTACCTGTAGGAAGAGTCATTAGAAAAAACCTTGAATTCTATTTTTATTTATGCATGCACGCCACCCAAGCTTCCATGCATACTCTTTTAGTTAACTTACATGCATACCATACACATAGTCACTTTAGCATGCACACGATTCTTAGTTAACTCACACACACACACACACACTTTTTTTGTTTTCAGTATGCACTTATTTATCTATGGTATTATTGTTTAATTTTAAACTATTATATATTTTATTGAATATATGACTTTGTAAATAAACTATTTTGAACCTATAATTTTATTATATTTTACATTAACCTTTTCTTTATTCATCACTTAATCAAAAGAATTAAGAGCGTTTCATTTATTTTAGATTAAAAATTAGTTTTGATTAAATAATCTAAACAAATATATTCTTAATTTAAATATAGTACTTATTAGTTGAATTATTATCACTTATGTATTTATATAGTGCTTATTAGATAAACTTTCAACCATAAATAGTATAAATTATATATGGATTGACACACATTTCACACATAATATTTTCTTCTTATTTAATACTTAATATGATTAGCATACATAGATACATTGTTAAAATAAGTGTTTTAGCCTAACTTCTTATTGCATCAATGGCCTTAGATATTCCCCTATGTACTAACCATATCTTTCGGATGCCTTTTAGTTGATCAAGAGCACATGGGATTAGATGCTTTTAGTGACAAAGATATCAAGATACATACATAGCAGATATAGACATAAGGTGGAATCACACATTTATTAGGAGTTCCTAGATCTTAATAGATATTTTTCGGTAGACAAACATTGGCATGCAAGATTATGAACGTAATTAGATACACACAAATATATATGTATTATTTTACCTTCTCATGAAATCATATATGCAAAACACGAGCATAAAGATCCATACACAATCCAATACATTGTTAGATTTGTATTCAATATCAATGCCTATAAAATACTTATTCATAATTTCAACTACATGAGATCATTCATAGTCCAGCTCTTCACAGATTTGTTATCTACAGGTAATAAGAGAGATTAGTCGAAGATATGTATGAAAATAATTCGAGAGGGATAGACCAAGCCAATCTTGGCTAATGCATAAACTAATAACACGTTCTTCTTGATCCTTGGCACAAATAAAGCATCTGACAAAGTGAAAGAACTACCATCAGTAGTAGTCAAAACGATCTTACCAACTCCCATAACAAGATAAGAGGAGTTGTTGGTGCATGTAACAGTATTCCCTGTAGGGGCAGGCTTGACTAAAGAGAAGAAACTGTGTTGTGAGGTAATATGTTTGGTCGCTCCATTGTCAAAATACCAAACATCTGAGTCTACTACAGACATGCACTACTCATGAGGAGATGGGTCAAAACTGCAGACAATAGTGAACGCCCATTCTTCTTCTTGCATAAGATTAGTTGACTTTGTTATTGTTGTAGAGGCCTCTACAACAACCATTCCGGCCTCTTTCTTCTTTGCCTCTTTAGTAGCCAGTTTTGGACACTTCTTTATGAGATGATCATTCCCTTTACAATACTTGCAAAACAATTTGTGCTTTTCTGATTTCTTCTCATCTTTTTCTTCCTTCTTTGAATATGCAACATTTGCAAATTTCTACTTACTAGTTAAAGAGCTCTATTAAATTTTTCCTTTTCCATTCTGACTAGCCAGAAAAGCTTGATCTCCAACATGCATAATGGACCTATTCTGCTTGGACTGATCTTCCTACAACAGAACAAAGACTAACACCTCAAATGACAACGCATTTGGATTGCCTTTCATCATTAACCAAAGAGTAGAAGCAAAACTCTGATATGAATCAGGAAGACCATTCAGAACGGTCTGCACAAGTGAGCTATCTAGTATAACTTCATGAGCAAAAATCAATTGTTCCTTCAAGTCTTTGATCTTTGTTAGAAAGTTATCCATAGAATCACCTTCATTCATGTGCTCACTCTCCAATTGTTTTCCGAGGTAAGCAATACGAGCCTCATTCCTAGCTTGGTACAATGTTGTAAGTGTATCCCAAGCATCCTTAGTTGTTCTGCAAGAGCGAATGTGAGGAATAATGGCATGTTTGATAGACAAAGCTATCAATGCTTGTCCCTAGGCATCTCTACCATCCCACAAATTTGCTGTGTAGTAGGTGCAACAAAAACCACAGCACAAATAGAAATATGCAGAATATCATCATCTTCAACACCTTCTGTTTCAGCTTCTGTACCTGGAGTTGTAACAGTTGTAGGTGTGATAGGACATTTTTCCACACACCACCCAATGTTCCACAGTCCTTTCCTCAAAGGTTACATATTCAAGGATTTAGGAGTTAGAGAATGAAGTTTAGCTCTTCAGAATACTTGTGTGGACAGGTAGTTGAATTTTGTTAGTTGCAACTCCTAGTCAAAACTTGTCCAAATTAAGTTATTTATAGCTTGTTAGAAATCTTTCTTTGTCTACTTTGATTGACTAAAGGCAAAAGTCTCTTTGAGTTTTGTATTGAGAGTAGCAAGCTATCTAAGGTGAAGTTGTTTGTCCAAGTGTTGGACATACAAGGGTTCAATACACATTTTTGTTGTGCATAGGAGAATTCATTCTCCACGGATATTATGGACAGTTTCATATTATTCCAAAGGTCAATGACACTACAACAGATCAATGGTATACCGAGGTTTTTACCGAGGAAAATGAACACGGCTTAATTTGCCGTGACGTCAGTGTAAAGGTCGGTTTGTGCCTTGGTACCAAAGCATCGGTATATGCGTCGGTATATGCATCGGTAATACCGGCGCAAATACCGAGGCTTCTGCTGGAGATACCGTCGCCTATACCGTTGCCTGCCGCGTGTACCGAGGATTATTTCGATGACACTACTGGAAGTACCGTTGCGTATACCGACAACCATACCTGCAAATTTTTTTTTGGGCAGAGTGTTTTGTCTTTTGCTACAGCAACATTACCATGATGTTTCTTAACAAAAGACAATACACTCTGCCCAAAAAAACCGAGTAAATGTGATGTGTACTCTAATGACAACCGAAATATGATTTCATGAAACAGAGTATTATGGGACACAAAAGAGATAATCAGAATGAACTATGAACCATGTACAAAAGAAGTTATATATTTCAATAATGAAACATGTACAAGAGTGTGGCAAACCACTATCATATATGATGCTTTTACAAAATGTGGCAAAGCAATGTTTTGCCATATGAAAATCAAATACAAAATATTGGTCTTCCACTGCCATACACATGCAAAGAATGTTCCATATCAATAGTCCTGCAACGAAGGACATTAATGGAATGAGATAAATTCACATGAAGATTACAAAAAACAAGTAAAAACCAAGTTTATAAATTAATTACCTCATCGCAAATGCTCCCATGAAACTACCGCACCGCATCCCTCCAAGTCTTGCAATAGTGCAGTCAACCCATGACTATATCCATAAGACTCCTCGGTTTGTGTTGGAGGACGACCCATTGCCAGCTCCTGAAACAAATATAAAAAGACTAGAGAAACATACATGAGAAATTTAACACAAATAAATTCAATAAATGAAATGGTACTTACAAACTCATGATGCATCGTGTCATATCCGCTGCTGCCCAAATGTGACGGTCCAATCATATCTAAACGTGTGGCTGCGGCATTTCGCTACTGGCGATATCGATCAGGAGTCTGCTGCTGCTCGTCACGAACCATGTCCCACTCCTCAGCATCTAACCATACAGGCTTTAGTAAGCCTTCTGTGAATGCATCACGTGCCTCGGATCGTGGATGGGACATGACCTCACGTGTGGTGTGCACAATCCACTCTGAACTGACAATAGACTGTCCATCAGCTGGTCGGAACTCCTGGTAAATCGTCTGTGTGATATAATTCTTTCGATCTTTATCCTATTCACTCCATTTTAGCATGATGGAGTGTCCAAGCTAGATGGAGCAAACTTGTCGTATGCGTGCACGCATTGCTTTGCCAGCTGCATCCATCACCGAAGCTCCATCTTGGATACTATACACCTTGGAGTCATCATGGTCATGAGCACCCTAAGGTGTACGTGGTGTTCCACGTGGTGTACTGCATGGCGTACCTACATCTGAGGTACTCAGCCTAGGAGTAGAAGCGGGCGACAGAGCGTCCGTCGCACTACCTCCACAACAACCGCCTCCTCCGCCTCCAGACCTACCTGTAGATCCACTCTTAGAACCTCGTGCTCCATAGCGTGACCTCGATCTACGAGACGGGCCAGAACCTGTATCGCACTGAGGTGTCGAACGCACATGTCTACTAGTAGACCCAGTAGGAGATGGCTGCAAAGATGGTCGTGGTGGAGTCACAAAGCTAGGAGACATACCTCCTACGGGAGTAGCACCACCCGCAGGAGTGACACCGGTAGGAGTGACACTGGCGAGAGTGACACCGGCAGGAGTGAGGCCAGCAAGAGTGAGGCCAGCAGGAGTAAGGCCGCCAGGAGTGAGGCCGGGAGGAGTGCTACCTTGAGCGATCCAATACTGTGATGTAGCAGCCATATATGCAGGAGGAACCTGAGATATGAACTCCAAAAACTGCTCCTCTATCATGGAATGTGGAGTGACTAGAGAACTGTCTCCCATCGTGCTCTATAATAAAAGAACTCAAATAATTAGCATGCGATAAGAAAAGTAATATAGAGAATAAACAAAAAAAAACAAAAAGTAGTACGTAAAAGTGTTTTATTCAAAATTCCTCTATTCAAGCATCCTCTTGAAGATCCGATGCACCGAGAATATCTATCTCTATATGGATGGCTTCTAAATCGCTTGCTATGCTGGTTTCCTCCTGATCATCGTCTATTGCTTTGTCTTCTCGAACAATGACCTCTTCTTCTCGAACAATGATCTCTTCCTCCTCGATTATCGAATGAGTCTCTCCACTAGAGATGGACTCTCTTCTACATCTATGTTTTCAAAAATTTGTCTACTACGTGGAGCGACTTGTAAAACAAATAGCCTCTCTCGGTCTTTTGAATCTGGTATAAAAACAACTTGTTCACAGTGTTTGGGAAGTACAAATGTATCCCTTTCATCTGTCCATAATCTCGTGGAGTTGATTTGAAGCAAACCGCTCTTATCCCATCTCACTGTTGCGTTTCTTCCAGAGGTGACTACTTTGAACCATTTCACATAAAAAACAAAGTAATCAAACTTTGTGAAAGATAGTTTCAAGATGTCTTCAGTCACACCACAATAATCTAACTCGCCTTCTAGAGCATTATCATCTCTTGCACTCGCTCTACTTTTTTGCAAAAAATTCACCATAACTCCACTATCAAAAGTAGACCTATTTTGATCGATTTTGTGCGATTCGAAAGTGTCGCCCATGAGACCATAGTGCACCGTATTTAATATACTCCCAATCACATCCTTTTGCGAGTTCTTCTTCTTCTTCAGGGATATCTTCAACTGCTGCCTTTGCTTGTGAAACCGCTGTATCTAGCCATCTGCTCGTTGGAAAAAATGGGAGAGGTTGAAGATTTTCTGGAAGAGGCAAAAATCGAGTGGAACGATTTCTTCGAAACTGAGCTCTTTCCTTTGCGTTAGTTTCCTTGGCAAGTTCATACCTTTCTAACCACTTTTGCAAAGTTTTCCAAAGAATCTCTCCCACATTCTTAAAAATATGCATCAGGTCTACCAAATGATTGATCACCAATTCACTCCAATAAGGGAGTTCATGAAAAATGGACAACTGTTTCATGCTAGCAACTGCATTTTCTGAATCCCACAGTTGTTTCCAATCGCTAGCTTTCATTTGGTGTTGCGCTTGTCGACCAATTTGTCCTTCACGTAAAACATGTCCATCAGACAAATATCTATGATGTCCTTCATAGACAGTTTTATGTAGTGCTCTGGAATAGCGTGCTTCGAGTCGTGGTCCGCATAAAGGACAAGCATGGTAACCCAAAATCAATAAACCTGAACATTCACCATAATCAGGCCAATCATGCATTGTCCACATAAGTATGCCTTGCACTCGCACGTTTCGTCTTCTTATAGGTTGAGACATGTCACGCACAGTAATCCCATCCCATAAAATGCGCAGTTCTTCCACAAGTGGTGCAAGGTATACATGCATGTTTTTTACCTTATACTTACCTAGTACAATAAGAGCTAATAATTTGCTCCACACTTTGGACATACGTGGAGATGCTCGTACTCATTCTGAAAGAGAATGCAATCATTTAGACAAGCATGAATTTTGGTATAATCCATTCCAATGGACTATAAAAGTTTTTTTGCATCTCCACGTGTTGGAGGCATGTCATTGCCCTCTAGCAAAAATTGATCTTTAAGAAGCTTGCAATAAGCAATTAAAATGATATTAGTAAATGAAGTTATTGTGATACAACAATGAAAGCCAATTTGTTCTCCACTTACCTGAACAATTCAGTGACACTACTATCTGACCATCCATAAATGGATTGCAGATTGAACATCGCGAGTGAAGCACATAGTACAGATATCTTTGCTCCATTATAAAGTGGTAAATGAGCTAATCTTCGCATGTTTTCATATTCTTCATCAACTTCTGATCGTGGAATTTCTGTTGTGTCCATCTCGACACCTTCTTCACCATCATGATCTTCATCCATCTCATAAAATTCTTCAAGCATCTCTTCCATATGTTCATTCTGTGTAATATTATTAGTGTTGGCTTGTACGTCTAAGTCCTTTTTTGCTCTCTTTTGTCCACGAGAGGTTACCGGTGCAATGTCGTTTGGGTCCATCTGCTCACCTAGGGACCATGCGAATGATAACGTAGGTTTTCCACTCGACTCCTATCAAAGGATCCATGCTCTCTAACATGTGCAGTACAAATCCTTCATTTTTGATAAATTTGATACTTGCACTGTGTGCAAGGACATGCCATTCTCTCTTCAAGATCCAAAGAAGCCATCTGCTACAATATGGACATTTTAGAACATTTTCTTTTTTATTAAACCTAAAAATCTAACTCTTAAAGACTTAAATCTGAAATACTAAACCTAAATACTTAAATACCAAAAAAAAACTTAAAACCCTAATTTTAAAACCCTAATCTATATAGTTATCCTATTTTATCTAGATATTCGGATTTTTTCTTGATTGATCCTATTTTATATATTTATTTATTTATTTATTTATTTATTTATTTATTTACATTTTTTTCCTCTTAATTGAGTTATATGTATGCCTAAATCCTATTACCCTAATTTTAAAGATCTAGTCCTAAATTATGTATATTTCTATACATATGTGTATATACATGTATATATGTATTATATGTGTATGTGTATGTGTGTATATATGTTATGTAGGTGTTAAAACCCTAAAACCCTAATCCAAATGACCTAGACCTAATATATATATATATATATATATATATATATATATATATATATATATATATATATATATATATATATATATATATATATATATACATATATATATATATATATATATATATATATATATATATATATATATATGCATGTGTATATATATGTGTATATGTATATATATGTGCATATAGATAGGTGTGTAAGTATGTGTGTTTGTGTATTGTATATATATTCACTCTATTTAAAATGATTAAATTTAAACCTATTTTTATATATTTAATCATATATATTTCATTTATTTATTTAAAATACTAGTTCTTATCATATTTTATTATCTATATAATTATCCTACCTTATATATATATATATATATATATATTATTTATATATTCAGATTTTTTCCTTACTTAATCCTATATTTGTATATTTAATTATAAATATTTAATTTATTTTTTAAAACCACTAGTTCTTTTTATATTTATTTATCTATATAATATATTTATTTATATATTCAGATTTTTTCATTACGTAATCCTATTTTTATATATTTAATTTTATATATTTAATTATATATATTGAATTAAATTATATAAAACACTAGGTCTTTTTATATTTATTTATGTATATAATTATCTTATTTTATATATATATTTATTTATATATTCAGATTTTTTCCTTATGTAATCGTATTTTTATATATTTAATTTTATATAACTAATTATATATATTTAATTAAATCATTTAAAACACTACTTCTTTTTATATTTATTTATGTATATAATTATCTTATTTTATATATATATTTATTTATATATTCAGATTTTTTCCTTACGTAATTCTATTTTTATATATTTAATATTATATAGTTAATTATATATATTTAATTATATATATTTCATTAAAACCCTAACCTTAAAATTCTAGATTTAAAATATGTATATTTTTGCATGCATGTGTATCTACATGTATATATGTACTATATGTGTATGTGTATGTGTGTATATATGTTATTTAGGTGTTAAAACCCTGAAATACTAAAACCTAAATACTTAACCACCAATAAAAATCTAAACCCCTAATCCTAAACCCCTAATCATATTTTATATATATATTTATTTATATATTCATATTTTTTTCTTATTTTTCTCTATATTTTTCCTTAATATAAATATAATTGAGTTATATGTATGTCTAAACCCTAAAACCCTAATCTTAAAGATCTAGACCTAAATTATGTATATTTCTGTATACATGTGTATATACATGTATATATGTATTATATGTGCATGTACATGTGTGCATATATGTTATGTAGGTGTCAAAACCCTAAAAACCTAATCTTAAAGATTTAAATCTAAAATATGTATACTTTTGTATGCATGTGTATCTACATGTATGTATGTATTATATGTATATGTGTGTTTGTGTATATATGTTATCTACGTATTAAAACCCTAAAACCCTAATCAGATCCACTTAGACTTAAATCTGAAATACTAAAACCTAAATACTTAAACACCTATCAAAATCTAAACCCCTAATCCTAAAACCCTAATCATATTTTATATATATATTTATTTATATATTCAGAATTTTTTTCTTATTTTTCTCTATATTTTTTCTTAATATAAATATAATTGAGTGATATGTATGCCTAAACCCTAAAACCCTAATCTTAAATATCTAGACCTAAAATATGTATATTTCTGTATACATGTGTATATACATATATATATATATATATATATATATATATATATATATATATATATATATATATATATATATATATATATATATATATATATATATATATATATATATATATATATATATATATATATATATATATATATATATTATGTGTATGTGTAAAAACCCTTATCCTATTTTTATATATTTGATGTAAAAAAAGAAACTTCAAAATAAAAATAGGATTATATGTGTGTATGTATGTATGTGTGTATATATGTGTGTATGTATGCATGTGTACATGTGTGTGTGTATGTATGCATGTGTATACATGTGTGTGTATCTGTATGTGTACATGCATGTGTGTGTATGTATACATGCATGTGTGTATATGTGTGTTTGTATACATGCATGTGTGTATATGTGTGTATGTGAATATATATATGTGTATATATGTATGTGTGTATATGTGTGTGTGTATGTGTATGTATGCATATGTGTATATATGTGTGTGTATGTATGTGTGTATGCATGCATGTGTATGTATGCATGTGTGTATATGTGTATATGTGTGTATGCATGCATGTGTGTATATGTGTGTGTATGTATGCATGCATGTATGTATATGTGTGTATATATGTGTGTGTGTATGTGTGTATATGTGTGTGTGTATGTGTATGTATGCATATGTGAATATATGTGTGTGTATGTATGTGTGTATGTATGCATGTGTGTAAATTTATATGTGTGTGTATGCATGCATGTGTGTATATGTGTGTGTATGTAAGCATGCATGTGTGTATAGGTGTGTGTATGCAAGCATGCATGTGTGTACATGTATGTGTGTATGTATGCATGTGTGTACATGTATGTGTGTATGTATGCATGTGTGTACATGTATGTGTGTAAATGTGTGTGTATATGTGTGTGTATGTATGCTCTATTTTCCTATCTATCTTCCTTTCTTTCATTATTCTTTATCTCTCACTCTCTCTCTCTTCTCTCTCTCTCTCTCTCTCTTCGTTCTCTCTCTCTCTCTCGTTCTCTCTCTCTCTCTCTCGCTCTCTCTCTCTCTCTCCTTCTCTTTCTATCAATAGAGAATAAAACAATCACTTACAAGTATGCCCCTCTTTTGGATCGTTGTCGTCATAGCGTAATGTATGTCGTCTATTGTCCAATTCCAAACAATCAACGCCAAAGAACTTCTGGAAAATCGAAGAAAAGAGAAATTATAAAACCTAAAGCATAGAGAAACACAAATGCTATTAGTACGTGCAACACTTACCAAGATGTGAGATCTAAGCCGAGAGAGAGTGTGTGTGTGTAGAGAGAGAGATATGTGTGTGTGTGTGCACAAGACAATGCAGGTCGCAATTCAGTTCGCACACGCAAGTTCGATAGAAGACCAACAATATTCAAACATGCGCAAAAATGTGAAGTTTTGCTCTCGGGTTTGCGGTATGTTTAAAACTCGCCGCTGGTATGGGCACCGGTATGGGCATCAGTATACGCCTTGGTAGTTCCCAGTAAATTACCGATGCTTATACCGATGCTCATACCAACACCTGTACCAACTCATATAGTGACGCACATACCGGCGGCTGCGGGCCACGCTGACGATCCGTTTAAAACGGTCATACCGACGGTCACTTGACCGTCGGTATCTCTAAGTGACATTTTCTGAGGCCCATACTGATGTCGACTGTGACCGTCAGTATATGCAGCGTCGGTATGCCCTGATATGTTGTCGTGTGAGAACTCGTTAGATTAGTCATACCATCTAATAGAATATTCTCAATCCTTCCATATTAGTATACGAAACCATTTAAAGGCACTTTATAAATTTTTGGTGATGTATCTTTAGCACATAATTAAAATAGATTGATCCTTGCAAGCACTTTTTGGAGATGAATCATATTGGCATTTGATTTCAGGGTTCTTGCATCTTGTTCAAGCTCGTGTTTCCATTCCAACAAAAGGCTTTCATCCTATGGTGGTTGAATATATACTTTGTTGGGAAATAGTTTCCTCAAGGCCTTTGATGCTTTAGGAAGTTCTTGTTTTCTTTCATGAAGCCTTCCCGATTTATCTCGAGAAGCAAGGTCTAGCTAGGTTATCTGATTGCTTCCAACTTTAGTAAAGATGTCTACCTAGGTGAGACTTTTCCTTATGAATATGAGACATAGTAGTGATCCATTGACAACTATTCCACTTTCTAAATTCTCAAGCTCGGTATTTAAAGGTGTGTGGTACTTTGAAATTTCCCACCACTAATTTCTCCACATATATTCCTCCGTGATTGTTGCCATATGCTTGAAATCACACTCCAAATTTGCTTGAAATTTCTTCCAACGTGAGAACCATCTTACCACAAAAAAACATTTATCAAAGAAACATTATGGTTCATGGAATTCTCGCTTGGACTATACAAAATTTTTGAGGATATGGTAGCTATTCAGGTAATGATGCAATTTTTTTATTTAATATTTATACAATTGTATGTGAGTTAATCTAATTATATTTTTATGGTTTTCATGATTGAGGAATATCTATTGAGGGATATAACACGTCCTTATTGTGGTGATTGGTTGAGAATGTTTATAGTAAGAATCTCAATAAAAATTTTTATCTTCGAAATCAACAATTCTTGTCTAATGATCATCCATAAAGATGCAAAAGAGAAGCGATACATTTTAATGGAAAGATTGAAACAGGTATGTGTCCAAGACCAATGGCACCTACGGATTGTTATTGAAAATGGATAGGTGGACCTCTTATAGATCCACAATCCATGTCTTGAAAATGGATTGAGCATGTCTTGGCATTGGAAAGGGATTCACCTAGACGAAGAATTCATTTAAATGTTTTTCTTCAGATCTTTAAGAAGGTCTTTTCTATATGGTTTTGCTTAGTTGGGGGCACTTCATATCTTTTCTATCCATGGTGAATCAGGCAATTCAAGAGCTCTCCATTTGCAGTATAAGTTGATAGGACATGAGTTTTATGAAGTTGAAAAAAAGATTTGTATGCTTTTATGAAGGTTGAGAAAACATACAAGATTCCGATATAAGATTTGTATGCTTTTACGAAGGTTATGTTTATCTATCACCGAAAGAATATCAAACTTATCTGAAAACAAGTCTATGAGACTGTGATATCACCATCAACATATCACCTGTCTCTTCTAACTCTTCTAGATATAACTACATGAGTCACAACCACTTTCACACAACGTAATATACAAATGGTTTTCTTCCAAAAGCATTTCATGAATGATCTTTACCAATTCTCTTAATATACAACATAAAGGTAATAATAAAAGGATTGGACAAGTTATCAATTAAAATATATGATCCTTAATGTAGTAGGATTGAATCTTATGAAGTGAAAGCTTTTATGCTAGGAAAGCTCCTACCATTTGATTATGAAATGAGAATGAATATATAAAGATATGGGGTGTACTATGGAAAATGTGTCTTGGATATAATGATTTTTTTAGACTCAAAATAATGAAACATTTACATTTTTCATGCTTAATGAATATATTTAGCTTGATTTTATTGTTGAAGGACATTTTTTTCTAGCTAGTTGGATCTGCAGTTTGATGTATATCATGGAGAGATTCTCTTGAAAATATCCTATCTATGCCATTCTTGTTTTAAATGAGTTACCGGTCTACATGTGAGGAACTTGTTTAGAGGGTCAGTCTTAGTATGCATCACTACACCATGCTGACCAATACATAGGCCTACGCCATGAATGTTAATTAAAGTCTTTGTATATGCAATAAACTAGCAACATGAATTTTTCAAAATTGTTTTTTCTCTTCTTTTTCTATGTTATCTACTATTTTACCAACTCTTTTACTTTTATTATTAACTCATGTACAAAATCATTTCTTCTAGTTCTCTCATATTTTGAAGATAATTCTACTTCAAACTATAGATAAATTTTAACCAGCATGATAGTATGTAGATCTAGTTTGTATCTTTTTTAGCGCTCCAATATTCAATATTTAAATGCTGGACATATAATGTGACAATAAATATGCTTACTTTCCACTCTGCGACAGGTTATCCTTGTTTCTCTTTGTCACCAAATAGTTCATGAATCTTACCATTAATTTTGAGGTAGTTTAAGTTTATCATTTATCTCATCATATGCTCTTTGACCCCTAGTTCATGTGATCATGAATGAGGTAGCTTCTTTAGAGTTCTTGGAACTTAAAACCCACTCAAACATATGGTGTTGAAATTCAAGCTCCAACCTTATTAGATTATGAACATTTTGGATGGGTGTCACTTGGATCATTGAGGAGAATGGGATCAAGCACAAGGAATCAAGTTGAAATTCATTTTTGAAAGATAATTCATAAAATTCAAAAGCCACTTATCACACTTAGGTGTGATAAAACGTGTAACTTAGGAAAAGAGCTCCTCTCAGCTATGGAGTCTTTTCAATTTCATAAATACACATGTATTTGGAATCAGCATCCCACATATGTGTAAAATCTCATATGATTTGAATAAGCTAGTTTTCGTTTAGCAAGCACCATACTTTCTTGAGTATTTTCTCTAGACTTTGAGTAGCCATATCTAGATTATAAATTTATGTTTGTGGGAGCTAGATAGCTCCAACTCTTGAGTAGATCTTCCTAATGAATTTTTCATAATTTCTTGTAATATTTGGTTTGTTAGAAAGTTTTCTAAAATTTTCTTGAAACTCATCTCAAAACTCTATATACTTTGAGAGAAATTGATACAAGAATGAAAATTTCTCACTATGTCCATGCCTAGTGAAGGCATTAGATATTCTATGTTCAAGGCATTCATTCTTTGATTGGGAGTAAGTATTTTGAGTGAGAAAAACTTGCATTTGCAAGGCTATGTATTGTAGCTTGCATGTGCTAAAGCACGTGAGTTCCATGTTCAAGGCTTTAGAGAATCATACATAGGAGTGCATAGAGGTATCTCTAAGTGTACCTATGAGGTCATCTATGCTTCAAGGTTTCATAGGGAAGATGTAATTTATCTCATCAATGTTATCAGTGTATTTTTACATAGAAAGCCATTCTCCCATCCATTGATTGACTTGAAGGAAAGAGAGTTGCTGATTCAAGTTGAAACGCACACAAATCAACTCAAGGGGAGTCTCCTCGTGGGAAAAGTTTTATGGGGTGTCATTAACAGCACAAATAGTAGCCCTAGATTGGGTGGGAATCCACCTCCTCATCAGTTAAGGAACTTCAAAGAGTACAATGAGAATCCCTATATCATGTTAGAGTATAGGACTCAAATTGAGAAAGTAGAGAAAAACAATTATCCCCCCTCGAGATTTAAAATGTCTAGCTTCTTCATGGGAAAAGATTTATGGTGCCTCGTTACTAGCACAAATGGTAGCCCTAGATTGGGTGAGAATCCACCTCCTCATTAGTTAAGGAAATTTAGAGAGTACAACGAGAGAGATAAAAGATTCATCTTCATATTATGTTAGCATACTAGCAATGCCATGATAGGGCATATACAAGATCTAGATATTTCCATGAATGTATGGGAAACCCTTGATTGACTTTTCTATTCTTCAACAAAGCCAAAAAGAACCAATTCAAGAATGAAATAAAATAACTTATGAAAAACAACTAATAGTGTTAAAAATGATTATATTTTGAACATAAATGATTATATATTGAACATAAATGAGTACATTTCCATAGGTTGTGACATAGATGATGAGAACCTAGTTGCATACACCTTGAGTTGGCCAAATCATGATGAGAAGTGGAAATCGTTTCCAACGTCCAAGTATGTTAGACATAGTCTTCCAAACTTTCAACAATTGATGGCCTTGATGGTCATTGAGGAGATGAACACTAAAATATCAAAGGCAAAAGGCAATGAAGCACAAGCATTCTATGTAGATAAGGGAAGAGGAAAAGGAAGGAATCAAGGTTGATGAAGAGGAAGGCAAGGTAGAGGATCAAATTTTGATCATGATCAAAACCAAGGAAGCAAATTATCTTCATCAAGGGAAGAGGAAAGCTTAGAGGAGGAGTTGGAATGTAGAATGAGAATAGAGGAAATTGGAACTTAGAAGGTGCTTTGTATGTGGAAAATATAGCCACTATACTAGGGAATGATGTCAAAAGTATGTCACAAATTGAACATACGAACTATAAGATAACTACACATCTACTTTAAACGAGAATGAACATATGCTAGCTATGATGCAAAAGAGTAACTACAAGAAAAAAGGTTCAAGGACATGGTACATTCGACATACAATTCGGTCTAGTGGATAGAGCTAGAAATCAATGGTTGAGATTGATTTTTTTGAATTTTGGGCCACTTTCATTGCCATCCCTTGGATCCTTGCTCGATCGAATGGTTGATAAACCATATCCTTTTTGAACCATTAGATATATAATCCATCAGACGGTGCAAAATCACACCCACCACGAAATTGCGCTTACTACTTTGTCATTTTTTGCGATTCCACACTCAACCCATACCTCATTCAATGTTTGCTATTTTGTCCTCTTTTGACAGAGAGACCCTCAATGATTTCGCATGTGCAAAATGCAGATTTTCTATGGTCCTTAGTATGTGTCACGATCCAATGGCTATAAGTAGAGCACATTAGAAAGGACTCTGCCATGCTATGGCTTCCTTTGGATCATCCAAAGATCGAACGGTAGGGGATTCTCATAAAAAAGAGATTAGTGGGATTTGCGGTCAACGCTTGGATCAAAATGCATCTAAGGGTCCGATCTGATCTCAATAACCACTCTGTTTACTGTGCTCTCCCATACGCTCTCTCACTACTATGCTCCTCAACCTCCCACGTGGGAATATTAGACGGATCCACATCTCCACTTGAACAAATCACGCCCATTCATCATCTAGATCCGATGGCTTCAAAATCTTGGCATGTAGCCTTCACATCATATTCATTTTAAATGATTTTTTAAATGGAAAAAACCACTAGTGGTTTTCTAATGACCCCCTTAATCCCAAATTCTTAGATTTAATCCCTAAAAATTAGGCATCCTTACAAGGCCCATACAGGGCTCACTTTTTCCCCTAATGTTTTAACCACACTAACTAATTCAAATATGGAAGTAGGAAAGTACTAGTGTTGGACTTATGGCACAAAAGGTATGGACATATAAATACTCGGAGATTGAAGGATATAAAGAGGAAGAAGTCTATTTGCCTTACCAATTTATCCTCCTCAATATCTTCATCAAGAGCTCCTAATGCATCTGCAATGTCTTTCATCCTTGTTACATAGTCTGAAATGGATTGAGAGGCCTTCTTCTTGAAGGTTGTAAATTCTGCCCATAAAGATGCCTTCCTTGACTTTGTGGTGTTTTGGAAATGCTCTTCCAAAGCATTCCATATATAACTTGCACTTTCAAGACCTCTAATGTGAGGTAGCAAGTAATCATTGACTGCCATATAAATGATACTCCTAGCTTGAGCATCTTTCTTCATCCAACTCTTCAAATCTGTTAATTCTTCCCTAGTTGGAACACTAGGATCTCTGAATTGTGGTTTTTCTTCTTCACCTGTAATGTAAGCTATCAAATCTTTGCTCATTAGATGAGCTTCCATCCTCATTGACCATGCAGGATAGTTTTCCCTATCCAACTTCTCTATTTGAAGAGAATCTCCCATCCTTCCTTCACCTGTATATTGAATTCTTTAACCTTTATAAAGTATAAGGTTACCTTTACTTCGAATGATACTCCTTTTGACTTCCTTGATGTCGTATGATCTCCTTCTCAAGCTTTCCTTGCAAGCTTTCACCCTTTGAATCTTCAGATGTCAAATTCTTTGTAGTTGCAGCAGTCGGGATCCTCCTTTTCTTCAATTCTGATGCTTCTTGCTTTGATACCACTGATGGAGAGTGTTAATCTCCAAAAGAACAACCTACTCTTGAATTTAGAACACCTCTATATCAAGAGTAAGTCAAAACCTTCACCAATTTAAGAGATCAATGACCAAATATCAATTTCTTGACTAAACTGTGAAGGAGGAAATTACTCAGAAAGTCTGCTGCATAAATCTTGCTCATTGACTGAGTAAATGTGTAAAGTTTTTTATAAAACTTTACACAAGATGTCGCCTAAAGATTGCCCACCTTCTCCAAGTCAAATCACTCCAAAAGATTCAGTAGATCTTGAGAAATCTACTTACCAAGTCAGCTATGTCTAAATCTGCACTTCTGAAAAGTCGATTTGGACACCCTTAACTTCTTAACTTTAATTCTCTCAGTATAGAACCCGTTTAAGCAAATGCTTTTAGCCACGAGTAGCTTACCTTCCAACTTAAAGATTAAGTGCTTATTTGCACAAAACTTTAAACTGTGGAATGAGAAAGGATCAAATCATTAAGATCAAAATTTGCACCTGTTTCAGGAACCAGTGAGTACTTTCTCACATGTAAATGTTCCTACACACAATTCTCTTAGCCTGATCACAATTAGACTCTCAAACTCTAGCCATAGATTGATTAACTATGGACTTAGACGTCTCTAAAAGGAATTCACAAAAGATTTACTACAGAAGGAGAAAACTCAGAAACTTCGGGCGCAAAAATTCTGTCATTTCTGAAGAAGACTACAACTGAATGAGAGAGAGACTTCAACTCACTTCTCATGTGTCTAAATGACACTTACTACATCTCATTTCTCTATTCCTATGCTCATACATAGTCTCTCCTTGTCTTCTCTCCTTGCCCTGACATTTTTCCAAAGTATTTATAGGCAAATATGTACAAGTTTATGACTATTCAAAACTCTAAGTGATCTATGTCTTCACTAATGTACATATGTGTACAAATCGTTCAACCTGTGAATGTGTCCACCTTCATTGCTTCAAGAATTGTTCTAATCTCCATTCTTTGTCTTCAAATCTTCAATTGGTGATTGGTCTGCACCAACATATGTGTGCATGTATGTGCATGTGTGTGTATGTATGTGCATGTGTGTGTATGCATGTGTCTATGTATGTATGCATATGCATGTGTATGAATGTGTGTGCATCTATGCATGTGTGTATGTGTGTGTGTGTGTGTCTATGTGTGTGTATGTATGTAGTTGTATCTATGTGTGTGCATATATGTATGTATATGTGTGTGCCTATATGTGTCTATGTATGTGTATATGTGTGTGTATATGTGTGTATGTTTATGTTTGTGTGTATATGTGTATGTATGTGTATGTATATGTGTGTATATGTGTGTATGTATATGTGTGTGTATATGTGTGTATGTATGTGTGTGTATATGTGTGTATATGTGTGTACATATATGCATGTATGTACATGTCTTTGTGTGTATATTTGTGTATGTATGTGTGTGTATATGTATGTATGTGTGTGTATATGTTTGTATGTATGTGTGTATATGTGTGTATGTATGTGTGTGTGTATATGTGTGCATGTATGTGTGCATATGTATATGTGTGTGTTATATTCCAAAGATGTACATGCTTGGAGGAGCGAGAAGTTCCTTGCTCAAGGGATAGACAAGGCCAAAAGCCAGAGAGTTCATACGAGGTACCTACTCATGATGGCCAGATGAGTAGAGGAACCTTAGAGAGAACCCTAGATGGTGACTAGGCAAGGGCTATAAATAGGGTGGGAGGTGCATCTCAGACATGTCATTCTCCACTTCTCAAATTTGGTATCGGAGCATGGTGGAGAGATCCATGGAGGGCAAGAAGGGAAAGATTGGATGGTATTTCGAAGGGGATCATCATCCTCGTGGGAGTTCGCATGGAGGTTGAAAGGATGCATCGTAGATAGATGGACCAATCTTCAACTTCAACAAAAGAAATGGAAGTTTTGAGATTATACATACAGGGGGTCAAAGGCATTTAGAAAACACAGCAGTATACATTTCCATACGTTGTGGTCGTGATACGACAACAAGCTTGGAGATTTGGAACGTAACATTCAATTCAAAAACTTAGTAGCATGAATGCAGATTGGTGATCTCTATCCCTCATTAACTTCTTCACCATGTTTTGATAACTTGCATAATTTGCTTGAGATAATGAATTATCGATGATATAGGTCATGTGGTACTTGCTCATATCATTCTCATGTATGGCTAAAAAGACTTGACAAATATTGTGTGCGGTTGTGTTATTAGGAGTGTAAGCATGTCATGAACACATGCATTTGTGTGATCATTTGTGCATAAGCATTTATATAAAGGCGTGCAAACTTTAATGTATATGTGCACTTTGTATGTGAATGAGAACATGTGCGTGTCTGCATTTAATCATGTATTTATGTATGTATTTTGGTTAGTGTGTGTATTGATGAACGTAAAAAATATGCATTGTGTGTGTTTGCTTGAGAATATGTGTGTACATGAGTGCTTTTGTGTATGTGCATATATTGATGTATTCATAATGAGCGTTAATACGAACAATATGAACTAGGAGGACTCGTGGGTTTTTTTCTCTTTTCATTTTGAATATAGAAACCAGAAAGGACGTGAACCGGTTGACAGTGCACATGGGAAGCAGGATAGTTTTGTAGCTTATGCTGCCAAGTGGATGGAGGAGTTTGGGGATCGAATCCCTGATCGATCTCTTTTAGAAGAAGTCGGCCAGGGTTTCTATGATTCTCTCATCATCCATGGTTTTTCGGTCGACTTGGCGGAGTCTGGTCGCGTTGTCTGCACGATGTGTGTCTTTCCAGCACTTTGTATGGGAGCCGAAATTAGCAGGCTTCTGGTGGCAGAAAAACGGGAAAGCCATATTGATGAGGAGGATGCACATGCTACGGCTGGCGGGAGTTATTGCATCTAAGAAAGACAGGAACGTGTATGAGTGAAGATACTTCAACATTGCAGAGAATGAAGCTGAAGACGAAGATTAGTTGGAGACAAGGGTATTAAAGCCTGCTGTTCAAGCTGCCAATGGAAAGCTTGGATTGTTAGAGATTATGCGTTTATCTACAGAGATTGCTAGTTTAAGAGTTTTGTCGGGAAGCTGGTTGGCAAATGGAAACAAGCGGAAACAGTTTTAGCATGGACATCGGGCAATCCAGTGAGCGAAACATGTTTTTCTAATTTGAAAATGTCCATTGTGTTCATTATCTTTACATGCTTTTATGTTGCTGCTGGGTTTTGAATGATAGATTGTACAAAGAAGTTTTATGCTAAGCTTTTTCTAGGGATGTTTCACTTGTCAATATTATATATCTATGTCCATGGAATAGAAGATTCTGGGCCAAGATATTCTGACGATGCTCTAAAGGGTCTGAGCCACACAGAGAATCGCATCTCAGTGTAGCTTCTGGCTCATCAATATTTGTAGTTTTATCACTAAGTGCAGCAGCACCTTTGATTCCGCCTCCATCGTCTGTCAAGTCCAACATAATACTTGCAGATGATTTATAACCATGCTTTGCAGTTACTTTTGCAGTATTGAGGTCAAAATCTCTGTTCAGTATGCCAATTCACCTCTGTCTAGTTCAAACTTGGCTGCCAAGTGGGCTGGTTTTTTTTTTCTTTAGAGTTCTCCAATGGCTTGTTGATTTTATCAGCTTTTTTTTGAATCTGTGTTTTTTTTTGTATCCATATCAACCCTGAGTTAAAGCTGAGGAGTCCAAACAAGACAATGAGACTTAAGAGAGTGC
Organism: Ceratopteris richardii; assembly: GCA_020310875.1. Taxonomy (NCBI): domain Eukaryota; kingdom Viridiplantae; phylum Streptophyta; class Polypodiopsida; order Polypodiales; family Pteridaceae; genus Ceratopteris; species Ceratopteris richardii. Next base: position 22,198,724 of record CM035429.1, read on the forward strand.
ACTCAATTGATTTATTAGCTCTGGATAAATGTATCAATGGAATTTTCTTTTTCTTTTGAAAAAAATGAACAGGGCAGTTTTAAGCGTGGACTGTAATTTCCAAGTAGAAAGGATGGTCAAGTTAGTTGAAATTGAGTTTGACCCACTCATGGGTGTATCTGCTGACTATAGATGCTCATACTGGGCGCCTTTGTAGGTATTCTCATTTGATAACGGATCTGAGCAATGTCAATATCAAAAGTGAATCCGTGACAAAGCCACCTTCAATGGAGGTTCCTATTTAGAACAGCTGTCCTATATGAATAAGTTCGACCTTGTTCTACAGGACCTTTTATTGTGCATGGAGTTGAAGAAGATGTTTTTGACTTGCATCTGCGTAATTGCATGCAGAATCCTGTGCTGAATGAATACTTGTGTGGGGCAATGGTCAGCACAGTATCCTTTTGTTTGAGATGCATTGTTTAGCGCTACGCGGTTAGCAGTTGTTCAACTGCATGGTCCACTGAGAAATCAGTAGCCATAAATGACTGACGTGCTGCCAAATATGTATGAAGGGCGCAAAGAATAATTATTGAAGCGTTTTTCTCGTTAGCTAGAAAATGACAAAAGATGAGAAGTCGTTTCTGTACTTGTATGAAGAAGAAGATGGCATAACCTTATTGCCATACTAAAGTTTGAACTGATTAACATGATGTTTTTCCTTCTTGTGAACGATGTATGCTGCGTATGTACAAGCCTTTGAGACTTCGAAATAAATATTATATTGAAATAAGGGCTTCCGTTTATGTTTCAGTATTACTTACTATCGGCTCTTCTTCTCACGATCTGAACTTCCTTTACTTTAAACACCTCGGAGGAGTTGTTTGCATCACTTGTTCATGTTGAACATTCGAGATCCGAATTACAGCCAATATTAAGGAAGCTTCTTAAATGAACAGGAAATCTGATCCCGTTACCCATTCTTGAAATTCATCGAAACGATATCGGGCCTTCTATTATATGCTGATGCACACTTTTGATGTATCCATACATGAAGGACACCAACCATCCTCGCACAGATGCACAATCCCATCCCATCGACAATGAAAGAGACAGCTCTAGTTAGAGGCCTTAAACTTGGAACTTTAAGAAACTATAGTTTCTCATACAAAGCACTCCTTCTTTGAGCATAAATATACAAGTATCCATTTACCCCCTATTCCTCTCTCCTTTCTATGAACCCCGCGACATACCTGGTGAACCCGACGTGAAAGGAGGAGAGTGTAGAGATCCTGATCCTAGTTTAAAGAGTGGTGCAGTTGAGTGAGCTCATTGTGCTTGACCATTTATGGGCGACGCAACGATGGATGTTATAACCCAACTTCTGCGCTTTCAGCAGGACGAGAAAAGAGGAAGTGCCATTCAGGCATTTCATGAGCGAGTAGTCAGAAGAAGTGGATATTTCAGTGGCAAAAATGTTACTCGTTTTTGCAAGGAATATGAATTGGAGGCACGATACCTTGGTACGGGTCTAACACCATTAAGTGATCAAGAATTAATTGACAATTTTGTTTACGTTTCAGAATTACATTTGCGTGACCGACTAGTTGTGGATGCACCTCGACTAGTTATAGAAGGGCAAATAAGATGGTCACAATACAAGATGATACTCATAAGGATGTTTGCATTGGATGATGAAGATAAAGTGACTAGATCCACATTTCTAAAGTGGATACATAAACCAAAAGATCAATCTGTTCTAGATATAAAAAGGGAGTTTGATCAGCAATTTGCAGATTTATCTGATTATGATAAGAGGGCTATGGATCAAGAAAAGGTATCCTTGTTTCTCCGGGCTATAGATTCGAAAGCCCGAGAAGAAATTTTCCCACAATTACAACAGATAGGAACTGAGTCTGGTCTTACCGAAGACTGGGGTAATGTAGATGAAGCTGTTAGGGGATATGTAGAAAAGCAAAGAACTTTGTCTAAGTTCATGCAAAGCTGGCATGATGATTTGCAAGAAGAACAAGCTCAGGCTGTTCAGCAACCTGTACAGAATCCTCAGGTAAACCTACCAATACCAAAGGATGTTGTGCCCACTAATACAATGGAAGATATGTTCAAAAAGTTTAGTGACCTTACGATTCAAAGTATGAAGCAGATGATTGAATCTCAATCTTTACAAGCACCGGCACCTAAAAATCCAAAAGCTCCAGAAATTAAAAGATGTATTTGGTGTGACTCTTTGGAGCATAACAGATACTCATGTGAGAGCTTCAAAGAAGCATTAGCAAAGAACTTGGTATTCGTTAAGGAAAAGATGATATATGATTCTAAGACTGGAGAAAAGGTAAACATTAATTTTGGTCGGGGAGGAATGAAAATATTCTTCCCTGGCACTTGTGAAAACGTTGCTTCAACATCGCATACGTATGCATGTCAGGTAGTTGACGAAAATAATGACTTAGAACCGTGGTCTAAAGTAATAAAGTCCTTAGACCGCGGGAAGATGCATCATGAAATTTTAAAGACAGCTAGTAATGAAATCCGAGGGGTAAGTGGATGGGATGATCCAGTAGACACTCTTTCGGTTGTTACATACCTATGCTCTTCGGTAGAGCATGAAGCAGTAGTGGAGGAGAAACGAAGAAGAACCAATGAGGGTGAAGAGGAGAAAAGGAGGACTAGGCGTCAAGTAGAAGCCTCGAATGAACAACCTCAAATACCAAACCAAAGCCATCCAACACAAACAAACCAAATAGATCCACCATTACAACCAACAATAATCCAACCAAATAAAATTCCGACTCAAGTTCAAATTCCTACTTCTGCTGAGATGCCAGTCTCTACCCACGGTAATATTCCTCCTCAAGATCAAGAAATGCAACCTGTGAAAAAAGGTCAAGGAAAAGTGAGAAATCCCTCATATATGCTAAAATCGCATATAGAGCAAGCCACAAATCTTAAACAAGTTCTCGAAAAAAGAGTGCTCGATAGTGTAATTGAATTTACACTCGGTGAGTTACTAGGAATAGCAAAAAGAGAATTTCTAGAAGTAATAATTGACCTCTTAAGAAGGAAACGACAACCAATAGCTGACATGCAAGAAATTGAAAGAATGGATGAAGAGACTCCCGATCATACTGTGCAAGCGCAAGTTCAAGAGCTAAAAAATATACTTGAACCAATTGAGACTAATGTTCAACCGTGCATGCATGAGGAAATATCCTTGGAAAAGAATTCTTCCGACATAACCCCTTCGAGTTATTACACTAAAGATCATTGGGCCCGAGCCACAACTGAGACGTTGGTAAGATTAGAGAAAATTAGCACTCCAGTTGTCGCTCTTATTGATCATGGGTCTGAAGTTAACTTGATGTCTAAAGATCTCTATATGAAGGGGAAATGGCCAATAGACATGCAGCCTGGTTGGAGAATTAAGGCTGCGAACTCAATGCCAGGTGAGTTGTTTGGTGCATGCCCGCAGGTTCTAGTTACAATTGGAGATGTCAGTGATTATCAAAATTTTTTCGTACAAGATCATTCTAGTTACTCACTGATTCTAGGGCAGCCATATATTACTGCCTTAAGAATGGAAACAAGAGTCTTAGAAGATGGATCGGCTTATGCGCGAATCCGTAGTAAAGATGGGAAAAAGGCAGTTCAATTCATGACGGTATGTGTGGATCACATCAGGAATAGAACTTCTCTTCGGACAAGGCCTATTCCCGAAGATTACGAGGATCAAAGTTTTTAAAGGAAGCTTTCATAAGTCGGGACTATGAAGGCTTGAAAAATGAAAAGATCCCGAATGTAAATATGTTTATATCAAGTTTTATAGCACTTTCTTCGACAAATTCATTTCAGTTTCGTGTTTTTTCTGAGTTAAAAAAGTGGGAAAAACAATACATAGTGGATCTTCAAAGAAATTTCCATGGATGTAGAGTTCTTAACTTTGACGAGGAAATCTCTGGAGTCTTTGATGAGATATCCTTTGCAGACACATTGTTTGATCTGCAAGAGTTAGTTCAAGGAAAAAGGAATGATTATGTGATTCAAACGCACTCTATTTCCATGTATAAGGAAATAGCAAAGTTTGAGCAAGATGAAATAGGTAAAGAAGTCTTCGTTGAAACAAAATACAAAACAATTGATAAAAAGATAAAGCCAGTCGCTGTTCCACTTCTTGAAGATAGTAATAAACTTATGGATGATGTAAAAAATCAGCCACCTCTCAGAGATAAGAGAAAAATAGGCCATGAATTCACTAAAGAATCTCTCGAGCAAATTCAATTAGGGAAAGATGGTTTCCTCAGCGATAAAGAGAAGGATGTATTCTCTCGGATGTTATTTAAGCATGGAAAAGCTTTTTCTTTTAATGCACAAGAAATTGGATGTGTAGATCCATCTGTGGTGACACCTATGATAATTTTCACAATTCCACATGTACCTTGGAATCTCAGACCGATTCCAGTACCAAAAGCTCATATTTCAAAGCTAATTGATCTGTTGAATGACAAAATTAGAATGGGGATTCTTGAGCCATCAAGTGCTCCCTATTCTAACCGTTGGTTTACTGTACCAAAAAAGAATGGGTCATTAAGATTTATCCAAGATCTACAGCCAGTGAATAAAGTGACAATTAGAAATATGGGAACTGGGCCTATTGTAGACGAATATGCAGAAGCTTTTGCAGGAAGATCTATTTATTCAATGGGAGATTTGCACTCTGGATATGATCAATTCCAGCTAGCTCTCGAAAGCCGTGATTTGACGACTATGAGGACGCCACTTGGGCTTGTGCGCATGTGCACTTTGCCGCAAGGTGCCACGAACTCAGTGGCACACATGATGAATGGTATGCATAAAGTCCTTAGGGATTTTATTCCACATCTGACTATGCCATTCATTGATGATGTTCCTATTAAAGGCTGTGAAGAAAGAGATAGAGACGAGACTCTTGATGAGGATGGATGTAGGAATTTTGTTAAAAAGCACATAACTGATTGTGAATCCATTCTTAGTCGGCTGGAAGAGGTTCATTTGACATTGTCTGCTGAAAAATCAGTATTTGGAGTGCAAGAAGTTTTAATTGTAGGAAGTTTATGTGGACCTAAAGGAAGAAAGCCATGTCCAAAGAAAGTAGATGCCATCCAACACATGAAAGAGGTCTGCTCCTCGATCACTGAAGTGAGGAGATTTCTTGGGGCATGTGTTTTCTATGTTGTATGGATTCCTCATTTTGCCCATATTGCTGATCCACTTTATCAATTACTTAGAAAAGGGCAAAGATTTCAATGGAAAGATATCCATACTCAAGCAGTAAGAAAATTAAAGAAAGCACTTGCAGAAGCTCCATTGCTCAGAAAGGCTGATTATACTAATAATAAAGAAATTTATATCACCATAGATACAAGTCCGACAGGTATAGGTTGGGCGATTGGCCAAGAGGATGATGAAGGAAAAAGATATGCAATTCGTTTCGGAGCTAAAGTTTTAAATGTTCGCCAGAGAGGTTACCCTCAAATTAAGCGAGAGCTTTGGGGGATAGTAACTGCACTTAAAAATGATAAAGAATATCTGATTGGGGCGAATGTGGTAGTAGAGACAGATTGTTTACCATTGTTGGGAATGATTGTGAATTGTTCCACTGCAGATATTGCCATGTTAAGATGGATAGCATATATTAAGTCGCTAAACCCTGAGTTTGTTCATATAGCTGGAAGGAATAATGTGGTGGCTGACATGCTATCACGAGCTATATATGAAAATGAAGAATTGATGACTTCTAATGATGAAGAGATAGGTCTAGACTTTTATGCTTCATATGTACATAATCTAAGCCTAAATGAAGCATCTACTGGACTAAATAAAAAAGAGCCTAAGCGTCAAAATGAAAGGCTTGGAATTTGTACTGAGTCTTCAAAGGAAGTTCAAAATAGCTTAGGAAGAGGGGAAGATAACAGATGGATAGAAGAAGAACCTTACAAGATCCAAATAGGAATAACAGAAAGATTCAATGAAGACGAATATGAAAATGAGTGGAAGGAAATCGGGAGATATTTAAGTATGAAGTGTCCTGATTTTAGTTGGAGTAAAGAAAAATTTCGTACCATTCGAAGAAAGTCGAGCAATTATTTCCTGAAAGATGGATTGCTCTGGAAGCGAAGGATTGGAATGGGAAAGATGCCCCAGCGAGTTGTAGGTTGTGAAGAATCGAGAGGAAGGATTATGCGTGAAATGCATAGCTCACTATGGGCCGGTCATAAAGGCTTTCAAGGAACTTATGAAAAGATAAGGGAAAGATACTGGTGGCCTGGAATGTATGTGGATACCCAAACCTACGTAGCCACTTGTAAACCTTGCCAGATGTACTCCAATGTTAGACACAGAGATGAATTACATCCAACATATCCTCTTAATATTCACTATAAGTGGGTTGTTGATTTAGTTACAATGCCATTAGGGGTGCATCAGATGAGGTATATTGTATTAGCAAGGGAAGACCTAACAAATCATGTTGAAGGAAGAGCTCTAAGGACGAAAACTACAAGCAATGTATGCAAATTTCTACTAGAAGATGTGTTTAGTAGATTTGGTTATGTGGAGAAAATAGTTGCCGATAGAGGTGAGCTTGATGCTCAGGAAGCTGAAGACTTCTTTAAAAAATACGGAATTCGTTTATCACTCACCACCGCTTACAATCCTGAAGCTAATGGAAAAATTGAACGTGGTCACCCACCAATTATTAAAGCTTTGGCTAAGGCTTGTGAGGGGAAAATAAAGAATTGGCCAAATTACCTTCCATTTGCCCTTTGGGCAGATAGGATGACATATACTAGAACTACCGGATATATGCCAGCGGAATTGATGTATTGTCAGAAACCTATTTTGCCGACGGAGTCACATGCTGTAGCGTGGACTTCCTTGCCTTGGGAAGATGAGGTGTCAAGAGAAGATCTTCTAGCAGTGCGAATTCTTCAACTAGAAAGAGGGAAAAATCTGGTAGAAGAAGCTGCATTTAAGCTTAGAGCTTCTAGAGAGAAAAATAAAATTGCATTTGACAAGTCCCACAGATTAAGGCCAAAGAGGTTGAAGGGAGGAGACTGGGTACTTGTTTATGATAGCTCGTTGAATACTCAATATGAGGCTCGAAGAAAACTGGTTAAGAGATGGTTTGGTCCCTATGTGGTATGTAAAGTTTTTGATAATGGAACATACTCACTTAGAGAATTAGATGGGACTAAGTTAAAGGAATTAATTGCTGGAAAGAGAGTTAAGCTCTTTAAAAGAAGAGAGAATGAAAATTATGAGACGGTAATAAAAGAAGACGAAGAAGAGGAAAGTGAAGAGGAAAGATGTGAAGATGATAAAGATGAGGATATCAATAAGGAAAATGATTAAAATAAATTTCATCGTAAGATGAAGTATATATACATATAAAAACATATATATATACATGTAGGTATATAATAAAACTATATAGACAAATAACAAGATATGAATCCGTCTATATGTAATAAATAAGTAAAGCAGCAATTAAATTAAATGTATGTGCTTTACTTAGTCATAAATTTCTATTAATACTAATTTTTGTTTCTTTCAGGGTACTGACGGAGATTTGTGATCAGACCATTAATAGGAAGTTTTTTTTTTTTTTTTTTTTAGGCTTGATTGGACTGTTTGACTATCTTAGGATCTCGAATGGACAGTGAAGATTCCAATGATACATCCATTCCTGAGGGTAGCATTCCTGAAAGATTTAGAGAGACGTCAGGGAGTGTGCCTGAAAGGAGAACCTTAGATAGTTCTTTTATATCAACTTACTTGCTCCCTTCTCCAGAAAATGAAGAAAGAATTCCTGTAGAAGAGTTTATTAAAGATCGTATCACTAGGGAGACCTTGATTCCATCATCAAATGAAAGAAGTATACTCAGGTATCGAAGTGCTCGAACATATGGAGAAGATGATACTTCGGATAACCGTGAGTCATATATGGAAGTAGACCCAACAGCACTTCTTGTATATAGCCAAGACTTAGCAGAATATGCAGAACTTCTACAACAGCTTGCCTTGTTCCGCAGGGAACGTGAAGGGGGTGAGACATCCTAAAGATAGATTAAAATGTAGTATTAAAGATATGTGTAAATAATGTCTATTTTGAATCAAGTTAGGTTTTTTTTATGAAGAGTAAAATCAGGGAAGATCCTCGGAGATCGGCAAGAAAATAAATACCAATGTATATAAATAAAGCCAGGTAATACTTTTCTTCTTTTGAATAATTGTTTTTTATATTCGTGTGAAATAAGCCTTTGATTTTTGCAGGATGACCAAGTTCAAGTTTTTTTTAAAGAAAGAATGATTAAAAGCGACAAGCCCGAGCGACTTTTGATTCTATACTGGTGAGATGTTATCACTTCAGTTGTTCCTTCTCTCTTGTATATGTGTATATAAAAAGACTGCATGATTAAGCATATAATGCATATAGAAACATATAAATAAGAAAATTAAGTAGACCAAAGATCTTGTGCCACTAATTAGATTACTTATAATGTATAAGGGCCAGGATTATATGAGTAAGGTTAGAGGATGGACTAGAACTTTCGAAAGCAAGACCTAGGAAGGTGAAGGAAAGACCTAGACTAAGTATCTGTATATAGTAGTGTTTACAAATACTTGATGAGTGAGACACTTCGACTTCTACTCTTGGTCTCTCATCTGACCTGATCTTCAGACAGATTATATCTTGAGAAAAGAATTCTTACCAGCCAGCTTTCTATATGTATGTGTATGTGTTGTTGGGTGCTGCGATGAGCTAGTAGGCGGGTGGAACCACCCTGGTCGGGTGATCAGGGCCACGAGCTGACGCTAGTTGTGTCGTATGGCCTGACCTATATGTTGTTACGCGCTCATACGGGTTGATAGGCGGGTGGAGTCACTCTGACCGGGTGGTCAGAGCCACGAGCTGACGTTGATTTCGTATGAGGCTGACATTGTGCATCGTGCGCTATGTCGGGTCGGTAGATGGGTGGGCTAATCCTGGCCGGGTGGTCAGGACCACGAGTCGCATCCGATTTCGACATAGGCCGAAAAGTGTGGAAAAATAAATAAATAAAAAATAAAAGCAAAGATATTAAGGTTGAGCTGGATAAAGAATTAAAATAAAGAAAAACAGAATAAAAATATGAGAAAAATAAGAAAAGGGTCTGAAGGGGCTTCAGATGATAGAAGATCAATAGGGAAGCCAGAAGCGAGTTTCATAAATCGAGTTAGTGAAGACTGGTATATGCAAATGCTTCGGATAGGCTACTAGATCTGACCGGGTCGAGTTAACGAGAGAGCTAAGAAGTTTTCGATTTACTCATATGATTTCTAGTCTAAGTGCATTAGTGTAATCTGATATGTTGTATGAGGTGTTTTTGTCTACCTTCTTTTCTTAATTTATGCCAAGTTTAATGCATATTCAGATTTCATGCATCCAGTTGAAATTTCTTTAAGTAATGTTTATTTGCCATGACCACTTGATCCTCGCTTGTATTTAATATTGTGTATGCAGGTTGGTGGTGCATCCGGAGGATGCACAGGTTCAGAGGGGGTGGATGTGGTCGTGATACGACAACAAGCTTGGAGATTTGGAACGTAACATTCAATTCAAAAACTTAGTAGCATGAATGCAGATTGGTGATCTCTATCCCTCATTAACTTCTTCACCATGTTTTGATAACTTGCATAATTTGCTTGAGATAATGAATTATCGATGATATAGGTCATGTGGTACTTGCTCATATCATTCTCATGTATGGCTAAAAAGACTTGACAAATATTGTGTGCGGTTGTGTTATTAGGAGTGTAAGCATGTCATGAACACATGCATTTGTGTGATCATTTGTGCATAAGCATTTATATAAAGGCGTGCAAACTTTAATGTATATGTGCACTTTGTATGTGAATGAGAACATGTGCGTGTCTGCATTTAATCATGTATTTATGTATGTATTTTGGTTAGTGTGTGTATTGATGAACGTAAAAAATATGCATTGTGTGTGTTTGCTTGAGAATATGTGTGTACATGAGTGCTTTTGTGTATGTGCATATATTGATGTATTCATAATGAGCGTTAATACGAACAATATGAACTAGGAGGACTCGTGGGTTTTTTTCTCTTTTCATTTTGAATATAGAAACCAGAAAGGACGTGAACCGGTTGACAGTGCACATGGGAAGCAGGATAGTTTTGTAGCTTATGCTGCCAAGTGGATGGAGGAGTTTGGGGATCGAATCCCTGATCGATCTCTTTTAGAAGAAGTCGGCCAGGGTTTCTATGATTCTCTCATCATCCATGGTTTTTTCGGTCGACTTGGCGGAGTCTGGTCGCGTTGTCTGCACGATGCGTGTCTTTCCAGCACTTTGTATGGGAGCCGAAATTAGCAGGCTTCTGGTGGCAGAAAAACGGGAAAGCCATATTGATGAGGAGGATGCACATGCTACGGCTGGCGGGAGTTATTGCATCTAAGAAAGACAGGAACGTGTATGAGTGAAGATACTTCAACATTGCAGAGAATGAAGCTGAAGACGAAGATTAGTTGGAGACAAGGGTATTAAAGCCTGCTGTTCAAGCTGCCAATGGAAAGCTTGGATTGTTAGAGATTATGCGTTTATCTACAGAGATTGCTAGTTTAAGAGTTTTGTCGGGAAGCTGGTTGGCAAATGGAAACAAGCGGAAACAGTTTTAGCATGGACATCGGGCAATCCAGTGAGCGAAACATGTTTTTCTAATTTGAAAATGTCCGTTGTGTTCATTATCTTTACATGCTTTTATGTTGCTGCTGGGTTTTGAATGATAGATTGTACAAAGAAGTTTTATGCTAAGCTTTTTCTAGGGATGTTTCACTTGTCAATATTATATATCTATGTCCATGGAATAGAAGATTCTGGGCCAAGATATTCTGACGATGCTCTAAAGGGTCTGAGCCACACAGAGAATCGCATCTCAGTGTAGCTTCTGGCTCATCAATATTTGTAGTTTTATCACTAAGTGCAGCAGCACCTTTGATTCCGCCTCCATCGTCTGTCAAGTCCAACATAATACTTGCAGATGATTTATAACCATGCTTTGCAGTTACTTTTGCAGTATTGAGGTCAAAATCTCTGTTCAGTATGCCAATTCACCTCTGTCTAGTTCAAACTTGGCTGCCAAGTGGGCTGGTTTTTTTTTTCTTTAGAGTTCTCCAATGGCTTGTTGATTTTATCAGCTTTTTTTTGAATCTGTGTTTTTTTTGTATCCATATCAACCCTGAGTTAAAGCTGAGGAGTCCAAACAAGACAATGAGACTTAAGAGAGTGCACTCAATTGATTTATTAGCTCTGGATAAATGTATCAATGGAATTTTCTTTTTCTTTTGAAAAAAATGAACAGGGCAGTTTTAAGCGTGGACTGTAATTTCCAAGTAGAAAGGATGGTCAAGTTAGTTGAAATTGAGTTTGACCCACTCATGGGTGTATCTGCTGACTATAGATGCTCATACTGGGCCCCTTTGTAGGTATTCTCATTTGATAACGGATCTGAGCAATGTCAATATCAAAAGTGAATCCGTGACAAAGCCACCTTCAATGGAGGTTCCTATTTAGAACAGCTGTCCTATATGAATAAGTTCGACCTTGTTCTACAGGACCTTTTATTGTGCATGGAGTTGAAGAAGATGTTTTTGACTTGCATCTGCGTAATTGCATGCAGAATCCTGTGCTGAATGAATACTTGTGTGGGGCAATGGTCAGCACAGTATCCTTTTGTTTGAGATGCATTGTTTAGCGCTACGCGGTTAGCAGTTGTTCAACTGCATGGTCCACTGAGAAATCAGTAGCCATAAATGACTGACGTGCTGCCAAATATGTATGAAGGGCGCAAAGAATAATTATTGAAGCGTTTTTCTCGTTAGCTAGAAAATGACAAAAGATGAGAAGTCGTTTCTGTACTTGTATGAAGAAGAAGATGGCATAACCTTATTGCCATACTAAAGTTTGAACTGATTAACATGATGTTTTTCCTTCTTGTGAACGATGTATGCTGCGTATGTACAAGCCTTTGAGACTTCGAAATAAATATTATATTGAAATAAGGGCTTCCGTTTATGTTTCAGTATTACTTACTATCGGCTCTTCTTCTCACGATCTGAACTTCCTTTACTTTAAACACCTCGGAGGAGTTGTTTGCATCACTTGTTCATGTTGAACATTCGAGATCCAAATTACAGCCAATATTAAGGAAGCTTCTTAAATGAACAGGAAATCTGATCCCGTTACCCATTCTTGAAATTCATCGAAACGATATCGGGCCTTCTATTATATGCTGATGCACACTTTTGATGTATCCATACATGAAGGACACCAACCATCCTCTCACAGATGCACAATCCCATCCCATCGACAATGAAAGAGACAGCTCTAGTTAGAGGCCTTAAACTTGGAACTTTAAGAAACTATAGTTTCTCATACAAAGCACTCCTTCTTTGAGCATAAATATACAAGTATCCATTTACCCCCTATTCCTCTCTCCTTTCTATGAACCCCGCGACAACGTGCATCAAGAGGTAATTCTATTATATTTTGTATAAGAGATCCGATAAGGCACCTAGCAGGGGTCAGATTGAACCCATGACCTCCCACAATAGCCACCAATGACTTGACCATTAAGTCAACATAGCTTGCTGACCAAATCCTTGCCCAATTTTGTACTGTGTATTTCCTGTTGTGAACACATTTAATATAAGAAGGAAAAAAGAGAGAGAGAGAGAAAGAAAGATCGAAGGATAAAGGGAGGAAGGAAAGAGTGAAGGAGAAAGGAGAAAGAAAATAAAGAAAGAGAAGAATTAGAGAGAGAAAGAATGAGAAAGAAAGAGAAAGAGAGGAAAAAATAAATGAAGACAAAGAGAGAAAACTAGAGAGATGGAGAAAGAAAAAAAGGATGGAGAAAGAGATAGAGATAGAAATGAAAAGAAAAAGTAGAGAGAGAGCAAGAGAAGGGAAGAGAAAAATATAAACAAATAAAGAGATAAAGAGATAGAGAGAGAAGAAGAGAATGAAGAAGGGTGAAAGAGAGGAAGTAGAAAGAGAGAAGAGAGAAAGAGCAAGAGATAGAGAGAAAGGATTATAGAAAGAGAGAAAGAAAGAGAAAGAGCAAGAAATGGATTAAAAAAAAGAGGCAGAGAGAAGATGAAAGTGAAGATTAGACAGAGAAGGAAAGATTAGAAAGAGAGAGAAGAGTAAAGAAAGAGAAAAACAAAGGAAGTAAGAGAAAGAGAAAAGTTAGCATACTTACCTTTAATAAAATGGTCGTAACTCTCTCATATGATATCCAAATTGGATGATTCAACTTGGTATAGGAAGCAGACATCAAGGGCTTTAAAATGCATGGGTTCAAATTTATGACTAGATAATTATAGACCATCTGTAGAGAGTATTTAATTCTCTGCATCTCTCTTCAAAGAAGCATGCTGCCCACTTACCTAGCTTCATTGTTTTCGCCATAACTTCCTAATGGAAGGTCCAAATCAAGAAATTCAACGTATTACAGATACAAGACTTCAAGATATTTCTTTTGACGGGCTAGATGACATATTTTGACCATTGCAAGCCATCTCTCCAGAAGCTTTTAGATGGCTATTGATTGGTGAGAAACTCTCTTTTTATTGAATTGAGTGTCCAATTATGATAATGAAGAGTTCCAAATCATATGGTTCAAATTTTAGATAGCAAAGAATTGTTTTTCATACATTTAAATTTTTACTTTCAAATAAATTCATTTGAATACTTCTCACATTTGGTATAATTTTGCATTGTATTTTCTTTCAATGTTATGAAAATAATATTTGAATATGCATGAAGTCACTTTGATATGAAATCTTCTATGCACATGAAGATATGCTAACTTATGTTGCACAGGTTGTTGTTGTGTGTTTCAAGATCTTTCTCAAGTATTGGAGTGCAAAATGACCTTGTTATGAGGGCGTGTAGTGCCCAACAACACATTGTGAAAGAAATTTTTATTTGCAGGTTTCTCGAGTAAAGAAAGTGGTTAGCCAACCACTAGGCTGGTTCCTATCATTGTAATGATTATTATTTTTTTCCACACTTCATTTTCCTCAGGAAATGCTATCAAAAATTTTGTAGCCACATGGCGTTATATGCCATGTGCGAACTAGAGCGATGTTGTGTTGTGTGAGAGAGGTATCATGCATAGGATAATTGTGCCTTTAGAGAGTAAAGGACAAGGTATATACCTCAAGAACAAGTAAAATGTGTTTTCGAAAAGTAACGCATGAGCAAATGAATTATTTCTCATGCTAGTCTATGTACTTCATATAGACGCTTATCTCGAGTCCGCACAAGAGTGCTATGGTTATGATCATCAATACAAGTATAAAGTTCTTGTATATGATTGGTTGTGATGAGATTAATGAATTTTCAAGAAGCACAATGAATAGAATGACATCCATAGATGTTCACTTTCACTAAAAGGTGGATACTATGTAAAGAGTTGCTTTTTCAACAAGATAATTTGTGATGGTTAACTGATTTGCATTGATCTAAATGATGATTATATGCATGGATATATATATCCATGTCTTAATTCATTTAAGATAATGAGTGAGTTTATTTAATCATAAGGATTAATATGCCTCGTAATTTTTAGACTTTAAAAAAATGATTGAACAAATAGTTAGTGAGGTAGTAGGCTCATAGAGATTTGGATGCTACTCTTTGAAGGAATACCCACAATAATTGAAATTTGGAGGGAAAGTAGATCCTAGGATTATCTTCAAGCTGACTAATTTTCAAGTAATGTGGAAACTTTTAGATAGTTCAAATGACCTCTACACTAAAAATGCTGCTAGTAGAGGTAGCGGCTTGAAACAAGTGACATAGGCATGTTAGAAAGGTCATTTCTCTTAATTGGTAGATTCATATGGAATGATTTTTGTTGGAAATGAAGGTTTGATAGATAAAATTTATGTACACAAAATTTCATTATTTTTAGAGATCATTTGAGAGGTCAAATAATCTCTGCACATCAAAGTGCAGCGTTAGGAATTTATGAAATGATCAGAGGCCATGTCACGTAGAGGTGATTGCTTCTCTTAGCTCATTTACTCAAACTGAAAGACTCTTTTTGCTAGCATTAGCTACAGACCTTCAAATGGTGTGTATAAAATTTCAAGATGAAATCTTGTGTCATTTAGGAGCTAGAAAGAAAAGCGTAAACATTAGCCTCTCTAAAATTTTAAAATTTTGCAGGTATAGAGGCTTAGTATTTTCATCATTGTGATGGATCCAAATGTTTAAATACTATGAACCTTATATCGCTAAATGTAGATAGTAGTAAATATGTGCTGTTAAAATTTGAAAGAAATTGGATATCATTTGATAGGTCAAATGACCTATTCTTCTCATAACAATCTCTGGCAAGGATTTGCCAAAGATTGATACATGTGTTTGATAAACACATGATATTTTCATACTCGAAGGTCCAATTTGAAAAAAAAATTGTTGGAGAAGCTATGCGAGTATAGAAACTATGATATATAGAAAATGCAAAGGTTTTGGAATTGATGACATAGAAAAGGTTTGTTTGATCAATCTAAGGGCTTCAAGAAGATGACCCTGTACACTTTCAGAGTTGTTCGTCAGTTGTTTGACCCTTCCAATGAAATGTCTATAAAACTGTGAGAAAATATCCAAATCCAATGATTTTTGAGCCTAATGAAATCTTGAGAAAAGCTACATAAGGCTGGAAAATTTCATACATTTTGCATGAGTAAAAGTTAGTAAAACTAAGATTTAACCTCCTTTTAATGGAAATTTTTTATGGAGGAGACATTTGGGCTAGCCATCCTCTAGATCCTTGTTTATTGAGAATTGCTTTATGGTGACCATTCTCAGTGGGACAGAGGAGACTCTGTCAAAATTTTCTAGAATATATATAGTGCCATGAGAGCATGGAAGAGGAGATATTTGTTCTCATTTCGTATAACTGGATTCATACAAGTTGTATGAGTTCCAATTTATTGGGAGTCAATATTTGATTCAATCCGCATGAGTTGATATCTAATGCAAGCCACATCCTTCACAACTCTAGTTGAGTTGATTTATTAAATATTTTCTCACTTTTCAAATCAAGATGATTTGATGTTATAGATATTTATGAGTGATAGAGTCATAGGAATGACTCTCTTCTTTCCATCGAGGTAAGGAAACACTTTAGGAACACTTCATGATTTCATTTATCATTATTCATGGTTATGAGTACTCACCAATCTCTTCTTGCATTTTCTTTTGAGAGAAGTGTTTGACTTTACTCTCATACACACATCTATGTGGGGTATAAAGTTTGGTGGTATGGGACATCAAACTTTGTATTCTATCTAGGTGTAGGATAATGGTATGAGAGAGAAGTCTCTATGATTGTATTCTTATATGATTTGGAGTTCATTTATATGATCTTCTGGTATCATCTTATTATTAGACAATAGAGGGGTAATTGAGACAGTCACTCTTTATGTGATCGCAAAAAAGGCAAGTCAGCAGGCAAGTAGCCTAGAAGTAGAAAGGCAAGGTCTGCACATAAGAATCATGAATAGGAAATTGCACTAAGAAGAAGTTCATAGAGTACATACTACTTTATTTGATATGTCTAAGGTTACGCTATGGTCTATACATAGTGTGTATGAGGTGAGGTAGATGGTTAGCCTTGTAGGCTATGAGTGTGCACACATCTACTTACCATGTTTCAATATATTTAGTGGACTCACATTATGATCCTCATTATATTTGGGAGTGCTAGATTATTACAATAGTTTACTTGAAGAGACCTCATTCCTGGTTAGGAATGATTTGATCATAGTCATGATCAGATGGTGGTCATGGATAAAGCAAGTTTCATCCACTTGGAACATCATGCATGGTATTATTGAGAAGGTAGTGGTAGTTCTATTAGTTTCTATACTTTCTTAGTTCACTTGACATGATGGACTTAGTTTCAGAGAGTGGAATGGGATTTATTTTATATGAGGCATATTTTGGTCCATAGTTGGGATTATTATATATGAGAGATTGGGATTTTGATCCATAGTTTGGATTATATAGAAGATAGATCGAGATTGAGATCTTAGTCCATAGTTTGGATGTCACAGATTGAGATCTTGGTCCATAGTTTGGATCATTGACATATTGATATCTTGGTCCATAGTTTGGATCGTTCATATTATCACCTTGGATTCACAGTTTGGATCATGATGAGACTTTCTTGAGTTTCATTTCATTATAGTGAGTAAATCAAGAAGATTTACTTGAGCTTAGAGATTAAGTACTATTTGGAAAAGTTTTCCATTTATGTTTAGTAATTTTCCACAGAGTTTAGGACATAGTCACATTGTTTTGGATTAGCATAATAGTTTTGATTACTCTAGTGGAGTAAGTGATTTTGCACAATTATACCATATGACAAGCTGCCAATCGGTATTCCAAAGAGACGAGGGCAAGTTACCAAGGTTTTTACAATTGACAAGGCGTCACAAGTTAGTGATCAAGGTCTAGGTATAGGGAGTCCGAGGATATTCCAAGTACTTATGCTACGCACATATGGACTCATTGGGCCTCAGAGGGATTCCTATAGTATGCCCAAGGCAAGGACTACAATTTATGGATGGAAATGCTAGATAGGAAGTAGAGAGATGAGTGGTCCTCATTTTGATTATCTAGTATTTCAGACATCTAGTACACTCCACTCTTATTATTAAGAATCACAGATTCAGATTCCCAGAAGTATAGCTCTTATATCATTGAGGACAATGATCTTTAGAAGGGGGAGAAAGTGTTATATTCCTGAGATGTACATGCTTGGAGGAACGAGAAGTCCCTTGCTTGGGGGATAGCCAAGGCCAAAAGCCAGAGAGTTCATACAAGGTACCTACTCATGATGGCTAGATGATTAGAGGAACCTTAGAGAGAACTCTAGATGATGACTAGGCAAGGTCTATAAATAGGCTCGGAGGTGAGTCATAGGCATGACATTCTCCACTTCTCACAACTTGTATGTATGTGCATGTGTGTGTATGCATATGTGTGTATGTATGTGCATGTACCTTTTCTCTTTTGCTCGCTCCTATGTTCTCTCAACTGATCCCCACGCAAATGCCCCAGAAGAAATCAAACTGATTTTTCAATTGCCAGAGTGTTGCTTATGCGATGCAAAAGCATCGCAGTCGGTTTGCAACCGTCACTACAAGCATCACGAGGCTTCGATGATTGTGACAATGGTGACTATGAGATCCGTATAATCCATGTGAGGCATTACTTATGCAACAATCTTACATTACTTTTTTATTCTTCTTCTGCAGCATAGCTTATGCAACACTTTTTGATAGGACCATCACATAAACGAAGGTCTCTACTTTCTTTTTCAATTGAGGATGTTGCTATCCCCCGTTATTCTCATAGTATATATATATATATATATATATATATATATATATATATATATATATATATATATATATATATATATATATATATATATATATATATATATATGTGTGTGTGTGTGTGTGTGTGTGTATGTATGTATGTACAAAGAAAGTAATATAAAGGTGTAAAAAAATCTTAAGGAGATGTCAACAACGTAGAATAGATGTTCCATATTGTTTCCTTGATAGAAAATATAACTGCCTACTTATAATCGAATCATAACCTAAATCTCGACATGTGGCACAATGGATTTATAACCCTTGTTCATCGATATAAATCCATTATGTCACATGTCCAAATTTAGAACCAATTATACTATAAGTATGCGGTTATGTTTTGTATCAACAAGACAATATGAAATGTCTCTTTTATGTTGTTGACATCTCCTTAAGCTTTGTTTACACCTTTATATTACTTTCTTTGTGTTTGTGTGTGTGTATGTGTTACTTTCTTTGTATATATATATATATATATATATATATATATATATATATATATATATATATATATATATATATATATATATATATATATATATATATATATATGTGTGTGTGTGTGCGCGTGTATGTATGTATGTATGTATATATATATATATATATATATATATATATATATATATATATATATATATATATATATATATGTATGTATATATATATATATATATATATATATATATATATATATATATATATATATATATATATGTATGTATGTATTTGCGTGTGTGTGTAAAATCACTAGGCTTTGATGCTTGTAGCAATGGTGATTATGAGCCATATAAGCCATGCTAGAAATCACTGATGCAACACTCTGACTTCATTTTTTTATTCTTTTTGTGGGAGATTGCTTATGCGATGCTTTTTTATGAGAGCATCACATAAACAAAAATCTGTACTTTTTTCTTCAATTGAGAGCATTGCTACACCCCATTATTCTTGTAGTCTCTCTCTCTCTCTCTCTCTATATATATATATATATATATATATATATATATATATATATATATCAAGTTATATATATGTACAAAAAAATAACATAAAAGTGTAAACAGAGCTTAAGGAGATGTCACCGTTGTAATAAAGAACGTCAACCATTGTAATATGGCAGTCCTTATGACATAAAGAATACATAAGGCAGTCCTTATTAAAGGTCTTATGGGACCCATTGTGATAAAGAAGGTCATATCAAAAGTGACGGTCCATTATAATCAATATCATATCAATAGTTCTTGTGACTATATCAATATTTATATCAATATCAATAGTCCTTGTGACTATATCAATACCATTCCGCAGCGATATAAATATCAATAGTCCTTGTGAATATATATATATATATATATATATATATATATATATATATATATATATATATATATATATATATATATATATATATATATATGTGTGTGTGTGTCCATTATGTCACATGTCAAAATAAAAAATATCCAGTATGTCCTTGTATCGAGTATGTCCTTGAACTTTGTTTGCACCTTTGTGTTACTTTACGAAAAGATGGAGGATTTAACATCCTCGTAAGTCCATACAGTGATGCTTTTCAGAGAAAATGATGGAGTTAACGTCATTCGAAGTCTGTCCACGGATGCTTCAGCTTGTTCAAAACTACGAAAATTAGACCTTGATTCCATTATAATCTTATAGTACGACCATTCCGCAGCGATATCTTCTAGTGAACGTCAAGCCACCTTCCAATATTATATACCAGGACGTGAGCTTTTAAACACAGGGCCTCATTTCATATGTTCAAAGCAGCTCGTTTGTTTATAGATTGGCAATGGATGCTTGCAGGTTAGATATGCCACTACACCTATATATGCTGCGCAATGTTTTTGCTCTACCAGAGATCCGTTCATACATGGTTTTTCCTGTGTATTTTTAGCAGCAGAAAATGGTGGAACGAGGAGACCGTAGCTGTAGTAACTGGGGGAAACAAAGGCATCGGCTTCGAAGTTTGCAAACAGTTTGCCATTGCGGGATTGAGGGTTGTTCTGACGGCTCGAGATGCAGATAGGGGCCAGGAAGCTCACCAGAAATTGAAGCATGAAGGTTTTCAGAATATTAGTTTCCATCAGTTGGATGTTACAGATGCAGTTTCCCGTACCTGCTTTGCGTCGTGGCTTTTACGAGAACACGGAGGATTTAACATCCTTGTAAGTCCATAGAGTGATGCTTTTCAGAGAAGTTGAAGGATTTAACGTCATTCCAAGTCTGTCCATGGACGCTGCAGCTTGTGTATTCTGCCTATTCATTTGTGGATCAGTTATGGTACATGTGATATCATTGCGGAGCATGTCTTGGCAATCCATCTTTTCCTTTGTCTTGTGCTGCGATGCATTCGGAATGTTTTTTTTCAGATCTTCGAGAAGGTCTTTTCTGTTTCGTTTGGCTTACTTGCGGGGACTGACTGATGAAGAGAGATTCTTGCTGCAAATATGTCAACTATTAGTTAGTGCTCGTACTTCTCTATCCATGGCTATTGTGGTGAATCAGGCAGTTCCGAGCTCTCCGTTTTCCGTATAAGCTAATAGGACAGTTCTATGAAGCTGACGAAAAAGATTTGTATGCTTTTACCAAGGCTGAGAAAACATATAAGATTCCGACATACCTCACACCTGTTTTGTAGGTGAACAATGCAGCAATCAATGGTGTGGCTATTGACGAGGTATATCTGAAGGAAAACAACATCAACCTAAAAGACTTCCTGGTCTGCATCAGTTCAATCAGATGTTAATTACTTCCCTATATTCGATATACTGGTCGAATGCTGCTGACGACGATGATCTTTTTCAGTGGAAGCAGGACCATGGCTCCAAGGGATTCATTCTCTGGTATGGATCTGCCAAGGCATGTATTGAAACAAATTACTATGGGGCGAAGTATATCACTCAAGCTCTATTGCCCTTAGCTAGGCACTCTGATCAAGGAGCTCGCATTATCAATGTTGGATCTGTGATGGGACAACTTACCGTAACCTTTCTTTGATTCATTCTTTATATATTGCTCTGATTTCAAGCACTATGTAGAGTCTGCTGACCATGAAGATATTTTTCTACGCAGAATCTAAGGAACGCAAAGCTTCAACAAGAACTGACTCGCTTGGAATGTCTTTCAGAGGCTGTCATAGAGGGAATGTTGGACAAGTATCTGAATGATGTGAAGCAGCATGCCTGGGGCGACAAGTCCTGGCCGTTGAAGTTCTCATGCTACAAAATGAGCAAGATTGCCCTGCACGCATATACAAGGCTGCTAGCCACACAATTGGAAAAGGGCTTTCCTGATAAAATGATTTTTGTGAATTGTGTGGATCCTGGGCCTGTGCGTACAGACATCACAGCTGGCATGGGAAAACTTTCGCCCTCGGAGGGTGCAGAGAACATTGTTTGGGTTGCTCTCCTCCCTTGTGAAGAGTGTCGTTCAGGAAAGTTCTTCTCTGTGAAGAAGCTTGCCAAATATTAGTTTATTAGATCCAAACTCTATCATCACCACGTGCGCTACCATTTGTATTAATATTCATATCAAATATAAACTGGAGGTCATGTTTACCTATCACCGAAACAATATGAAACATGTCTCAAATCATGTTGATTATCTCAAATCATGTCTTTGACGCTGGGATAGCCTCAACAACATATCACCTGTCTCTTCTAACTCTTCTAGAGATAACTACACGAGTCACAACCACTTTCACACAGCGTAATGCCGAATTCGAGCAAAGTAGGAATCGATAACTTATTTCAACTCCCACGAAATGGCTCTCTGTTAGATAAATGGTCACGCTAATGTAGAATTACGAAGAAATTCTTTCTACGTTGTAGGACTTTAAAACTAATTACAAAAGAGAGCGACATTTCACCACAAAATAAGAACACGTTTGAAAGAGTAGTTTAAAAATCTTTTGACTGCATTGATCATTCTTAAGAATTCTCCTTTGTTGAAACTCATCTCAAAACTCTACGTACTCTTAGAGAAATCGACACAAGAATGAACAATGGTCTTTATGTCCATGCCTAGTGAAGACATTAGATAGTCTTTCCTGAAGACATTGGTTCGTAGAGTAGGAGCAAGTATTTTGAGTGAGATGATGTGCATTAGCAAGGTTGTATAGTGTAGTTTGCATGTGCTGAACCGGGTTAGTTCAATACTTAAGAGTTTAGAGAATCATACATAGGAGTGAACAGGGGTATCTTTAAGTGTACGTATGAGGTCATCTATGCTTCAAGGTCGCATATAGAAGGTGTACATTCTCCCATCAATGGGATCAGAGCATTTTTACATGCAAATACATTCTCCCATCCGTTGAAGGACTTGAAAGAAGGAGACTTTCTGATTCAAGTTCAAAAGCACACAAATGAACTCAAGGGGACCCTACTATTGAATAAGTAGAGCATGTATTCCATCTATTTGGTACTTGTGAAGTACAAATCTAAAAGATTTGTTGCGTTAAACTCCTCTTATATGAAAGGGATCTAAGAGAGTAAATTACAATACATCATGTCAGAGAATAGCACTCAAATCAAGAAATTAGACAAAAACAATTATCCCCCATGGAGGTTTAGAATGTCTAGCTTCCTCACCAAAAAAGGTTTATGGGGCCTCATAACTAGCACATATGGTAAACCTAGATTGGGAGAGAACCCCACTCCTCATCACTTAAGGAACTTTAGAGAGTACAATGAGAGAGATAAAAGATTTATCTTCATATTATCTTAGCACATTAGCAATGCCATGATAGAGCATATACATGATCTAGATACTGCTGTGAAGGTATTGAGAACCCTAGATGGACTTTACTCCTCTTCTACGAAATTGAGAAAGATCCAATTGAAGAATGAACTCAATAACTTATTGAAAAAACCTAGTAGTAGTATAAATAAAAATTATATTTTGAACATAAAAGAAGTGAGTGATGGATTGGGATCCATAAGTTGTCACATACATCATGATGACCTAGTTGCATATACCTTGAATCAGCTAAAGCATGATGAGAAGTGGAAGGATTTTAGAACACCTCAGTATGTTAAAGATACTCTTCCTGAATTTGAGCAATTGGTGGCCTTGATGATCACTAAGGAGATGAACATTGAAGACTCAAGGCAGAAGACAATAAAGCACAAGCATTCTATGTAGCTAAAGGTAGAGGAAAAGAAATGAATCAAAGGTTGATCAAGAGGAAGGCAAGGAAGAGGATCAAATCATGATCCTCATCAAAACCAAGGAAACAAATTATCTTCATAGAGAGGAAGAGGAAATCTTAGAGGAGGAGTAGGAATGATCAATTAGAATAGAGGCAGCCACAATTCACAATGAGCTTCATATGTGGCAAATATAGTCACTATGCAAGGGATTGCTATCAAAAGGATGTGACAAATTCAACATACGAAGGACAAGATAAGTTTGCATCTACTTCAAATGAAAATGAAAGTATGCTAGCTATTGTGCAAATTAGTAACTACAAGACACAAGGGTCAAGGACATGGTACATTAACATTTTGTGTAGCAGTTAGATGAGCTGAAATAACGATTTCTTTTCAAAATTGCAGATGACATCAACCAAAAGGCATGCGGAGACACGTGATGATACCCCTCATGCTACCACAAACATAGGTGACATTAGGTTGGATGGCTCTACCAAAGCTAAATGCTTGAAGGATGTTGTGCATGTTGCCACAATCACAAAGAATCTTGTTTGTGTGGGTCAAATGGTTGAGAGATTATTCTAGGTCAAGTTCAACTAGAAGGGATGCTTTGTGGAAAACCCTAAAGAAGGGTACACATTGATAGCTGGATGCAGGAAGGAGGAGAGTTATTCACTTTGGATGTGAAGCCAAATTTCAATGAAACTACCTAATTCACATATGGAACTAGGAAGATAGAAGAGTTGAACTTATGGCAAAAAAGGTATTGACATAATAATACTCAGAGATTGAAGGATATGAAGATAAAAGAAACTCTATAATCAAAACCTTAAGAATCTGTGTGAAGCTTGTGAATTTGGTATGTAGACTAGGTTGCCCTTGAACAAGAGAAATTATGTGAGCTATCATCCACTTGACTAGTCCATACGGATGCTCGGGGACCAACAAAGGAGTTTTCAATTGGAGATAATAGGTTAAACTTTCATTGGTTATTGCATAAGGATGAATTGACTTTATTGTATGAAGCTATATAGGATGTCTTTTATTACTTCAATAATTTCAAAACTACTATATAAAAGAAATTTATATAGGTATAACTAGTTTTTAAGGTCAGCTAGAGGGGGAGAATATATCTCGCATGAGTTCTCTAACTTCTTAAAGTCAAATGGCATCAAAGGAATAAGCACATGCGAGTACACACTACAAAAAAACGGTACGATAGAAAGGAACAGTATGTACATTGGAAAATGTGCTAGGGCATAATGAAAGAGATGGACATGCTTAATTGCTATTGGGTTGATGCAAAAACCACTCCATTATACATCATGAATGGAGCTCTTGCATGAGGAATACATTCTATAACACCTATGAAGCATGGCAGAATAAGAAACAAGATGTTTCACACTTGAGAATATTTGGATGTACATGATTTGTTTTTATTCCAAGTGAATTGAGGAGAAAACTTGATGCTAGATCAGAGAAATGTGTTCTTATAGGTTATGCAAGTGAACAAAAGTGTGAAAGATTCTATAACCCCACAACAAAGGAGCTTAAGGTATCAAGCAATGTGAGCTTTAATGAGATTTTACATTGGTACTTTTTGTACATATCTATATATGCAAATGAAGAAGAAGAAAGTAACACCTAAAGTGAATATCCAGAGAGTATAATCCTTAGTGGACCAATGAATTCAAGTAATCACCCATCATGGAATGGGGGAATTCCTACATCAAGCCAGCTTAGAGAAGCAAGGAGCAAGGGCAAGGCTAAAATCACAGAGCTAGAATAAGATGGACTTATGGACTGAGCTCAATGCAGACCATCATGGAAAGAAGGGGGAGAGCTCAAATGTCATTAAAAAATATCCAAATCAATGGAATGGTGAGATAATAATTTTTTATAGGATAAGGTATCCAATTGAAAGGCTTACCTGTGATTCATTCATGGTTAGACACTATACATACATGAGCAAGGTTGTAGAAGAACCCACATGATTTGAAGACAAAAATGCATGCAAATATTGGCAAGAGGCTATGCATGAGGAGATCAAATACTTGGAGAACAATCATACATGGACATTAGTATTAAGGAAGAAGGATATGAAGGCAATTGGAAAAAATTGGGTATAAAAGATAAAGAAGCATTCACATGGTACTATTGAAGGTATAAAGCTAGTCTTTTAGCAAATGGCTTTGCTTTAACATACAAAGTAGACTTTGGAGCCACATTTAGCCCTATGGCTAAGATTACTACAATCAAAGAAATCATTGGTATTCTAACAAGCGAGCATACGAAGATGTATCAACTATTGGAGATAGATGTCTACAGAAGCACGCGAACAACACAAGGAAAGAGAAGAAGCTTGGAGCACAACACATAGTATTGAATGTATTACTAGAGAATGTACAAAGATAAGTACCCCATTAGGGAAATAGGTGTATATACAAGCCGGGGGAAAAAACCTCCTAAAGAGGGAAAAAAGTGCCCTGGTAGTCCTAGTGTGTTCACACACATCACTACCTAAATATATCAACAAATCCCCCCTGGCAGTGATGCGGTGAACAAGGAGCTTGAACTCATGTATAATGAAGTGCCAAGCTATGTGGAAATCACTCCACAAAAGGAAGTAAGCCCAAAGCTTTGTGGAAAGCTTCAAACTTCTCCCTAGGTAGAGCCTTCATGAAAAGGTTTGCAATGTTCTCCTGCGTGGGCACATATGGCAAGCTGATCTCCCCAGCAGAGAACCTCTCCTTGACATAGTGATAATGCACCTCAATGTGCTTAGTGCGAGCATGGAACACATGGTTCCTCACAACTACCAATGCGCTCTAATTGTCAGTGAAGATGGTGGTGGCAGAAGTCTGACCAACACCCAAATCAACCATAAGGCTTTTGAGCCACACACTCAACAGTCGCTGTGAAAGCTGCCCTATACTGAGCCTCACAATTGGAAGTGGTCACAGTCGGATGCTTCTTGCTCAACCAAGATATACAGGAGCTACCAAGCATGAAGCAAAAGCCACTAGTGGACACAGGAGTGTCATAGCAACCAACTTAATGAGAGTAAAAAAAAACATGCAAATCTGGTGGTAGTGATCCCCCCTTGTGATAAAACAACCCAAGTAACCGAGTACCACTCAAATAGCAAAAGATGTGCTTAACTGTCTGCCAATACTTGACTCCTCGGCAATGCATAAACTTGCTCATCTGTGAGACAGCAAATTGAATATCTATCCGAGTAATGCATAAGTAAATCAAGCATCCAATAGCCTGTTGATAGAGAACAGCATCAAATGCATCTCCAACATCATGAAGACTCAATCGTAAACCTGTCTCCATAGGAGTGGTAATAGGCTTACAGTTGTCAAGGCCAAAATGTTGCAATAATGTGTCAATATATTTTGTTTGACACAAAGCCACTCCACCATCAACTTGCATAAACTAAATGCCCAAATAGGGATGCAAATGCCCCAAATCAGACATCTCAAATGAGGCATGCAAATCAGCCTTAAAATCAGAAATATGCTTCTCAATAGGACCAGTGAGCAGCATATCATGAACATAGATAACAATGATCAGAAGCACATCAGTAGCACGCATAACATATAAGGTGCTTTCAGTTGGGCTGTTCTTAAAACCATGTGCAACCAGATAGGCATGTATCTTCTAATACCAAGCACGTGGTGCTTGCTTTAAACCATATAATACCTTCTTTAACCTGCACACCTGGTTTTCATGCCCTTTTTGCACAAAGCCACAGGGCTGAAAAACATACACTTCTTCATGCAAGTCACCATTCAGAAATGTTGTTTTAATGTCCAACTGATGTACATTCCAACCATGATGAGCTACAAGTGCACAGATGCTCCGAATAGTAGTCATACGACATCTAGGTGCAAAGATCTCATGAAAATCAATGCCTCTTTCCTGTGCATAACCCTTTGCAACAAGCCTAGCCTTATACTTGTCATGTGTACCATCCGGTTTACGCTTCAGCTTCTATACCCACTTAGTGCCAATGGCCTTCTTGCCAGGAGGCAAGTCACATAAAGACCAAGTACCATTCTTCATTATAGCATCATATTCAGATTGCATAGCAGCCATCCAATTTTCAGAATTTTATGCTTCATCAAACAAAATAGACTCATTCTCATCATAGGGACTAGATGCAGCCATAGCATAGCAATCTGATGCAAAAGAGGCACTATGAGAGCCTGAACGAGTATGATGTAATAGATATGCATCTAATTTGCTATAACGCAAGGTCTGCACCAGCCATTTTGGCATAGTTCTTGCCTGCTCAATATCAGCTCTCTCATCAATATGTGCATCATGTACATGTGCATCAGAAATGGAATTATCTACATCATCACATGAAACCTACAAAGGCTCAGAAGTTGCCTCATTAGGACCAGCACTAGAGTGTCCACCTCTAAAAAGAGGCAACAAAGTATCATACATGTCTTTGAAGCTAACAGATGTCTCCTTAGTACATGAAAGCAATGGCTGAATAGCATCTTCCACAAAAACAACATCATGGCTAACCAGAGTGCGTTTAGTCTGTGGGTGATACAGACAAGAGCCTTTACTTTCAGAATTGTACCCAACAAAAATGCATTTTACTGCTTTATCATCCAATCTTCTATGATAGGCACTAATGCATATGCCAAACAACCAAAAACATGCAGATGAGCAATAGATGGCTTGCGATCATGCCAATCCTCACATGGAGTGATAGACTGCAGCACTTTAGTGGGACACCTATTCAGTACATATGCTGCAAACATGGAAGCCTCAAGCCAGAAACTATGTGGTAAAGCCTCACTCTTGACCATACACCTCGCCATCTCCATGAGTGAACTATTTTTCGTTCAGCAACTCCATTCTGTTGAGGTGTATACGGCATTGTACATTGGTGTTTTATCCCACATTTTAGCCAGAAATGCATTAAAATCAAAACACATATACTCCCTCCCTCGATCTGAATGGAGGGTGCCCATTTCACATGCTGATAGATTTTCAGCCAAAACCAAAAACTGTTTGAAGCACATGAACACTTCGGAGTTTTCCTTCAATGGATATACCCACACATGCCTGGAAAAATCATCAATGAAAGTCACAAAGTAAAGATTATTTCCAAAAGAAGGTGTCTGCATAGGACCACACACGTCACTATGTACAAGCTGCAATTTTTGAGTAGCCCGCATCTTTTGGAAATGAGGAATGCCACATTTTGCCCAAAATACAACCTTCACAAACATGTTTGCCAGGTGCCCAAGTTTGGGCAAAGTGGACACCATTTCAGATTTCTACAGACGTAACAAACTAGCAAAATTCAGATGACCAAAGCGTGCATGCCAAAGCTTTGCATCTAACATAGCGTAAGCATCATTTACTGCACATGCCAAATCATTTACAGTTCATAGTCTATGAGCTTATACAACCCACGACATAAAACGCCACAAGCAATAATCACATTTCCATTTGACAACTCATGGACTGTACACCAGTCATCAACAAATTTCACAACCAAGCCAATCTTGGCTATTGTAGAAACTGATAATAGGTTCTTCTTGATCCTTGGCACAAATGAAGCATCTGAAAAAGTGAAAGAACTACCATCAGCAGTAATGATCTTACCAACTCCCATAATAGGATAAGAGGAGTTGTTGGCGCATGTAACAGTATTCCCTGTAGGGGCAGGCTCGAGTGAAGAGAAGAAACTGCGTTGCGAGGTAATATGTTTGGTCACAACCACTATCAAAATACCAAACATCTGCGTCTACTACAGACATGCACTGCCTCTTTAGTAGCCATTTTGGACAGTTCTTCTTTGCCTCTTTAGTAGCCATTTTGGACAGTTCTTTATGATATGATCATTCCCTTTACAGTACTTACAAAACAAATTTTGCTTTTCTAATTTCTTCTCATCTTTATCTTCCTTCTTTGAATATGTAGAATTAGGAGATTTTTGCTTACTAGTTGAAGAGATCCATTTTCCTTTGCCCTTCTGAGTAGCCATGAAAGCTTGATCTACAACTCGCATAATGGACATGTTCTGCTTGGACTAATCTTCCTGCAATAGAACAGAGACTAACTCCTCAAATGATAAGGCATTTGGATTGTATTTCATCATCAACCAAAGAGTAGAAGCGAAACTCTGATATGAATCAGGAAGACCATTCAGAATGGTCTACACAAGTGAGCTATCTGGTATAACCTCTTCAGCAGAAATCAATTGTTCCTTCAAGTCTTTGATCTTTGTTAGGAAACTGTCCATAGAATCACCTTCATTCATGTGCTCACTCTCCAATTGTTTTCAGAGGTAAGCAACACGAGCCTCATTCCTAGCTTGGTACAATGTGGTAAGTGTATCCAAGCATCCTTAGTTGTTCTGCAAGAGCGAATGTGAGGAATAATGGCACGTTTGGTAGACAAAGTTATCAATGCATGTGCAAGGGCATCTCTGCCATCCCAGCGAATCTGCTTTGTAGTAGGTGCAACAAAAATCACAGCACGAACACGAATATGCAGAATATCATCATCTTCGACACCTTATGCATCAGCTTCAGTACCTGTAGTTGTAATAGTTTCAGGTGTGATAGGACGTTTTTGGACACCCTGCACAATGTTCCACAGTTCTTTTGCAACCAACACATGTCGCATCATATAAGCCCATAATGGGTAGTTGGTACCATCCAACTTATCCTAAACACCCAACATACGGAATACATCACTACTTTTAGCCATGGCCGGTGACTAAAATACCTTGATGCAGAAAATTGAATTTATCTCAAAAATTTGAACAGAATCGCCCAGAGAAATTATGCTAGACCTATAGCAGACTTCAAGACGCTTATACTGATGAACAAAAACTAGTATATAGCTTTGGCACAAAAAGATGAAATCGCCTACACAAGCACTGCGATAGTGCATTCGGAGTCCGAAATGAGCTCAAATCGTGATTTCGGCACCAGAGAGCGAAGCGGTTTTGATCTCAAAAACATGCTGAGTATGTTCACCAAAATTCGTGCGATTCTGAGACTACAACTAGAGGAGTGTCGACGGCGCCCTAGATGAAGCGATGACCTACTCTGATACCAATTGTTGGAGATAGACGTCTATAGAAGCATGCGAATAGCACAAGGAAGGAGAAGAAGCTTGGAGCACAACACACAATACTGAATGTATTACTAGAGAATGTACAAAGATAAGTAGCCCATAAGGGCAATAGGTGTATATACAAGCCGGGGGAAAAAAACCTCCTAAAGAGGGAAAAAAGTGCCTCAGCAGTCCTAGTGTGTTCACACACATCACTACCTAAATATATCAACATCAACTTGATGTGAAGAATCCATTTCTCAATGGAGAGCTAGAGGAGGTAGTGACATGGACCAGCCATTAGGTTTTGAAGATAAAATGAGAGATGGCTATGTTTTCAAGTTAAAGGAAGCACTATATGCTCTCAAGCAAGCTCCAAGGCAATGGAATCAAAGGCTTATAGACTACTTTTTCAGTTGTGAATACAATGAAAGAGAAGTAGATCCATAATTATTCTACAAAAAGAGAAGATGATGCATTTGTCTACTTATTTGTATACATAGATGATCTAATTATTACAAATGATCATGAGGAAGGCCTCAACAATATGAGAGAAAAGCTTTGGAAGGAGTTTAAGATTTGGGACTTTGGAGATCGAACACACTAGCTTTCTAGATATTGAACCTATATATAAGAATAACAATATTTGGCTTATGTAGAGAAAGTATATCTTGGATATGTTGAAGAGGTATGGACTCACATGATGCAAACCATTGAGGAACTCAATGGAAGTAAGCTTGAAATCAACCTTAATAGAAGGAAATACAGTTCACGATTCACTTTTGTACATGTCTATAGTGAGCTCATTTAGTTATGCCACTATCAAAAGGCTTGACCTCGCAGTAGAGTTGGTGTGCTATCTCCACATCAATATGTAACTAAAAGAGTACTTAGATATCTCATGGGTACATTAAATTAAGGTATTTTCTATCCTTTTGAAGGTCATTTACGTGAAATCATATACATATGTTGTTTGGGCTGCATCCAAAGAAGATAACAGAAGTACAACTAGATATGGAGTGAAGATTGGCAAGAAGGTTATCTCTTGGTAGTAAGAAGTAGACTAAAATTAATCCATATTCCATAAAAGCTAAATAGAGAGCTTTAGCATGAGTAGCATGTGAGTTCATGTGGCTAAAGAAGCTCATGATTGAACTAAATTTGGATGTCAATCAGTTTCCAATCATGTGTTATAACATGAGCAGTGTGTACTTATCTACCAACCCTATGTTTGATGTTATGAGCAAGTACATAGAGATACACTATCACTACATTAGAGAGAAAGTGATGGATAAGAAGGTTCAAGTGCAACACATAAGTACCAAGGATTAGTGTGCTTATATGTTCACCAAAGCATTGGCCTCAATGAAGCTTACAAAGTTCAAAAGAGGCATTTGATTGATGGACCTAGGTTGAAGACTTGGAGGTTGCAGCTTGTGGGGGAGAGTTGAAATTCAAAATACAAACTTAGGAGCTTATGGAACCTTTTGATGGATGCCACTTGGAGCACTCTAAAGCAAGAGATCAAGCACAAAGGATTTAATTCCAATTTGGATTTGAAAGCCGATTCATAACAATGAAAAGCCACCTATCATGCATAGGTGTGATACAACCTATAATTTAGGAAAAGAGCTCCCTATAATCTAGAAAATATCATGTAGGTGTGAGCTCTCAAAAGATTTCAATAAGCTATTATACCCCTTTGTTAGCAAGCCGCTTGCTTGCTTGAGTATTTTATGTAGACTTTGAGTAGCCATGTCTAGCTCATAGATCTCGGTGTGTAGGAGTTGGATGGCTCTGAGCGTTGAGCAGAGATTCATGATCAAATTGTGATCTTTTCTGGCAATCTTTGGTTTTTTAGAAATCTACTATTGTTTTATAGACTTGCATTGAATTGTATCTTGATACTTTGCATATGTTGAGAGAAATTTATTTAGTAGTGAACAATGGTCTACGTGTGCAAGCCTCATCAAGGTACTAGATTGTTTGTTTTGGAGGCATTAGTTTCTCAGATTCGGAGTAACCATTTTGATTGCTATAACTTGCATTAGTAAATTCATATAGTATATTTTGGGTGTGCAATCTCTCAGGTTTGATCCTCAAGAGTTCAAAGAATCATACATAGGAGTGAACAGAGGTATCTCTAAGTGTGCCTCTGAGGTTATCTATGCTTGAAGGTTGCATAGGGAATGTATAGATTCTCCCATCATATGGAAGGGCAGAAACATATTTTATCACATCACCAATAACTTGAGTAGTTGAAGGTATGTGTATTTTATTGGCAATTAATAGAATTCTAGCAAAAAAAGGTGGCATAGAGAATCTGGCAAAATTGAATGCGAGACAATCAGCCCCTATGGTTTTCTCACATTAAAAAGAATCATGGATGGATTTAATAGGTCATTCTAGCTTATAATGATATGTAGTATTGCACACCTCATTTGTTCTATCTTTTGGGTTCTGAGATATCTCCTTTCTTTAGCTAGCTTCGTATTAGCTTTTGCATAGGTGGAGACTTCCGATTTTTTTCCTCTTTATCTACTTGACTACACATTATAATCTATTTATTTGTATTGCTTCAAGTAATTATTTATCCACATGATCGTTTTTCTTCTTACCTTGTTGAAACTTTTTAGTATATCTCTCTTTTAAATACTCTAGTTTTATGTCATAACGAGTAAAAGATCAATCTTTGTATGGCATCCACGTGATCTAGCATATGTAAGGATTAACTTGGGTTGGAGTTTTTTGTTCAAGTTTCATCATAGAATGAATTTTGATTGACTCATATCTAAGATTCTCTATGATTCTTAGGCAAAATACACTAGGCTCAAGATAACAGTTAAAGCCAAAATATGATATTGTAGCCCATCATAGGGCTTTGGACAACATCTAAAGGATTTTCTAAAATGAACATAAATATAAAATAATGATTTGGAGTTAATGATATTGGAGCAAGCTCTTTGGATAGAAAGGTAATCATTCTGTTTCAAATCCTTTAAGAGGAACTTCATCACATTGGAAGCTTGAATGAAACAATAATTCCATGTTTTTTTCTCTTAGTTAGTATCACAAAGGGGCATTATAAATCCAAGGGGGGCATAGGAAAAGGAAGTGGTAGGTTCAAATACCTATGTTGAGAGGAAAAGAATGCTATTGAAGATGGAAGGAAAGACAAACTAAAGTAATATTTATACTATTTTGCCACATTAATAATGCAATAATAGGGCATATTGAAGACTTGGAAAAATAGGAGAAATTGTCAGAGTGTTTAGAGATACTCTATTCTCCGTCAAGGAATAACGAAAAGAAGATTCAACTAAAGGTTAATTTTAATAATGTCACGAAGTCATTCAAAACAAGCATAAATCAATTCGTTTTAAAGGTCAACATTGTTTTCATCCATAAATTTCTATTTTTCTATGCTTGAAAAAATCCAATATGGTATCCATTTTATCTAAACTTGAGGTACCTTATGAACACTTAAATTTTTTTTACATGGGTAAAGACATAGAGTAATAGTGTAGGAAGAGATTTACTAGAAGAGGATGTAAATTTGAGTAATAAAGTACTTTATGTCAAGGAGCCAACTTTTAAAGAAGAATGTCTTTTAAAAATTTTTTAAAAGCCTGTTCTCAATAAATGAAAGTTTTTTAATATATGGAATATGAAAATGAAGAAAACAAAGAGGTCAAGCCACTCAGATGTGTGCATGGAGGTATGTAGTTAAAATACCATCTTATGAAGGCATATGTTGTTTTCTCAAAAAGGATCCCTAAAGCTCTCAAACTCTTAAACCTAAGCTAGAAAGGACATATTTATTCTTAACTAAATTAATTTACTTGTATCCAAACTCTATAGGAAGGAAATAAAGAAATACAAATAGTGGTGAATAGTGGTGAAATTCGAATAGCATGTACAAGTTACCCTAGCAGATATATAGGCTCAAGCTCCGAGAGAAAGAGAGATATTGATATTCATGAATCCTCATTGATTGAAACCCATATGAAATATACAAAGGACTAGAGAAGGTGAAATATTTTGCTCATATTTTGAAGTCTTTTGATAGGAAGGTGAGTGCATTTTATCATCCTAGAAAATGAGCCTCAACCAAATCTCGTTTCGAATAATGCCTTCATAAATATGTACTAGAAATGTGGGAGTGTGTTGGATGCATGTAAAACATTTAATGTGATAATTGAGTAAACCCCTCATTTTGCATAGTACCATGGCATCGCCCATGGGCACAATTTTGGGAAGACCAGACTAATGGAAAGATAGATAAATAGTGGCTCACTTTTCCATTATTACCAAGCCTGCCACATAATTATCTACTAATATAAGAGTACATGATACAGAAAATCAAATTTTGGATATGAAAATACGCACATGTACCAAATCTTACAATTAAATTGACAAATAAAGTACTTAGCATGATTCTAACAATTTTAAAAGTATTCAAACATGTAGAGTACACATTTTTTTACTTCATTGGCATTAACGAAGGAACCAAGCCTTAATTTTTTATCTTTCTATTACATCAACATGCCTAACCATTACGGCATCTTACTCAATGCTTATGTTCTTAACCAAGTCCATATTGAAAAACATTCGAAGAAGCATTCTTTTTTAGAGTTTTTTGAAATTGAATTTGAGATCTTTTGGAAAATCAACGAATCTAAATGCTAGTTTCGTAACATATGAAGTAATCTTTTTTTTTTAATCACCAAAAATCATCCCACAATAGAGTAAAGTCTCAACAATGGAAGAAATTCATCATAAGAGGAGAAAATTTGATCAACATGATAGATAAACAAGCAATCCAAACCTACTTACATTACCAACAAAAGCCTTTTTGGGACGAGATAGTTTAAGAGGAGGAACATGTGGAGGAAGAGACTACCAAA
The DNA here is from genome assembly GCA_020310875.1 of Ceratopteris richardii. Classification (NCBI taxonomy): domain Eukaryota; kingdom Viridiplantae; phylum Streptophyta; class Polypodiopsida; order Polypodiales; family Pteridaceae; genus Ceratopteris; species Ceratopteris richardii. Next base: position 22,234,394 of record CM035429.1, read on the forward strand.
CAAAGAAGGAAAAAAAAACAAAAAGGAAAATAGATTATTAACTACACTACTCTCTAGCCATAGCGCGGCAAGCGCATGAATGAGGCTAAAACTAGACACAAGGAAAACAAAGGACACATGCCAAGGAAATGCAATAGGTCCTCGAGAAGAAGTGCAAGAAGACAAAACATATTTGAATACATCCTTGTTACAACCACTAGCTGCATGCGAACAAAGAAATATATAGGCCAAAAACATAAAGAAGTGCAAGAAGAAAAATATGATTGCAAGAGTGCTCAAGACAATTATAGCATTTTAGGCACACCTGCTGGGAGAAAGCATGGAAAAGAAAGTAATACATCAACCCAATGTGTGAATATAGGGAATACCAAGGGGTAGAGGATATAATAAATATTGGATTAGATTGGATATGGTAACAAATTTGAATCTTGATCTCTTCCTCTACCACTAGATGTGTGCATGGCAACCAAAGTAATGTAGTAACTCTAGTGTATGAGTAAAAGGGTTATCAAGGGAAAGACGAAAGCATTGGACTAATGATCGAACAAGGTAACAGATTGTCTCTAATTCTTGAAGGCTTCCTTGATCGCTAGTAGAATGCAGTTAGGACACCAAGCCTTAGTTGCCATATGTATCCCAAGTTCCACCACTAGCTGTGCATCAGGAAATCCCTCTATGTGTGAGTAAAATCCAAAGAAGCCTATAAAGGGAGGATAGAGACTAAGAGGGGGAGAGTGTTGCAAAGCACTAAAGACAAAGAGACAAGAAAGAAAGGGAGAAGAAAGAAGTAAACAAAAGAAGCTCCCAAAATTTTAAACAAATGACCATTTTCTCCAAAACCCATATTAAAACATGGAGAAGCCTTGTAAATGCTCTAGTGGAGTCCTAGAGATGCATGATCCATGAAGATTGTAACACTATTGTTTTACATTAGTAGGAATCTCGTGATTTATAGGAAAAGTGTGAGTATCTTATAAGAAAGGACCAACTTTAGGGCACATGTATATAAGTCACGTTGTGACTCTTTGTAAAGACTTTTTTCCATTGTGAAGACTAACAAGCAGAATTTTGAATCTGCTTCTTCTTGACTATGTATCTTCTTCTCCATGAGCTTGCATGCATGTTTGATGCATGAAATGTGTGCCTAGAGGTGCTATCTATCCCTTCTCATTTGATTTTCATCATTCTAGCATGTGTGTGAAGCTTTGTGAGTGTTGGAGCGAGATTTGGTGTTTCCGAACACTTTGTATTTTGACCATAAATTAAAGCATGATTGTCACATTAAGCTGAAAATATGATCACTGGATGCATCTTATTGAGAGTTTCAAAAGGAATTTGATATTGACTATATTGTATTGCAATTGAGAGATATGGCTTGATTTGTGCTTGTTGTTGGAACAAGTATGAGGATACACATTTTTAGTGACAGAGGTGTTGAGAGAAATAGATTTCCCTAATTTGCATGCATTGCTTGAACATTCACTTTATTACCTATCATGAGAGCACATGTATTCATACACTTGATGTGGTCTATATCCTTGGATTGATGATTTAATAAGTGTATCAAGTCCATCACTATACACACTTGTTGATGATTGAGGTATAGTCTCTTTCATCAAAACACCCTTCAGACATCGTGAGCTTAAGTACACAAATTAGTTTAAGCTTGTGAGACACAAAAATGTTCAACTTTTCGATGTGCACAATAATGCTAGAGATGAACTAGGTCCTTTTGAGATATCAAGCTCAACATGTGATGATCTAGGATGACACGTATCACTTTTTAATTTCTCTAACATGTATAGTGGTCATGCAAGTAGATGTTAAGGATACCTTATTGAGCTTTAATAGATTTATCTACTGAGAGTCATCGCACATTGGTTCTTGCAGCTCACTCATGCATGGACATTAAGATTTTCTTTATGTACTCTGCTTTATATATTGCACTTGTATTGTTGTTTTTTAGGTCATTCTTGTACATTACTTTTATGTAATAGAAGAAGAAGAAGAACAAGAAAAAAAAGAAGAAGAAGATCATTCTTCCTTGCCTCAATCTATGTGTGTGATCCTCTTTGATTGTGAGGGTGTGTTTATGAGATCTATTCCTTATCTTATTCCTTGTGACATGGTATCAGAGACAGGTTGGTTATAGAGAGCTCCTAGAGAAGGCCAATAGTGAAGAGTATGCGAGAAAGCCTGAAAAAATTTGACGTGAAGGTAGAAGGTGTTAAAATATTCTCTTGAGTTATACCTGAGCCCGCAAGGTGAGGCCCATAGAAAAATCAAGTCAGTTTGGAAAGTTGTAACTTGCATCATGTTCTACAACTCCCATATATTCCAAATCAAAAATTTCAAGCAATTCCATCTACTTTTGGTACACAAAAACTATGTTTTTCTAAGATTGAACTCTCACATAAAAGTGCAAGAGTGTTGAGTAGAAGTATTGCTTGTAGTGTTTTTGCAGTGTCATGAATTGATGCAGAAATGGAAAATGCAGATGGAATGAGTTAGCTTATAAGCAATAAGCATGACCAGAACAACTTCCTTGCTTGGAGATTCTGAATGATGAATTTCCTGATGGGAAAACACTACTTGAAGTACATCAAAAGAGAGAACAAAAATGCTCCACAATTACCAAAGAGGAATCAAACTACGAACCAGTTAAGAGCATATGAGGAATGGAATGAAGGAGCATGAAAGGTAATGTATTGGCTATCTCTTAGTATACATGATAGGCTGATTGGGCACATATACAATGGCAAGACTCCGAAAGAGGCTTGGAACAGTTTGGTTACATTGTATGAGACCAATACAAAGGCACAAAAATATGCATTGGAGAAAAAGGGCATGTCGGTAAGTGACTATACCTTGAAAATCAAAAGCATATGTGAGTCACTTGAATCTATTAGCATGAATGTAGATGATAATGATGATATGGTGGAAGTATGCCTTCATGGTCTAGGACCTGCATATAACAGTTCAAAACATCTATTCAGACTAGGGAAAATATTCCAAATTTTGCTGATCTAGTTTCCATGCTTATTATTGAAGAAAAGAATCTTGGTGAGGACTCGAACTCCCAAGGAGAACCTAGAACTTAGCAGGTATTCTACTCTAGTAGAGGAATAGATAAAGGAAGAGGCTTCGAAAGTGGAAGAGGAAATAGTAACCAAGACCAAGGTGAACATCAAAATCATGTAGGAGGTAGAGGATAGTTTCAATGTGGGGGGAGCCCAAGATGCCACAGAAATTTCCAAAGAAATGATTTAGGTAATGACAATAAAGGATGTTGGAACTATGGTAAACATGGACACTTTGAATGTGATTGTAGATTGAAGAATAAAAAATAGATATATAGTAGAGCTTTTGTTGAAATGGCATACATATCCCATTGAAGATTCGACTTGGGTGAACTTAGACATTTTTCTAGCACATTATACTTCTTTCCAACTGTAAAAGGCATAGTTCTTAAAAGGGTGGAAGAATTATAATAGGCCTTTTGATAGTGAAGTAATTCATTTTGAACCTTTTTGAATTATATTTTGGGGATAATGTTTAGAATAAATAATTACATCCCTTTATGCATGTAGGCAAAGTTTAGGGATGAAAATTTTTATATTCTCTCTTGAAACCTTATCTCCATCATGTTTTTTGGTTGAAAACTGCACCTGAAGATGAAAGAACTAAGAGATGTTGTATGAGAGAAAGGTAGAGCATGTATAAGAGAATAAAAGTGTCTCTCTGAAATTTTTGTGAATCATGCTTTAAGTACCTCGTTTAGGGCTCTAAATTTAGCTCACTATAAGATAATGCCTTCATTTTATTCTCTCTCTAGAATTTCTACACCTATATGTTTGGGAGGTTGAGGCTTCGTCAAGAAGCTATTTTTGAAAGCTATTGTATTGATTGATTTAAATGTATAATATCAAAACTTGTCTTTCTCTCACTCATATCTTGTCTACTCTTCCACATCAGATTTTCTCCTACCTTATGCAAGATTCATTTTTCTCTCTTCAACTATTCTTGAGTGAACAAAAGCTTGTGATTAAGGAAGAGCTAGACAACAACTCTTTCATCATTGCAATCCATACTTAGATGAACCAAAATCATCCTACCAACATTGAAGAAGCCTTTGATGATCAAGGTTGGAGAGTAGCAATGCAATTTGAGTATGATAGTATACTCAAAATGATAGCTAGGAGCTAGTGGACTTGCCACCAAAGAAGAAGGTAATTGGTACTAAATGCATTCGGAAAGTTAAGTATAAAGCAAATGGTTTTTCATAAATTGAAGGTTTTGATGTTCATGAAAACCTCACTCTAACAACACACATGATAACTATTCGGATGGTACTTGTAGTAATTGCAAAAGAGTCTTGGCCTATTTTCCAAATGGATGTGAAAACATTTTTGAGTGGTCACATGAAGAAGGAAGTAAATGTATCTCAACTACTAGGTTTTGAGGTTCCCAATTTAGAGAATAAAGTTTTCAGCTTGAAGAAAGCTTTATATGGCGTTAAGCAAGCACCATGACCTTGGTACCAATGGATATATATCTTTTTAAAAAATATGGGTTTTCAAAGAAGTACTTTTGATGCTAACCTATATGTAATGGAAATGGATATCAAGATAATTGTTTTTATTGTATATGTAGATGACCTCACCCTTATAGGAGATCAAGAAGACTTAGGTCTAATTCATTTCCATCTTGAAATTGCAATATTGCAAAGAATGGATGGCATTTTTCATCTCACAATAGAAGCATTCCAAATAAATCCTTAAGGCATTTGGAATGATGGATTACAAACCAACTAGCATATCTATGGAGGAAAACCTTAAGCTATATGGATGATAACATGCCCGATGTAGTCGTTGAGAAGTTTATGAAGCTCATTGGAAGTTTTATTTTCTATGCAACACTAGACCAGACATCTGCTATGCTATTGAAGTGTTAAGCAATTTTTCTAAGGAGAGTCATTGGAATGTTGGAATGCAAATTCTAAGGTACATTGAAGGAGCCCTTGGATTTCATTATTCTTTATACCTCATGTGATACACTTCAGGGATATTGTGATTTAGATTGGGCTGAAGATCTTGATTCAAGAAAATCAATTTTTGAATATTGTTTTTCACTTGGTTGAGGAATATTTTCTTGGGTAAGTATGAAGCAAGAAACTCTTACACTCTCCTCTAAAAAAGCATAGTACAAAGAATATTGTTTTGCCTCTTGTGAGGCAGTTTGGTTAAGGAGAGTTCTTGAAAATCCAAGCTTTCCATAACAAATGGTGACTATACTTAAATGTGATAATCAAAGTTATATGGACATTGAAAAAGAACCCAATATTTCATGCTTGCACCAAGCATAAAGAAGTACGGTAGCATTATGTTAATGAGCTAATTGAAGATGAAAATATGGATCTAGAATATATTCCAAAGTTGGTAAATTGTGTTGATATATTCACTAAATCACGTGTAAACTTACGCGTCAAACCTAAAGGTATTAGCATAGCCCGATTCCCTACAGGTGCTAAAGTGTTTGGGAAACGGCTAAAGAAAACCAGAGTAGATGAATAGCCATCTTCAAAAAATGGGCACAGGACCCAGATATACTTCATTTATCATTCGATAAACATTGAAGGGGGGTGTAAGTATATGAACAATGTTTGCATCTCATGATCATATGTATGAATGCGCATTTGTTAGGCCCCCACTATGCAGAGAAGCAAAGCATGCATTAACCAATGGATGGGAATCCCAACTTGCATGTTTGATGAAGGTCAAATTGAACCATATAAGGTATTTTCAGGAAAGGTAGTTACTAGGGTCCCCAATTGTGAAGTTTGGAAAAGTGAATATTCCATGGAATATTCCCTATTGAAGTAAAAACACATTCATATTTGTTCGGCCAGTTGAACCAACCTAAGCTATCGATGAGGATTACGTAGGCAATGGCCACCCACATTCTAGAAATCATGTAAAGCCATCCCTGGAAGTCAACATCTCTTCAATAGCGTCTATATATATGACTTTGCACTACCCTAGATATTGAGTTGAGTTAGCGTACCTCTATCTTGTAACTCTCTATATAGATTTTTCTTGATCACCATTTAAGCTCTACATTGAGAGCACTCAGGTGAACAATGTCATCATCTTTGTACTTGTTGATAGTAGTAATTTTTTGAAATTCTACTATATCTCTTACGTTTTCTCCCAGTGTTCATGTGTTATCTTGTGTAACTGCTTTCTTACAAATCTTTCTCTACATCATGATTAAAAGAAATATCTTCACAAAGATTAGTATGTAGTAGTCTTTAGAGCTTGGCTTGGATCCTCATCTTGAAACCATCTTCATACTCCTTCTACAAAGTGTGTTCATAGTCTCATGCATGCATATAAGAAATAATCATCGGCAAAAAATCTTGGTTTAGGTAGAAATGGTATCACTTTCCCTCCATGCAAAGTCTATGAAGACACACATGTAAATGAAACTAAGAAGACTTCACTTTTTCATTTTTGGAACAAGATTCATCTGAATAAAATTCTCAAACCAAGATAGCCATGAAATAACACATTGACTATCCTTATATCCATCAAATCATGATAATTGGAAATTCTATGTTCCAATCTTGGATGTGTGCAATC
>CM035429.1:22243534-22253534 GCA_020310875.1 Ceratopteris richardii
TTCTGAAGGAGCTGGGGCAGGAAAGGAAGATGTGTGCGACATCTTCAATAGCCCGGTGACAGCGTTTGCACCAAGGAGGGACCCCGCAAATTTTGCTAGCCTTGTGGTTAGTCCAAATTCCACGATGCAGAATTTGCCAAAGGAGGACAGACTTCTTAATCTCGATCAGAGGGTGCCAGATACCCATGAATTTCATGTCCCATCGAAGCCGCGTCCAAGACAGGTACCACTTCTTGTTGAGACTGATCTGGTGGTCAGTCGTCTCTTTGATGTTCGGGATTTTGAGTAGGTTATTTCCATTGTGCCATTTGAGACCAAGCGAATTCGGTGCATCGTGTCCCATGAGAAGGCGAATCTTGTGCCGATCCCATGCGAGGCATCTGCTTTGCAAAGTGTTCCACTCTTCGTAGGAGATGTTTTTGCAGGGATCAATATCCTCGAAATTGATCCAGCCGTTGGTGTCATGTTTCCAGAGGTGTTTCCATTTTTTGAATCCTTTGTGCCATAATCTCTTGGCATTTTGAATGTTCCACGACTCCACACTCCGGATGCCATGTATCGGGAACCAGATAGAGTCGTTTTGTCTGATTCCGGCCGCCCACTTCCAGTCCTCACTAATTCTTGTGAAGCTTTTGACTTTATTCCATCCCTTCCAAAGGGAGCACACGAGATTGGAGCCTTTCGGGAAGACAGGGATCGGAGAGAATAGCAGGGTCATGATGTCGAGATTCTTCCAGTTTGGGAACCCCATGAGAGTCAACTCATTCTTGTTTCTAAAGATCAGCTTGGCCCACGAGGCCTCCCTGTTGCACCAAGCCTTAATCATCCATTTGGCAGCCAGTTTGTTGGCCATACACCCAATGTCCAGGATACCAAGCCCCCCGCATTCTCTGGGGCTAGTGCAGATGTCCCATTTGATTTTAGGCACCCCCCTTCTGTTGTGATCGCCCGTCCAAAGAAAGTTTCTACAGATACTACTCAATTTGGACAAGCCTTGCTCGTTCGGTCTCCAGCAAGAAAGGAAATAAATGGTAGAAGAGAGGAGGAACGTGTTGATAACCATCACCCGCCCAGCAAGATTGATTTGCATACCTTTCCAATAGTTAAGCTTGGTTTCGAGTTTGGCCAACACCCAACTCCAACGCTCTTCCATAGAGACGCCAAACCCCAAAGGAATTCCCAGAAGACGAAAGATTTGGCCCTGCGAAATGATTTGGCAGCCATGCTCAGTGAGAAGGCCAGGATGATGTCCCACAATGGCCCTAAAGGCGGTCTTAGAGTGGTTGATTTTGGATCCAGAAGCCTCACAAAAGATAGCAAGACACCTCCAAAAAGTCTCCAGGCTGGTATTATCATTGTGAACAAACGCGTTCATATCATCGGCAAATAGTCTCATGGTGATTTGACTGTGGTCGTGGGGCAGCCGGAGGCCTTTGATATTGCCAGTCTCCACATGATGCGCGACCAGTCTGCTCAGCCCCTCAGTGGCGATGGCAAAAAGAAGGGGGGCCAGAGGGCATCCTTGTCTAATAGATCTTCTAAGATGGATCGCCTTCGAAAGTTTGCCGTTCACGTTAATTTGGGTCGTTGCGTTTCCAAGAAGGGTCGCGATCATCTTGGTGAATTTCTGACTACATCCGAGATCTTGAAGCGACTGCAGAAGATAGTCCCATTCCAGTCTATCGTAGGCTTTGTCAAAATCGATCTTAAGGAAAACCACATCTTGTTTAGACTCATTTGCAAATTGAATACCTTCCCAAATATCCATAATGGTTTCCAGGATAGACCTGCCTTTGATGAAGCCTTTTTGGTCCTCACTAAGCCAAGATCTCAAGTGGCACGAGAGTCTGTTGGCAATGACTTTAGCGATGATCTTGTATCCTGTTTGGAGCATCGTGATAGGTTGCCAGTTCTCGATTCTGTTCTTTTCCCCCTTCTTGTGTATTAGCTTGATAATTCCATTATTTAGACAAGAAGGAAGAGCACCAAACTTTAGCGCTTCTTGCCAAACCATCCGAAGAGGGGTGGCAACCACCAGCTTGAAGGATTTAAAGAACTCGTTAGTGAGTCCGTCGGGTCCCGAGCTTTTACCGAGGGGGAGGGCATCGATGACCTCAATGATTTCTGAATCAGAGATTGGGGCATGAAGCAGGGGGAGGAGGTTGGGTGGTATTCTCCGGGGGGAAACCCTAGAAATGGCAGCCATGCAGTCCCTTCTATGGTGGGAGAGGGGGTTCGAGGTTCCCAGGAGTCTCGTGAAGTGCCCTTCGATGATGCCAAGGTTATCTTCTTCCGAATTGCATACATTGCCATGTGGGTCTAGTAGCAGAGGGATCGCCTCTCTGCTGTGTTTCCTTTTAAGGATACGACACATCTCTTTGGTGGGTTTGTCCGCTTTGCCGGCCCACCACTCCTTGAAGAAGATTTGCAAGTTTTTCCTTTGTATTTCTTCCTCGTATCTCAACACTGCTCTGATTTTTCGGAGACCTTTCTGTGCCTGGTGTTTTCCTTTGTTCACTTCCTCCTCGAGCCGCCAGAGTCTGTGGTAAAGAGCTTCCCTACGAGCCCGCCGCACAGTCTCGAGCATCTTCTTAGTTCTGATCATGATCTTACGAGACTTGTTGACCGCACTTCTCCAGCACTTGGCAGGGGCCAAGCCCGAGGCGAATGCCACCTTCCACACATCGGCAATCTCTTGATGGACGGAGGGGAGAGAGAAGGTGGTAGCGTTGGCATGGAACCACGGAGCCTTGCGGATCTTGTAGGAAGGTTGAAAAGTGATAACTATCGGGTAGTGATCAGAGATGGTGAGGTCAGTGCGTTGCGTGATGGTAGGGTGGCCCCACTGATGAGTAAAACTCTGAGAGATGTAGCATCTATCGAGCCTAGCTTTTCTCAGATCCTCACCCGCTTGGAGATTCGACCAAGAAAAGCCATTCGAGTCTTTGAATTCTACCAGATCCAAGTGGAGTTTGGTCGTGTCCCACGTTTCTTTCTCCCGACTGTCGATGACCCTACCCTTGCCCATCCATCTGTCCATAGGGTCCTCCACCATGTTGAAGTCTCCGCATATAAGCACGTTGTGGGGGAGCGAGTCTAATGAAGCCCAAGTGTTCAGTCTCTCCAAATCCCCGTTAGGGGCGTACAGAGAAACCATAGTAGCACAAAGAGGAGCACCAAAAGAAACCGCAATCCAACGGTGGCTTACATCTTCAATGAAGTTCTCAAGCTTTTCGATCCAGCGTTGCTTAATCCCGATAACCGTTCCTCCGGACCCCCGCTGGTGCTTCGTTGGGATCCACACATGGGCCGAGGAGACCTGTCTGAGCCGTTTCTGGAGGTCTTCTCCGTCAGTTTTAATCTCTTGAATACATATAATGTCTGGGTTTAAGCTAATTTCACGGAGCCATTGACCAATGATGGTCGCTCTTGAGGGGTCGGTTAGCCCTCTAGCATTTAGCGAGATAACAATCATTTTTGTGTTGGTCCCTCTTTGCGGGAGGGAGCCTTGTCCTTTCTTCTCTTGGCTTCATCTTTCTTTTTCGCTGGGATCTGCTCCCGACTTAGAAATCGGTTCTTGTGGGGGCTTTTCCAGGGTAGCTCCATAGGCTGTTTTCCTTTGCGGGAAGCTCCATGCTGGGGAGAACTGGGCCCCGTGCTCGGCACCGTTTCCGGGATCGTCGATCCAATGATAGAGCTTTCACTATCCATGTTGTCTTCATTACTAGTGGTGAAACCATCTTCTTTGCTTGTAGTGTAACCCTCTTGGGGGGTTTCTTTGTTGTCAGGGATCTCTAGGGCATTGTCGTAGGTATCTACCTCGAGTGGCTTCCCACCTGGGTAGTCAAGCTCGTTGATCTCCTTTCCTAGATTGCAATACAAATTGCTGTTGGGGGTAAGTGGCAGATTGTTCCTCTCGCCGTTGGCCCTCGGACTTCTTTTCCTTCTTCTTCTAACTTCAGTAAAGCCATCAGCATCAGCTTGTGGATTGAGGAGGCCCTTGCCATCCCCGTCCTTGGTCGAGTGGGTCAATTCGCCATTGTTGTCTTGAACAGTTTTGGAGGCTTCTTGCGAACGCTTGTTTTTTTGCCTGAGAGGGCAGTCTTTAATCCTGTGACCTTGCTGGCCACAACGAAAGCACGCGTTGGGGAGGTTTTTGTAGGTGATATCCTGCTCCCAAACATCGCCTTCGCCCATGTCCACTTTGATCATTGATGGGAGCGGCGAGCTGAGGTCGGCCTCGACGCAGATTTGTGGGTGCCACCTAGCATTGAACGAGTGTCACGCGAAGACTTTCTAGCATACTTGCATCCAAAGGAAAAAGAGCTATTGAAGCTATAAATTCTTTTTAGAAATTTCCTCTAGATGGGATTTCGAATTGGAAATGGATGTTTTAAATCAAGTGCAAAATTTGTTGAAGTAAAAAATCTCAAGCCATTTGGATATCCTCCATGTTGAAGGAATGTTCAATAAACTAGTGTCAAAGTGGATGATGAAAGCATTGAGCAATGACAAAAATTCTTGGTGATGGTAATTCTCAGAAATAATAGTTCCTTGGATCTCATTTGTCTCTCTAATAAGAAAGGCTTGGACTTACTTGCTCTCTGGTGATGCCCATAGGTTGAGTCGTGGTGTGCTCTTTGTGGAAGCATGTGAACAAGATGAACCCTTATTGTATGATTAAAAAAGGCGGCAAGTGGGCCATGGGCATAAGAAAAAGAAACTCTATTTAGCTCTGCATTGTCGAAGTCAAGATAGTTAAGTCTAAGAACCTCCATAATGCAAAGACATTATGGAGCAAAGGACTCCATAAGTGGAAGGATCTCTCAGATGAAAATACAAAACACTAGAACATACATCTCTCATGTGGGTTACAAGGGTAGTTCATGAGATAGAGCTTTTGAGTTCTTGATTTTGAGATTATCTATTTCGAGAAGTTTATGTGAAGCTATCGAGCTCTATGAGTTGCTAATTATCTTAGATATTGTTATTTGTTTTTCTCTACTTATGGGCACTATTTATATATCTATGTATATTTATTTCTTATTTTATGCATTAAAAAGCTTCTTTTGTGAATGCAACAACTACCTTTCCATCCTACCCCAAAAAAATGGGCAGTACCTTTCAAGTCCGGGAGAGTAGGCTAATGCCGAACTTCCTTTATATTAAAAAAGAAAACTACCTTTCCATCCTACCCCAAAAGGCCATTGGTATTATGGTGGAAAGTATATCATGTTGCGGTCTAAACTTGAAGAGCGTCTTTTACTAGTTTCTTTTTTGGATTGATGCTACTATGAGTACTCTTGGAACTTGGATATTTACATAAAAACATTTAGAAATATTCCATTATTTGTAAACTCATATAAAAATATATTATTGGATGAAGATCTACAAAAGGGAAAGCAGCATCCTATCGGTTGATCATTACAAATTCAAAGATTTTACGACGAGCGACAGGATCATTACATTAGAAAAATCCTCATGCCATATCGTTAAAGAATGTATTCCCTCACAAGCCACTCAAAAGATTTTGTTTGGTCTACTGTATATCCTTGAATATTTAGTGTCAATTCTTTTGCCTCCATTGAATAGATACATAATCTGTTTGTGCATGGCATTGTTCCCTTTCATTTTCTTATATAATATGTTAAGTAGATGCTATAGTTATACCTTCTATTGTCTATGGCATTGTTTCCATTCATTTTCTTATATAATATGTTGAGAGATGCGATAGTTATAACTTCTATTGTCTGTACATACTTGAACTGTCCATTGCCTTGTTTCTTTTCATCTATTATCTGCCTTCGATTCTAAAACTCTATTTGGTTCCAGAAGATACAAAGATAATCCAGTTCAAAGGAGGATTGTGATTGATTGCTAAGTGGGATAAGCAAGCACCCATTTCAATGTTTTTATCTTCCTTAGAAAAGGATGCTTCTATAGACTTGAAAGTATATATAGATTTTGTTATATGCTCAAAAGAAAACAATTCGCATTCAAGATATTGAAAAGACTAACCAATTTTTAAGTAGCACAATATGTACATCTGGTTAAAGGCACGTGGATGTGGCTCTTTAGGAAGATGCATGAGCAGGAGGATCATGTATTTACTTTCTTATTTATATGCATAGGATGAACACTAAGGCTGATTGGGGTAGGGTACATAGGCTTTCGGGAAGATGGAAACGTGGGATGACATGTGTGGAGAAGTAGCAAAATTCCTAGAAAAGCATAATAGACAATATAACATTCATGATACAACCCTTAGACTTACCAAGATTAGCTACAAAAGCAAGGATTTTGGTCTACCACAACAACCTCAACAATGAACATATTGTAGCTTATTTCTTCTTCAAAACACTATGCCACTATCTAGGTGCTTATCCTATCACAAGTGGCTACGAGAAGATAATCTTGATAGAGAAAATTGCTGCTTTATATATTTCTAGATATAATTATTCATCATGATGCTCGAGAAGAGAATATCTTATAACATTTTTTAGTGTCCAAATCAGAGGTCAAGTGAACAATAACCTTGAAATTGCCATATTCCTCAATAGAGAGGGTCCCTTGTAGTTACATCTCCTAACCAATAATTTCATGAATAGGAGTATGATGAAAGTCAATTTCAAGGTTTTGTAGTCCTGTGGTAACACCTAATAAAACAAGATAGTCATGCATGAAGCATACGATATTCTTCCAACAAAGCTTACCAATTGAACACACCTAAAAATATCGAGGCCTTCATCTTTGGTTGTACTCAAAACTACAATAGATCATCCTTTGGTACGCTTTCCTTTGATCTATCCATCAAAGTCATCAGTACTCTTATTTTCTTCATGTCATTAAGGATCTCACACACGTCCACCTTTAGAGAAAATCAACAACTATTTCTGCATGGTTGATATTGTATGACTCAATCATCGGTCTCTACAAGAGCTCCACGTCCATGGAGATGTTCTATTCATCACATTGGATAGTTCATTGTTTGCCTTTGAGATCCTTTGTGATATGATAGGGCAACCCAATGTAATCATTATATTGTGATTAAGCCTCCTTTTTTTGCCTCCAAACATCATTGACAAAATGGCAAGATTTTTTACATATGTCCTACTTAGCTTAATTTTAAGAGTTTGAGAGCTTGTGAGATCCTTTTGAGAAAATAATAAATGGCTTCTTAAGAAGGTATTTTAACCACATACCTCCTCTCCCAAATCTGAGTGGCTTGACCTCTTGGTTTTCTTCATTCTCATATTCCATATATTGAAAAATTTTCAAGTGTTGAGTAGGGGGTTTTAAGAAATAATTCCGAGACATTCTTCTTTGAAAGTTGGATCCTTCACATAAAATATTTTATCACTCAAATTTACATTCTGTTCAAGTACATCTTTTCCTAGACTATTACTCTATATCTTAACCCATGTTAAAACTTCATAACTATTGATACGGTATCTCAAGTGTAGATAAATGGGGTACCATATTGGATTTTTTCAAACATAGAAAAGTGGAAATTTATGGATGAAGAAAATTCTGACCTTTCAAATGAAGGCGTAAGATTTTTCAGATTACCCTTCATTTAAATCTTCTTTTAATTATTCTTTGAGGTAGAATAGAGTATCTCCAAAAACACCCATAATTTCTCCTATATGTCCAAGTCTTCAATATGACCTATTATTGCATTGTTCATGTGGCATAATATGTATATATTCATGTGGCATGATAGTATAAATATTACTCTAGTTTCTCTTTCCTTCCATCTTCACTAGCTTTCTTTTCCTCTAAACATAGGCATTTGAATCTACCACTTCCTTTTCATATGCTTCCTTGAAATTATATGATCTTTTGTAATACTAAGGGATAAAATTATGGAGTTCTTTTTTTTATTCAAGCTTCCAATGTGATGAACTTCCTCCTAAAGGATTTGAAGAAGAATGACTCCCTTTGTCCAAAGATCCTGCTCCAAAATCATAAACTCACAATCTTTACTTTATACTTCATTTCGTTTAAGAAAATCATTTAGATGTTACACAAAGCCCTATGATGGGCTACAATATCTTATCTGTACTTTTATTGTTATCTTGAAGCTAGTGGATTTTGCCTAGGACACCCATAGAATCTTAGATATCAGTCAATCAAAATTCATTCTATCATGAAACGCAAAAAAAAAAAGATCCAATGCAAATTCATCTTTAGAAAGAAGCAAATGATTATGTGGATAACTAATTACCCGAATCAATATAAATAAATAGATTATAACGTGTACTCAAGTAGCTAGAGAGGGAAACAATCAAGGCTCTCTACCTATGCATATAGATAAGCTAATAGGAAGATCGCTAAAGAAATGAGATATCTCAAGACGTACAAAAATAGCAGAAATGAGCTGTGCGATACTACATATCATTATAAAGCAAAATGAACTAGTAAATCCATCCATGATGCTTATCAATCTAAGAAAATCTTAGGGGTTGATTGCTTCCCATTAAATTTTCCCTGATTCTCCATGCAACCTTTTATGGTGGAATTCCATTAATTGATAATAAAAGAAACATACCTTCCACTATTCTAAGTTTTTGGTGATGTGATAAAATAAGTATGAGACCTTCCATATAATGGGAGACTAGAATAGTTTTTGGTGATGTGATAGAATAAGTATGAGACCTTTTATATAATGGGAGACTCTACACCTTCCCTATGCAGCCTTGAAGCATAGATGGCCTCACACATACACTTATAGATATGTTTGTTCACTCCTATGTATGATTCTCAGAACTTTGAGGATTGAACATGAGAGCCTCTACACACACAAAATATACTATAGAACCTTGCTAATGCAAGTTGTCTCACTCAAAATGGTTACCCCTACTTTGAGAACCAATGCCTCCAAGAGAGACTATCTAGTACCTTCACTAGGCATGCACATCTAGAACATTGTTTGCTCCTAAATCAATTTCTCTCAACATATGCAAAGTATCGAGATAAGATTCAAGTAAGTTTAGAAAACAATAGAAGATTTCTAAAAAACTAAAGATTACAACAAATGATCACAATTTGATAAGGAAGCTCTGTTCAACAATTAGAGCTATCTAGTTCCTACACATGGAAATCGGTGAACTAGCTATGGCTACTAAATTCCATTGAAAATACTCAAGCAACCATGGGGCTTGCTAACCAACAGGTCCACTAGCTTATTCAAATCTTATGAGAGTTCACACATACACATGATTTTCTAGATGATAGGTAAATTTTTGCCTAAATTATAGGTTTTATCACATCTATGTGTGATAGGTGCTTTTGACTGTTATGATGGGGCTTTCAAATCCAAACGTAAATTCGAGTCTTTATGGTTGATCTCTTGCTTTTGAATGCATTTAGTTTCATCCATCCAAAGGGTCCATAAACTCCTAAGGTTGGAGCTTAAATTTCAACTCTCCCTCACAAGCATCAACTGGCAAGTCTTCAACCTAGTTGCATCAATCCAATGCCTCTATTGAATTTTTTAAGCTTGATTGACTCCAATGCTTTGGTGAACTCATAAGCACACTCATCCTTGGGACGTATGTGCTCCACTTGAACCTCCTTAGACAACACTTTCTCTCTAATGTAGTGATATTCTACCTCTATATGCTCGCTGCAAAATTTGTTGAAGTAAAAAAACTCAAGCAATTTGGATATCCTCCATGTTAAAGGAATGTTCAATAAACTAGTGCCAAAGTGGATGATGAACGCATTGAGCAATGACCAAAATTCTTGGGTGATGGTAGTTTTCAAAAATAATAGTTCCTTGGATCTGATTTGTCTCTCTAATAAGAAAGGCTTGGACTTACTTGCTCTTTGGTGATCTTTGTGGAAGCATCTGAACAGGATGAACCCTTAATTGTATGATAAAAAATGACGGGAAGCTGGCCATGGGCATAAGAAAAAGAAACTCTATTTAGCTCTGCATTGTGGAAGTCAAGATAGTTGAGTCCAAGAACCTCCAGAACGAAAAGAGATTATGGAG
>CM035429.1:22258534-22283534 GCA_020310875.1 Ceratopteris richardii
CACACTATCGAATGATATTGTTTTATTACAAACAAACCGATCAACCGCTTTCCTCATCATACCTTTAAATTTCTTGTCTTTCAATGATTCCTTTGCAATCACTAAGCCTATTTGTGCATTAACGAAGCCTAAGTCCTTAAAATTTTGCATTCCGACTCCAGATGAAATTATAGGCACAAGCTCATACATATAACTCTATTGTCGGATTCAATTTTAGTGTGACGTTACATGGTCAATATTCAAGAACCCATTTAGAGAGATTCTTGTGGATATATAGGGATCTAAATTCCATGACCACATTTGAATTCAAACTTCAAATGAATCCTAAAAGTATGGATCCCTTATAGGTAGATCCAACCAACAATCATGTATAAAAAGTGTATTTATACACTAGTCTTTTGGCCACCCGTATGAGAACTGATCATCATACTCAGTTGAGTGGTTCACGTACCAACTGAAAAGCTTTTAAATTCCTCCAATCTCTCATTGTATCATTTGTCAGTTAACAATACATTTACAGCACAATTCCATACCTACATTATTTTTTTTTTATTGCTATAGTACTATGGTTGAAGTTTATCATCTTGTCTCATTCATTGCACTGCATATATGGTTTTATTGTATAATCTATTGATTTGTGTATGCATGTAGGATCTTGTGAGTATGCCTCAAAATTTTATGGTCATTCGAGTTGTACACTTTGAGTTATGAGCACATCAAGGCGCATGTGTATTGTCATCTTCATCTTCCTGAAAAGTTTGGATCACCCTCCCAAATTATTATGCATATTGCTCTCACTATAGTCCTTCAAAATTCACGAAATAACTTGTTATATTTCATAATGCTTCACTTGAATTTTTTTGCAAAGGGCTCTCATTTCAATTCCAACTAGAGTGTGAGTTGCGAGTAAAACTGTGAGTACCTTCTTCCATAAATATAAAGTTTTCTATGGTTGCCCAAAGAGTCCAATAAAGGTATCTTGAGTTATGTAGGGTTGTTTAGGGTAGGTTTTCTCTAGGAAACTCTCATGTCTCTACATTTTCCATTGCTCCTCATTGGTATCAAAGCATAATCATATACTTGACATTATGGGTGATTGATTTCCCTAATCAATTGAAGATTTGGATTAAGACAACTACTGAGCATCGTTTCTAAGGATGGAGGCTTACTTTCAAAGGAGAAATCTGTATGGATACATCTCAAGAGATGAGCTGATTCCTATACTAAAACACAAAGGAGAAGAAACTCAAGTGGAGCACCAAAGGCTAAACACATGGTGTGCAGAAGATGCTTTGGCAAGGTCATATATTCCAAACACTACATCTGATTTCTCACTTTGTCATATTTAGAATTGAAAGACATCTCAAGTGACATGTGATGCTTTGAATCTCTCTTCTCTTCAAGTACCAAGGATAGGAATAATAAATTGTGGATGAAATTCATGCCAATAAAGAATATGAACGTGCAAGGTGTCACTATTTATGTGACCAAATTGAAGGAGACTGAAAGACAACTTTGGAGCATTTGAGAAATCATTGACAAAGAGAAAATTATGAGGAAATTCATCAATGCAACCAAGGCTTATGGCAAGTCAGAAGCTTTCACCACTACCATGGACTTTTACATGGACATGCAACTGCTAGACTTCAAGGTTCTCATGGGACATATCTTTAGTCATGAGGCCAAACATATGAAGAATGCTGACAATCAGAAAGGTTAACAATCCTCTCTAATTTACACAGATAAACGTAGAGGCAAAGATAACAAAGAAAAAGGAAAAAGCTCGGTAATAATTAGGGAATCATCTTTCAATCTTAATTTGGAGGTAGAGGTAGAAAATGAAGAGGAAGAGGACAAGGGGGTAGAAAACCTAGTGGTATGTATTAGAGTCCTCACGTTGTGCCACATGTGGTCTATCCAATCACATAACAAATCATTGCTTTAAGAACCACGGAA
Organism: Ceratopteris richardii; assembly: GCA_020310875.1. Taxonomy (NCBI): domain Eukaryota; kingdom Viridiplantae; phylum Streptophyta; class Polypodiopsida; order Polypodiales; family Pteridaceae; genus Ceratopteris; species Ceratopteris richardii. Next base: position 22,260,491 of record CM035429.1, read on the forward strand.
TTAGAGATCAAGAGGATACAATAGAGGCAGTTATGGAGCTCCTAGAGATAGACAAAACAACTCATATGGACACAACAAAACAACCTATAAAAAACTACCAAGTATGATATAATGGAAGAAGAGACTAAAAAAATTACACACATGTTCATGCTCAAGAGGATTCAATTCTACTTAGAAATATTACAATGAAGGAAGTTAAATATGCTTAGCATGTGTTCTATATTGATTCTAGATTCAAGATAGATGAATCAAGAGAGATATTATCACCAAATACACGCATGAATAGAATGGAGTAGCATGGAGTAGAATAGGAGAATTGCGGAAGTAACAAGATCCACCTTCAATGAGATGAAGCCACCTAATAACTTATGGGAAGATGAAGCATTCATTGCTACATATTTGATAAAGAGGTTTCCTTCACTTTGAGCAATGTAAAAATGTGAAAAAGCTTGGAATAGGAGGTGCTGGTGAGCTCAAGGTAGAGGATTTGAAAGGATTTTTCAAGGAAAAAAGGATAAAGTTTTAATCACTAACACCTCACACATCAAAAAAGGATGGCACTATGAAATGTAATAATCACACCATTGGTGATATAACAATGTGCATGAGAGGAGGCATGGGATTTTATAATCAAATCAAGAAGACTCACCATGAAGCTTACATTTGTAAGAATCCATTTGTCCCATATTTTGGAATTTTTATTTTGTGTGCTATGTTCTTGTCCTAGGTCAAAGGAAGAAAAAGTGGGAACTAGAAATTAATAGATGAATCTTATTAGGTAACTGCATGCCATGAGTCAAAGAAGATCAAAGGGATTTTTGAAGTGGTGTCTATGGAGCACCCATCTCTAGTGCAAGAAAGGAAATGAGCTTCCATTCTATGAAACAAAGGCACAATTTACTATGTACCTAGCCCAAGAGTCATGCCTACCTATGAAGAAGTGGAAGCATCCTCATTAGATGTCCAAAAGAGATTATACCAGCCAAAAATCACGCAAAGGAATTGTTTAACATTGCAATGAATGGAGTAGCTTCATGATAAAAGTAATAGTATGCCAAAAACTATTCACCATATGGTAGAAGGACCAAGGAGGTCACAAAGAATAGGGGAGTAGAGGTGACTTCTACTCGCATGATGGTTGATATTATGAAGGAAGTAATGAAGTAGGTAAGTGAAGATGAAGCACTTGTGGATGTGGCATGTAAGGAGGCTATGCAAGCCAATTATGATATCTTAATAAAGAATGAGGGATGGAAGGAGGCTATGCAAGCAAATTATGATTGTGGATGTGGCATGTAAGAGACTATGCAAGCCAATTATGATATCTTAATAAAGAATGAGGGATGTATGCAAGCAAATTATGATAGATGGAACATAAGAGTTCTATCACGATACATTGATAGCACTAGGACTTTCACTAGTAGAGGGTTTTGGTTTCCAACACCTTTTCACTCTACCACTATTCACATAGTAATATTGATGATACTTGGGATGAACTAGATGTTGTCACTGGGTTCATAGAAAGGAGGAAGGAAGCCTAATCATTTCCTAGAAAAAGGATAACTTATCTCCTTTCAACTCCTAAATGACTCGTTTATTAAAGAAGTTCACACTCAAGCTATAGGATTCCCATGCTCGTGTCTCTTACTACCTCAAGATTCACAAATTCATGAACTCGGATTAGGAGGCTATTTCCATTAAGCTTACTTATACATCATCATATCATTGGGAATTCTTAGGGTTGTTGTCCGAGAAAAATGAGAGAGAGAGAAGGATTACCAATGCCTATAATTATGATCAATATATATATATACATATACCTTTATGCTTCTTTGGGTTTTGTTTCATGCTTTGATCCTAGTCATTTACATGTTTATTCATTTGGTTTCCATTCCCAACCCTCATCAACATTTTTCTTTTATTTTAAGAGAGACAACATCTCATCACACATCGTTAAAATTCTAGAGCATAAAAGAGATGGAAAACGGAATTTTCATGCCCAATAACTCTAAATACAAACTTCTTTCCCTGTTATGGGACTTCCCCAATGGTATAGTAAACCTCATCTAATGGCAAGTTACATAGAGAAAAGACCAAAATCTTGTAATATGAATCTCAAAGATATTGAAAATAACATTCGGCTTCAGAAGTTATATCTCAACAGCTAGATAAATTGTTTGTTGCATCACTAGTTACTAAAGTTTCATGCGACATCTCCTGAAATCCACATGAAACAGATTTTTGGCTTTTGATATGCTTTTTTTATGCATAGTAGCTTAGGAATCTTAGAATGAATTGCAGAGGTAATAATTTTTTTTTGAAAATCTTTGAACTCACACATTAAATCACCGAAGATCATTACAAGATAGGACGTTCTATTTAGAAAAAATCTTAGTGACAGTTCATACAAGATAGAAATTCTGACCCGAAAATGCCACCATACACACAAGAACACATGATATCATAGAATGATCTTGTGTTGGAGGCCCTAAAAACCTAAGAACAAGAAATATAGAAGTAATTACTTGACTTTGAATTCAAGTTAAAAGAATTGGATTAAAAGGTTTTCTAGTGTTAGAGGAAACTTTTGAGCTTTAAGATAAATATTTTCACACATTAGACGATATAAAGTCTATTCTTATGGGACACTAAAATTTATATTCACGTCAATTTAGGAATGATGGTGTGGGACACTAGACCTTGAGATGGTATGTATCTTTACGTTTTGGGCTCATGACTTGAATTGGACTCAATCCCAAAGGGAATTTAAAGTACACCACTAAAGTTGAAGTATATGATATTCAAGAGTATGACCGGACTAGAAATTTTGAAGATCACAAGTGTTGAGAATACTTTTCAAGACCTTCCTAAAGATATTCAATAAGACCCCTTTCCAATCATTTAAGTTATGAGACTTCTAAGTAAGGATTTTGTAGTTTTTTTAGTCAAAAATGCTACATGGATTTTGAAACAAAAAGAACTTTGTAAGCAAGGTAATTTTGATTGAATCAATCCAAGATAAAACACTTAGTCCATGATCACGTGATATAATAAAAACATACTACAATTTATGAAAAATTTCAAGGAAAGTATATTGTAGTTAGTCATGGTAACCTTTGAAGCTGAATGATAATTGTCCAAGTTCACACAAGAGTGCCTAGTACTGAACCAATGGAAAAATAAGTTTCACATTATAATGTACACTTTGACTAGTTCATAAAAAATGGACCAACAAAAGAGTTACCCTTTGGCTAGTACTTACATGCACCAAGGCATTAACAAGATTGAATACTTGTGCATCTATTTGTACAAAAGAGTAAGTACAAAGCTATCTTTTTGTACATCTTTACCTTCCTTCTCATTATAAATAGTTTTAGATGCACATGAGCATGTACATGATCATAAGCATGTCTAGAACCTGAAGAAAATTGTTTCTGCACTAAAACAACGCACAACAACTTGAAATGAATAGATATAAGCGCATGTATTTAAGTGATGAAAAAATTCACTATTTTATTTTTTAAACTCATGAAACTTAAAATATCATTTGGATAGATTCCCTTGCCATAACCATGGTAAGGAAGTATTATATTCATAAAATAGTTGGCACCAATTTTTTTCCAATTTCTTTGATGGCTAAGTATTTTGGGATAAAGTTCCTTTCATTATAATGTGGGATAATGTCATGAATACACTAGCATCAAGAACCTAATATATTCAATGTTAACTCTAAGTATGAGAAGTACATAGACATGGTTAATTTTAAAAAGTGATAAATGAGGGAAATCACTATCTAAGAGGTATTAATCTCACTTATGTGATTTCATAGCTATCCTAAGTAGGATGGTATTTGTACATGATCTCCAAAGTTTTATGTAAAGTTCTCATCCAAGATCATGAAGGAAGTAGACCATGATAAAATGAACGTAAATACAACATCAAATTTTCAAATCTAATGTGATTTTCACCAACAAGAATGGTGTAAAGTACTCAACCATATTAGGAAGTATTGAGAACTCCCTCCTCTTTGAACATCTTGGCTTTGTTCACTTAAGACATTATTATCTCAAGATGAAAACCAAAAGATATTCTATTTGGAGATTCAAACGTTCGTGATAGAAGGAACTTTAAAGATCTAAATGGTACAAAGATAAAAGCATAAGGTCTTCTTATTTAATTGTAATAATGCCATAAGGATAACTTCAAAGTTCACACTTTTATGCTACAATGAATAGTGAAACCTAAAGCCACTCCTCTTAACACAAATAGATATAAACTTGTATATTTGGGGAATTTGAGAACTTATGGCCATTCCCAAAAATCAGGAAGAAGTTAATGAGTATGTTAGCATAGGTGGTCGTCGAGCTACCTTTGGTGAATGTTTATTGAATATAAGAAACCTAGAATCCTTAATTCCTTGACTTTGACTTCAAGTAAAGAGAATTGGATCAAAAGGTTTTCTATTGTTAGAGAAAGGTTTTGAACTTTAAGATCAATATTTCCCACACTTTAGACGATAGAAATTATGGTCTTATGGAACACTAAACTTTATATTCGCATCAATTAAGGAATGATGGTATGGGACATCAAACCTTGGGATGGTAGGAATCTTTACGTTTTAGGCTCATTACTTGAAGTGGACTCAATCCCAATGGGAACTGAAAGTTCATAGCTAAAGTTGAAGTACATGATGGTCAAGAGTATGGTAGGACTAGAAATTTTGAAGATCACAAGGTTGAAAATGTTGAGATATCAAGCTCAACATGTGATGATCTAGGATGACACATTTCACTTTTTCATTACTCGAACATGTATAGTGGTCACACCAGTATATGTCAGGGACACTTCATTCAGTTTTATTAGATTTATCTACCGAGAATGATGGCACATTTGTTTCTTGCCAGCTCACTCATTCACAGACATTACCCTTATGTACTCGTCTTTATATATTGCAGTAGTTGTATTCTTGTTTTTAGGTCATTCTTGTACATTCCTTTTTATGTAATAGAAGAAGAAGAAGAAGATCATTCTTCCTTGCCTCAATCTGAGTGTGTGCTTCTCTTTGATTGTGAGAATGTGTGTGAGCTCTCTTCTTTATCTCATTCCTCGTGACATGGTACCAGAGCAAGTGTGGTTGTAGAGAGCTCATGTAGAAGGCTGATGGTGAAGAGTACATGAGAAGGCATGGAGAAAGCACAATTCAAAAATGACCTCAGATTGCTACAAAAATTGGGATGAAGGTAGAAGACCTCAAAGTATTTTCGATAGTTATCCCTTTAAGGTCACCCATTTTCGTCAAATTAGCGTTTCGAAGCCATCTCCACCTCTATTTTGAGCCTTCAAGATGGGGCCCATAGAAAAACCAGATCACTTTGCAAAATTGTAACTTGCATCCTATTCAGAAACACTCGTATATTCAAGATCCAAAAATTCAAGTAATTTTGTGTATTGTTGGTACATGAAAACTTTGTTTTTCTAAAATCAAACTCTCACGTCATAGTGCAATAGTGTTCAAGCAGAAGTGCTACTTGTAGTGTTTTGCACTATTGTGAACTGTTGTAGAAATGGCAAACACAGATGGAATGAGTTAGCTTATGAGGAATAAGCAAGAACAACTTCCATGCTTGGAGATTCAGAATGACCAATTTCTTGATGGTAAAAGGCTACTAGAAGTACATTGATGAGAGAACAAAAATGTTCCGTAGTTACTAGAGAGGAATCAGGTTGTGGACTAGTTAAGAGCAAATGGGGAATGGAATCAAGGAGCACGATAGGTAATGTATTGGCTATCTATTAGCATATATGATAGCATGATTGGGCACATACATGATGCCAAGACTCTGAAAGAGACTTTGAATAGTTTGGTCACATTGTATGAGACCAATACAAGGGCATGGTAATTGCAACTCAAGAATGAGCTGCATATGTTGGAGAAGAAGGGCATGTCGATAAGTGACTACACCCTGAAAATCAAAAGCATATGTGAGTCACTTGCATCTATTGGCATGAATGTAGATGATGATCATGATAAGGTGGAAGTGTGCCTTCATGGTTTAGGAGCTGCATATAAGTAGTTCAAAACTTCCATACAGACTACAGAAAATATTTCAAATTTTATTGATTTGGTATCCATGCTAATTATTTAAGAAAATAACCTTGGTGAGGATTCAAACTCCTAAGGAAAGCCTAATTCTGAGTAGGTATTCTACTCTTGCGGAAGAAGAGGCAGAGGTAGAGGTTTTGGAAGTAGAAGAGGAAATAGTAACCAAGACCAAGGTCAATAGTAGAATCATGCAGGAGGAAGAGGACAGTTTCGAGGCAGCGGGATCCAAATAGGTCGTAGAAATTTCCAAAGAAATGATTCATGTAATGATAGTAAAGGATGTTGGAATTGTGGTAAACCTCGACATTTTGAATGTGGTTGCAGGTTGAAGAAGCAAAATAACAGAAGGCAACAAAACAAATATGCATCCACAAGTGCACATGATTCTGAGAAGTTGTTCATGGTTCAAGATCACATGATGAATAGGATGTCTTCTGGTGTTTCAAAATTGAATGATTATGTCTTATATGTTCATTCACATGACTAGTCATGCGAAATGGTTTAGTACTTTGCAGAAATTGCCGGTTCATTAGGGGAAAAAGTGAACCCTACATGGGCCTTGCAAGGATCCCTAATTTTTAGGGATTAAAATTAATCATGTCTAGTATTGAAGAAGAAAAAATACCACTAGTGGTATTTGATTTAAAATCATTATTTTGAAAAATGCTATATTTGAGTTCTCAGTTGGGATGAGGTCGTGGCTTTTGAGAGCCCTACAATGTTCGTCATGCACAGAGGAGATTGAATACAATATGTCTGGTAGAACATGACAAAATAGTGATCGCAGTGTATTAGATTTATGGCTATCCAAGACCCTTAGATATTTCACATGTATGGACATGATTAGAGAGCTTTTGTTTGGTAGAAAACAACAAAACTAAGAAGTAACATCATGTTTAAAAGGTTGGAAAAAGGAGGAGAGAGAGTCTACAATGTAGAAATTAACCACCATTGGTTCGTCCTGAATCGATGCTTACGATGGCCATTCGGATTTCTGGTAGAAATCGACAAACAGAAGGTCATGTCCATCATGATTGCCTTGGGAAAGATAGAGAGAGAGTATTCTATTGAGACTCGCAGAAGATCTAGACCGTAAGATGCATATGAATCGGACGCCTCAAACTAAAGCGCATTTTTGTGTGAGTTGAAGACCGTTTGATTAAACTTAGATCCAAGAGTAGTAATTCAAAGCTTCCCAATCCTCTAGAGGGATAATCTCAAGAATTGGATCGGCACATGATCCAAGGATGCACAACCAAAGGCGCATTTCCTCTTCATTTTAAACTCAATTGTAGGATTTTCTCCATATGAAAGGGTGCAAATCAGACGCGAGTGGCAAATTTCAAACTTTTGATGGGGAGTGTTAATCTCCAAAAGAAAAAGCTATCCTTGATGTTCGACTACCTCTATATCAAGAATAATGTTAAACTCCAACCAATTTTTGAAGACAAGCACCAAAGTGTCAAGATTTTAGCTAACTGTGAAGAGAGTCATTTCACATAAAAGACTGTTGCACATTATAGACTCATTGATTAATCATTTGTGTAAAGTTTCTGATGAAACTTTGTAGAATGTGTCACCTATAGTTTGCACACATCCTCCAAGTTAAAACACTTCAAAATCTTAAGTAGATTATGCGAAATGATCCAAACAATCTACCTATGTCTGAAACTACCTTCTTGTAGAGTCGACTTTGACACCTGCAACTTCTAACACATGGTTCTCCCAAAGTAGAAACCGTTTAAGCAAAAGCTTTTAGCCATAGATAGCTTACCTTCCACCTTAGATTTGGGCTCCTCATTTGTGTAAAACTTTACACTGTGCACTGAGAACTGACCATTTCTTTGAGCATCGGGATTGTGCCTATTTTAGAAGGCACTCAAAACTTTCTCACATATAGATGTTCCTACACAAAATTCTCTTAGCCTGTTTGCAATGAGACTCTTAAAAGTTAACCATAGATAGATTAACTATGGAATTAGATGTATACAAAAGGATTTTTGATAAAGTCAAACACAGAAGGAGAACTAGAGAAAAGATCGACATGCAATTCTCTGAACATTCTTCGTATTCAACTCTTCATACATCTGATGGATGATACACTCAATATTCATCATCTATTCATCTCTTTCTCATCTATACTTCATCTCTCTATATTAACACGATCATATATAGGTATATATATATACATATGAGTATTGATTCGTCATTACTTCAAGTATATTGAAGTATTTACAAAACTAATGTACATATGTTTAAAGAACTTCTCTTCCTGAACCTTCACTTCACTTCATGAAGTTGGACTTCAATCTTTTCTTCATATCTTTACTTCTAGGCTTCATATAATCACCAATTGTTGATTGTTCTGCTCCAACAGCTCCCCCTCAATCATCAATTGTGATTATTTGCATCTTCTTTATTACTGCCATATCTTTAAACCTCTGCAACTTTGGTCCATCCAAGCTTTTTGTCATCATATCTGCAAGTTGATCTTTTGTAGGAGTATGCATAACTTCTATTTCTTTATCAACAACCTTCTCTCTCAAAAAATGATACTCAGTCTCAATATGTTTACTTCTAGGAATACAGGATTTGCTGCCAAATATAAAGAACTCATATTGTCTCCACAAATGATATGAGTACTCTGAACAATATCAAAACTTTTCATAAGAGTCTTTAACCATATTACTTCCTTTGCAACTTCTACCATGCCTTTGTATTCTGCTTATGTAGATGATAAAGCAACTGTATGTTGCTTCTTAGCGCACCATGAAATTAGCTTATCTCCCAAATAACACAAATATCCCTGTGTTGATCTTCTACCATCAGAACTACCTGCCCAATCTGCATCACTGTATATTTTGACTCTTGTATCTAAAGTAAATCCATAATACAAACCTTCTTTAAGTGTGCCCTTGATGTACCTAAGTACTCTTTGTCCTCCAATCCAATGTTCCTTTCTAGGACAATGCATGAATTGAGATAGAATTCCAACTGCATATGATAAGTCAGGTTTTGTTAATGTAGCATAAATCAGGCTACCCACCAAACTCTGATAAAGCTTCATATCTTTGAGTTCTTCTCCTCCATATCTACTCAATCTATGATTTACTTCCATTGGATTTGGTGCTATCCTGCAATCTTCCATTTTTGGTTAGCAAATTTTTCAGATACCTTTCTTGAGTTACATATACTCCATGTTGAGTATATGAAATCTCCATTCCCAAAAAGAATGACAAATTTCCCAAATCACTGATTTTGAATTCTTTCTCCATCTGCTTCTTAATCATGTGTATACCTTTGTCATCTGTTCCTGTAAGTATTATGTCATCAACATAAATACAAACATAAATAAATCCATCCTCACTTGCTTTGACTAAGAAGCTACTATCTGCCTTTGATGCTTGAAATCCAAGTTCCTTTAAGAACTTTACAAGCCTATAATTCCCTGCCCTTGGGGCTTGCTTCAATCCATACAAAGCTCTCTTGAGCTTACACACATAATTTGGAGACACTTGATCTTTGAAACCATCTGGTTGTTCCATGTAGACTTCATCTGAAAATATAACCTATCAAAAATGCATTCTTCGCATCTAATTGAGATAATTTCCGACCTTTGCAAGCAACAATTGCTATGAGAGTCCTTATGGTTGTCGTCTTTGCAACATGACTATAAGTTTCATCATAGTCCACACCATATGTCTGTGCATATCCCTTTACAACAAGCCTGGCTTTGTACCTAGATACACTTCCATCTGCAAACCTTTTTGTTTTGTAGACCCATTTACATCCAATGATCTTCTAACTATTTGGTTTAGGAACCAAATCCCAAGTCTCATTTTCCATCAATGCATCATATTCCTCCTGCATAGCTTTTTCCCAATTCTTCTTCCCTTTGGCTTCATCATATGTGGATGGATCTTCATCTACTTTTAACATGTAAGCATAATCTTTACTAGTCAAAAATGAAGTATCATAGCTATACCTTGTAGGTTGCCATTTGTGCCTAGATGACCTGAGTTCTCTACTTCTTGAAGTTTCTCGTTCATCACATTCTGGATCAAACCTTGGCACTTCTTCAACTTCAACCTGTACTTCATTGTTCTCCTCTTTATCAAATATCTAATCCTTTGATTTACCTTTCTTTTGATTCACAACTTCTTCAGCATCTGCATGAACATTAAGTGTACTTGCATACCAAGTACCTTGCTCATCAAATGTAACATCCTTAGATACAAGGAATTGCTTTGTGGATGGAGTCCACAACCTATAACCCATCTGTTTGTCATCATAACCAATGAATACATACTTCTCTGCTTTAGGTTCCAATTTATGCCTCAATTGAGATGGCACATATGCATATGCCAAGCATCCAAATATTTTACAATGATCCAAGGTAGGTCTCTTACCCCACCAAGCTTCATATGTTTTCATACCCTGCAAAGCTTTACATGGTAACCTATTGACCAAATATGTGGCTGTGTTTACAGCCTCAGCCCACAAATAATTAGGATAATTTTTCTCCTTCATCATTGATCTTGCAAACTCAACAAGAGTTCTATTTCTTCTCACTGCTACCCCATTTTGTTGAGGAGATTACCTGCAAGTAACCTCTCTTTTTATACCTGCATTCCACAAATAATCACTAAACTCATTAGAGAAATATTCTCCCCCTCCATCTGACCTTAACCTCTTCATTTTTTGACCTGTAATTATTTCTGCATATGCATGATAGTGTTTAAATGTATTAAACACTTCTGACTTGTCTTTGATCACATAGATTGTGACCCACCCGGTAGCATCATCAACATATATGAAATAATATCTTGAAAAATTTATACTGAAGTCCTTTGAAGGACCCCACACATCTGTATGTACCAGTTCAAGTCTTTCTGAATACATAAAACCAAGCTTATTATATGATTGCTTATGAGCCTTACCTAATTGAAATGCTTCACATCTGTATGTCATGTGTTGACCTGCAACATTAGGCAAACCAAGCACTGAACCATTGTTAACCATTTCTTTGATGCCTCTTTCATTAAAGTGTCCAAGTCTTTTATGCCAAAGATCCAATTCAGACACCTTTTGATCTCCATATGTAAACATAGCATGTCCAATATTACCTTGTATCTTTAATGTGAAGAGCCTTCCTTCCTTCTTTCCTGTAACAATTTGTTTATACCCTTGACTAGGGTCTTCAACATAAACTCCATCATTAGTGAACCTTACCTCATATCCTTTTTCCACAATTTGTCCTACACTAACCAAGTTCTTTGGAATTGTAGGAACATACAAAACCTTACTCAAGAGAGTACTTCCATCCTCGGCTTTAACTGAACCAATTGACTTTACTTTGTGCTTTGTATTATCACTTGTTTGAAGTGTGTGATTGATTGCCTTATGATCTAGATCACTCATCAAAGCAATGTTTTCCACTCAGATGATTGCTACATCCTGAGTCAATATAAAATACTCTCATGTCTTCATGTGAGGCTTCACATGTTGCATTCATAATAAGAGTTGAATCTTCTTTCTAATCCGATGCATAATTATAGTAGGTGTTATTGTAGGATTGATTTTAGAAGTTTCTTCCTCCACTTCTTCCAAAAGAATTCCTACCACCTCTACCTCTGAAGTTTCCGCTCTAATATCTGCCACCTCTTCCTCTTTGATTAAATTTCTGATTAACATTACCATTGCTTTGATTATTATGCCAACAATCATGAGATAGATGATTGGTCTTACCACATATCCAACAAGCTCTGACATTATCTTTGTTATTTATGCATCTTCCTCTACTTCTGCCATTTCCTTTTCCTCTTAGGAAGTTTGCTTGACTTGGAGTACCTTCATCTTTAACTGATTGTTGCTTTCCTTTGCTACCTTTCTTCTTGTATTTAGAATACATTGCATGACCTGCACTCTTATCAATATCTCCTTTGATATCATTCTCAAAAGTTAGCATATGTCCTAACAATTGATTCAAATCAGGAGTGAAAAAATCTAATGAAAGTTCTGTAGATAAAATAAAAGGCTTCCACTTCTCATCTCCTCTTAGCCCTGTGAGAATTTGTCTTACCAACTTATCTTCTTCAATATCTTCATCAATAGCACCTAAAGAATCAGCAATGTCTTTCATTTTTGTCACATAATCAGATATTGATTGTGAAGCCTTCTTCTTAAATGTAGTAAACTTTGCACATAATGAAGCTTTCCTTGATTTGGTTGTATTCTGAAAATGCTCTTCCAAAGCATTCCATATATCACTTGCACTTTCAAGTCCTCTGATATGAGAAAGCAAATAATCATTCACTGCCATGTAGATTATGCTCCTTGCTTGAGCATCCTTCTTCATCCAAATCTTTATATCTACAAGCTCCTCCCTAGTTGGAACACTAGGATCTTTGAACGCTAGATTTTCTTCCTCTTATGTGATGTATCCCATCAGATCTTTGCTCATAAGATGAGCTTCCATTCTCATAGACCAAGTTGGATAGTTCTCTCTATCCAACTTCTCAATTTGGAGACTATCGCCCATCCTTTCTTCACCTATACTATCAAAACTTTAATCCTTATAAGGAATGAATGTACCTTAGCTTTGAATGTTTCTCCTTTTGATCCTTTTGATAGCCTTTATGTGTCTTCCTTCAGTCTTTCTTCCACACTTTATCCTTTTGAACCTTCAAGGTGTGAAATTTGTATAACTGTAGCTGTCGGGGTCTTCCTTTCCTCAATTTTGATACTTCCTACTCTGATACCAGTGATGGAGAGTATTAATCTCCAAAAGAACAAGCTATCCTTGATTTTAGACTACCTCTATATCAAGAATAACTTTAAACTCCAACCAATTTTGGAGGACAAGCATCAAACTATCACAATTTTAGCTAACTGTGAAGAGAGTCATTTCACAGTAAAGTCTCTTGCCTATTATTGACTCATTGATTAATCATTTGTGTAACGTTTCTAATGAAACTTTATAGAATGTGTCATCTAGAGTTTTGCGCACCCCCTCCATGTTAAAAAACTTCAAAAGCTTAACTAGATTATGAGAAATGATCCAAACAATCTACCTATGTCTGAAACTGCCTTCTTGTAGAGTCGACTTTGACACCTACAACTTCTAACACGTGGTTCTCCCAAACTACAACCCGTTTAAGAAAAATCTTTTAGCCATAGATAGCTTACCTTCAAACTTATATTTTGACTCCTCATTTGTGTAAAACTTTACACTGTGCAGTGAGAACTGACCATTCCTTTGACCATCGGGATTGCACCTATTTCAGAAGACACTCAGCAATTTCTCACATATAGATGTTCCTACACAAAATTCTCTCAGCTTTTTAGCAATTAGACTCTTAAACTTGAACCATAGATAGATTAATTATGGAATTAGATGTGTACAAAAGGATTTCTGATAAAATCAAACACAGAAGGAGAACTAGAGAAAAGATCGATGCGCAATTCTCTGAACATTCTTCCTATTCAACTCTTCATACATCTCATGGATGATACACTCAATACTCATCATCTATTCATCTCTTTCTCATCTATACCTCATCTCTCTGTATTAATACGATCATATACAGGTATATATATATACATATGAGTATTGATTCATCATTATTTCAAGTTTATTGAAGTATTTACAAAACTAATGTACATATGTTTAAAGAACTTTTCTTCCTGAACCTTCACTTCACTTCATGAAGTTGGACTTCAATCTTTTCTTCATATCTTTACTTCTAGGCTTCATATAATCACCAATTGTTGATTGTTCTGCGCCAACAACTTTGTGGGTCCTTGAAACCACTAACAAAGAAAATTCTAGTCTTCTCACCAGATTTTGGTTGTTTTGACTACCCCAAACCAAGGGAAACCTAGGCCTAGCCTACTTGATTGAGGCTCTAGACTCTGTCCACCACCCTCCTCTCATTGGTCCATCACTAATCACGCCTTAATCTAAAAGGCCCATGGAGGGTTCATTTTTTCCCCTAATGTCCTCGATATGTTGAAATTGAGCATATAGGAAACATAGCTGTTATAAATTATGGAATATGTTGAACAAAGCATTGTTGGAGTGTTAATTTATTAATGTATTAATGTGTTTTGGTGTTTTTGATATAACAACTGAAGGTTCGCGAATGGGTGGAAGGCATGAAAGGGCAGAAATCAATAATCCGACTTTAGGACGGACATCAATAATCTGAATTATAATTTACTTTGTAAATAAATCCGTTGTCGGCGCGAAAGCGACGGTCGGTGGATCAGGGCGACCGCCAAAAGTTACGGCACACACTGGGTGTTTGCAAACTCAGGCATTATGCTTATAATAGAGAATTTGATTAGCTTCAGAGATATAAGTTTTGAATCAATGTTTATCCACAATTTCGATTATATCATATATATATATTCACAAGAACTTGTGTAAGAACCAAACTTCATCTAATAATGATCATGTGTACTCCTAAAGAGAAGGTCTGAATTTGATTTCTTAACCCAAAACCAATTGGAAAAGTTTATGAGTAAAAGTCATTTTTCATAGGTCAAAACAAGATGGTTATTTTAGTATGCTCTAATCATCGTATGATTTGGAAATATATTAATGTTGTCAAAGTCAAATAACTCGTTTCGGTGAAACATACATATTGAGTGAAACAACTAAGAAATTGCAGTAATCACTAAAGAACTCTAATTTCCGAACGATCAATCCTTACTATTACTTGCGCAACACATGGTATAAAGCCTGCATCGATTCATGCTTTATCAACAATAATTACTAAGTCAATTGCACAAAGTTCTTCATGTCACGAATTTTAGAATCAATTCATCACAAAGATTTCATTCACTATGCGCATCATAGGAAACCATCTCTTATTAATACTTGGCATTGCCATTACAGTTTTAACTTAGTTAGTAAAGCATATGTCAAGAAAGCACATAATCTTACTTGTATCCTCCAATGAATTCGCATATGGCTTTGAATAGCTGTTAAACCTGTATCTTTTTTTTTATTAAATAATTGGCAGTGATCAGTTCACTTTAGAGATATATGTTCAAACGCAGAAAGAGCAAGGTATATTATCATCAATGGCAACTCATAGATAACTGAATTTGACTACCGAATAAAGTTACGATCATCAAACTACGGAATGAAATGAAATCGCCCTTCTCAATTAGATTTCTGATTTCAAACTGAATGTGAGTTCTGCTGTCCACTCATTTCCACTCCTAACTGTCATGCCGCATAACAAAATATATGGTTTATATTGAGGGACTCACGATGTTTTGTTTTTCCAAAAAAAATTTGTTGTAATACAAATCTCAAAGATTTTTGTGTTTTATTTGAATGCTAACCTGTGTCGAATCAAGTTTGCGTTTCCTTTTTTATGGATAAATATTAGTAATCATAACATAAGCGTAACAGAATTCATCCTTTGCAATAGCTTAACTTTAATAAGCAAGTTATGAAGCAGTAACGCATAAATTCTAACATCTTGCAGAATGGAATGAGTTACCTTTAAACAAGGAGTCTCCAAAAAAAATGCAGCATCAATTCGTAATCTATGCAAAATATTCGCACTCTTTAGCCAATTTTTGTTTATAATCAATGTTTAAAATTCTTTTCCGGGACCAACGTTACTACTTATAATGCCTATTGCACCGAAGCCTTATGTATATGCAAATCCACTCTCATCAAGTGTCTTCTTATTAAACATGTAGCCATCGCCAAGTTCTTACGTCAGCATAAGATCACAACCATCACTATTAATTTCAGTTGTAAGGTAAAGCAAGAGAACTTGAAGTTTGAGCGAGCATCATACTGTTCTTCATGAAGGAAAGGACATCTGTAACAGAAATCTTACAATTCATGGTCAAATCAAAACGTCAACATAACTGACTCAGATAATAATAGAAGATTCCCAAATATTTGGATCATTTTCTCAATTCGTGCATGTTATCCATGCGCAGTTAAGAGATCGTTCGAGATCGGTTCACCAAAGAAGACCACAGTAAGCTCCACACATGCAAGATCATTAACTTGAGCAGTTGATCGCAATATATTTCCTCTCCTTTTTCTTTTTACAGATCAGCGTGCCTCTCCTCTCTCTACCTCTCTGTCGTGCCCTCCCTTGGACAAATAGAGGTGTGCGTACATGCAATAGATCATGTAGAAATACCGAGAAGGCAACTTGTTACAAAAGCTCTAAATTTAACAGAATTAGTGCTCTGAGATCGCGTCATAAATCCAGCGATATTTGGACGTGAGTTTTCACAGATTGCGTGTGCATATGACCGTGAGAAGTTTCAAATCTAATGATAATCAATTCTCAAAAATAGATCAAATTCAAAATAACTTATCGTTTGCTGTTGTAGTATAACGTTGAGATGGAGATATTGAAGATGTCTGACGACAGCAGAGTTCAGATTTTTGAAAGCGTAGGAGTTTAAAGTCCATACAAAGTGCATACGAAATAAATGCTAAGAGTTGACCTGCTCCCCTCCATGATCTTCGTCATCTTCCCCTTTCTCCGCGAGTTCCCTCTTCCTCTGTCCCCAGAACAGTGCTCTCCTTCATGCAGAGGTGAGAGTTAATTTTGACGATGCCCTCCTCCTTCCTCTGCCTTCCGACCTGCGCACATATAAAGTCGCCTCCTCCTTCCGCACAGACTATTGCTACCTGAACAAAACATGAAGTGACCTGCAAAAAACATTCGGCCAGCGCCCCCCATATGGAGCAAAGCCCACATATTTATACACACAGAGAGTCATGAGATTACCACTCTTTTGGTTTCTACTTTACGTTTGCATCCACACTTTAATCCACACTTAATCACCACTCTTTTAATTAGCTTTATGCACACAACTTACTTTCACCTCTCTTTTGATCTACACTACTTCTCACCACTCCTTTCTATCAACCAACTTTTTCACTTTAAATACATCATCCTTTCAGACCACTCCTTAATTCACTTTAATTACACACTTAGCTCACACCATTCTTTAAACACTTTTCATATATATCACTCATTAATTATCCATTACTTTTTCATTTTAATTGAATTATCCTAACTTTCTTAATTTAATAATGCATTTAAATTAGGCTTAGGTTAAGCATTTAATATATTCAAACCTTAGTATTAAATGCACATACATGATTAAATAATTAATTAAGCCATATTTTAATTTTTGTTAATGAACCAATGTTTAGATATAGATTAATTTCATTCAATATTAACTATTTTAACCCTTGAACCATTCAAAAACCCTAAAAACCCTACTTAAAACCCTTTGGAAACCCTTGAAACTCATTAAAATCTTTCTGATCCCTATCATTAGTCCATTGACATTGACATAAATCCTAGCATTAACCCATTAAAATCTTTTGAGACCCTTCAGATGAACCTAATGAACATAAAATCATGTGAACTTAGACAACCCTAGGGTTAAATACCCATGAATCAAGCATATATAAATATGAAATACTCATTCAATATGAAATTAGAGTAAACCCTAATATGAACATGTATTCTTTATCATTTCCTGTATCTGCAAACAATTCAAAATAGTTAATTAAAATCAACATAACTGTGTAACAGTGATATACAAGGTTAGATTTCACCAATTAAGTTAATTTCATTTTTTTCTCGTCATTAACTGGAAAGTTGAAAACTTTCCGACATTTGCCCCGGCCAAACCTGTGCATCCTCCGGATGCGCCAACTTGCAGATCATAGAAAGCAATATCAAATTCTTTTGAAACTTATTCATGACTTAAATTCAAATTGTCTGTATATAAAAATGCTTCTATCATTAGTACATCTTCAAATAGCAAAGAAAACTTATAAAATTATGTAAACTTGAATTTAAACCTTTTCGTTCAATGCATGAATTCGAAACAGGTTTTAGAAAGAAACTATAGAAGTCATTCAAATAGTGTTCGTACTAACTCTTCTATTAACTCTGTTCATAAGTAAAGCTTATGTTATATAAGCCCTCTATCCTCATCTCCTAACCATTTGCCATTAAGATACAAAAACTAACTCCCCTCTAGCATACATCCGCCTTATATAGCCCGCTTTTCACATCAGAAGTGATTTCGAGACCACAACTGATTTATTTGATTTTTCTTTTATCTCATTTTTTTTTATCATAATTTTTCCTTTTTGTCATTGTTCTTTTTTTTTTTTTTTCATATACAGCAACCATTAATGTACTGTTTTCAATTTTTCTTTGCAACTTTTTTGATGAAGGGAAAAGGCTTAACCCCTAATCAGAGCAAAGGATCTAGAGGTAAGCTAAAGCAGGAACTAGGATCTCTTTTAGCGAAATGGGTCAGATTTAAGGAAGCTTACCTATATAAAACAAGTCTACTTCTACTAGGAGTTGCAAGTTAAGGGTTCCTTCAACTATTCATATGACAGCCATAGGTCTCTTATTCCTATCTTCACTTCAAGCACATCCCTACTTCAATGTAAATTCTATTTTTCATAATTTTAAGAAGTTTCTTAACCTAGCTGAAGAATGTACATATCTAATTATGATAATGTAGTGAAAAACAAAACTTAAAACATTAATTAGGGTTAGAACTGTTTCACCTGATCTATATTGATTCCATCTTTAGTATTGCCTTTCATCCAAATATCGCTTTGTTTGCTTAACTTTTAAACTGCATGTACTATCTTCAATCTCCTATAGTCTATTTTTGAAGAAAATCTTAGTTCATCAATCAGCTCCCAATCTTCATGCTAATCCTCAAAAATAACTTACTCAAAATCTTGTGAGAAACATAATTATTAGCAAACTTATACAAAAGGTAGCAATCCAAGATAATACTTCTCGATAGTCCATCTGTAAAACCCAAATCAAACTTTGTAGCTTTCATAATATTCCTTTGTAATATCCAATCATCTATTTTTGCTTGACCTGCATCAAACCACTCACAAACTTGATTAGAAAAACCATATTTGATTCATTAATGAAATTCATAATTTTTCTTTTATAAAGAAAGAAAGTAAAACAAAACCCATATACATACCTTTTTGATGAGGAAGTAGGTTATAACTCCCATATAAATACATTTTTGATGAGGAAGTAGGTTATAACTCCCATATAAATATTCTTCTTGGATAGAAAACATTCACAAAAATTCATAAACTGTTATTCATCATAATTATCAAAAAGAATGTGAACTATTTCTCGGTTTGAACGTGTCATCTGTATGCAATAATAATTTTATAGAAAACTTCTCATCAAATTCCTTTTTCATAAGAAAACCAAAACAATTTGATTCATCTTTTCTTATCAAATATATTAATCATTTCTTAGTGTAATCATTTCTTAATTTAATCATTTCTTCTATTTTTTTCAATGGTACATTCTTAGTTTTCTTGTTAAGTTTTAAGGGTTTTGATTGTTTTGAATTTATATTCATTTTGTTTTCGATTTGTTTAATTATATGATCAAGAAGTTGCTTCTCTATTTCATTTGCTTGTTTGTTTTGATTCATAATACTTTGTTTGGTCTCTTCTTGTTTAATTCCTTCTTCTTTAAATTGATTATGTTCATGTTTGTTAAATTGAGTTTGAAGTTGTTTAAGCTTGACTTGATCAAACAAATTCTCATTAGAAAGGAGCATTGGATCAAGTGAAATCTGTACATTATTAAGTTTCCTTGCTCCTACTTGTATTTCATGCTCAAAATCACCTAGATCAATTTCCAATTGCTCTTCTATAATCGATTTTTGATCTTCTTCCTTTAGTTTTATCATTTTGATTTCTTTTTTTAGCTCTTGTTTTTGGTTTGATGTCCTCTCTCTTATTTCTTCTTTTGTTTGAATGTTCATATGTATGATAGGCTTCCATACTTTTTTACTTTCACATGGATTAGGTTTAGTTTGAATCTCCTTAAATAGTTCTTTCATTCCACCCCTTCCTAGATTTAATTTTAAAGGTGATCGATCCTGATAATTACAAATTTTCCTGTCAAATTCAACCACTAGTTTCCGTTTTCGTGCATCTTCATACAACCTGCAATTCCAAAATAAATGGCCATATTGATCGCACCAAAAACACTGCAAAGGTCTCATTCAAGTCCTATTTGATGGTCTTAATGAATGTCTACAACTAGATTTTCTACAATCATGAGCATGTATTATAGATGAAGGATCTATAAACAAACTTTGGCTCATTCCCTCCTTTTCATGCTCACATTTAGCTAGCTCTAAATCTTGTATTCGTTTAGATAATATTTCATACTTCTGGTTCATTTCTTGAAACTCAGCATTCATTTCCTCTTTCCAAGTTCTAAGACTAGTTCTTAATACTTGTAAAGTCTCTGGCATAGCTTTAAGCGTATCATTTAAAGTCAAAATCATTCTAAATGTCTTTTGTAGAGCTTCATTGGCCTTGTTTTCCCTTTCTATGAATTTATCTTCCCATTTTCTCAAATGTTGATCTATCAATGCGTTCACATATGCTTCATCAATAACAATACTCGTTGAATTATGCTCTTGTAAATTAATTTCAAAAGATTCTTTACATTGATGTATATTTTTCATGTTTGTACGCTGTTTTTTGCCCATAACTCACACTTGAATATCAAAGAAGCACCACATAAACGAAAAACAAGCTATGAGGTTATACATACATCAAACATACATTACTTGGCATTCATTTGAGAAAACAGTCCGTACCTGAGCTGCAAGGCCGTTTGTTCACGTCGGGTTCACCAATGTCGGCGCGAAAGCGACGGTTGGTGGATCAGGGCGACCGCCAAAAGTTACGGCACACACCGGCTGTTTGGAGCAAACTCAGGCATTATGCTTATAATAGAGAATTTGATTAGCTTCAGAGATATAAGTTTTGAATCAATGTTTATCCACAATTTCGATTATATCATATATATATATTCACAAGAACTTGTGTAAGGACTAAACTTCATCTAATAGTGATCATGTGTACTCCTAAAGAGAAGGTCTGAATTTGATTTCTTAACCCAAAACCAATTGGAAAAGTTTATGAGTAAAAGTCATTTTTCATAGGTCAAAACAAGATGGTTACTTTAGTATGCTCTAATGATCGTATGATTTTGAAATATATTAATGTTGTCAAAGTCAAATAACTCGTTTCGGTGAAACATACATATGAGTGAAACAAGTAAGAAATTGCAGTAATCACTAAAGAACTCTAATTTCCGAACGATCAATCCTTACTATTACTTGCGCAACACATGGTATAAAGCCTGCATCGATTCATGCTTTATCAACAATAATTACTAAGTCAATTGCACAAAGTTCTTCATGTCACGAATTTTAGAACCAATTCATCACAAAGATTTCATTCACCATGCGCATCATAGGAAACCATCTCTTATTAATACTTGGCATTGCCATTACAGTTTTAACTTAGTTAGTAAAGCATATGTCAAGAAAGCACATAATCTTACTTGTATCCTCCAATGAATTCGCATATGGCTTTGAATAGCTGTTAAACCTGTATCTTTTTTTTTATTAAATAATTGGCAGTGATCAGTTCACTTTAGAGATATATGTTCGAACGGAGAAAGAGCAAGGTATATTATCATCAATGGCAACTCATAGATAACTGAATTTGACTACCGAATAAAGTTACGATCATCAAGCTACGGAATGAAATGAAATCGCCCTTCTCAATTAGATTTCTGATTTCAAACTGAATGTGAGTTCTGCTGTCCACTCATTTCCACTCCTAACTGTCATGCCGCATAACAAAATATATGGTTTATATTGAGGGACTCACGATGTTTTGTTTTTTCCAAAAAAAATTTGTTATAATACAAATCTCAAAGATTTTTGTGTTTTATTTGAATGCTAACCTGTGTCGAATCAAGTTTGCGTTTCCTTTTTTATGGATAAATATTAGTAATCATAACATAAGCGTAACAGAATTCATCCTTTGCAATAGCTTAACTTTAATAAGCAAGTTATGAAGCAGTAACGCATAAATTCTAACATCTTGCAGAATGGAATGAGTTACCTTTAAACAAGGAGTCTCCAAAAGAAATGCAGCATCAATTTGTAATCTATGCAAAATATTCGCACTCTTCAGCCAATTTTTGTTTATAATCAATGTTTAAAATTCTTTTCCGCGACCAACGTTACTACTTATAATGCCTATTGCACCGAAGCCTTATATATATGCAAATCCACTCTCATCAAGTGTCTTCTTATTAAACATGTAGCCATCGCCAAGTTCTTACATCAATTAGGGCAATTTTTCTCCTTCATCATGGACCTTACAAACTCAACAAGAGTTCTATTTCTCCTTTTTGCTACACCATTTTGTTGAGGAGAGTACCTACAAGTAACTTCCCTTTTTATACCTGCATCCCACAAGTAATTACTGAATTCATTAGAGAAATACTCTCCCCCTCCATCTGACCTTACTCTTTTCAACTTATGTCTTGTAATTCTTTCTGCATATGCATGATAGTGTTTAAATGTATTAAACACTTCTGACTTATCTTTGATCACATATATAGTGATCCATCTAGTAGCATCATCAACATAAATCACATAATATCTTGACCCATTTATACTCAAATCCTTTGATGGTCCCCACACATCTGTATGTACCAACTCAAGCTTCTCTGAGTACATAAAACCATGTTTGGAGTAGGAATGCTTATGAGCCTTACCTAATTGACATGCCTCACATCTGTATGTCATATGTTGACCTACAACATTAGGCAAACGAAGCACTGAACCATTGTTAATCATGTCTTTAATACCTCTTTCATTGAAATGTCCAAGCCTCTTGTGCCAAAGATCTAACTCAGAGATCTTATGTCCTCCATGTGTGAACATGGCATGACCAATATTACCTTGAATCTTCAATGTGAACAATCTTCCTTCTTTCTTCCCTGAAACAATTTGTTTATACCCATTGCTAGGGTCTTCCAC
>CM035429.1:22296034-22301034 GCA_020310875.1 Ceratopteris richardii
GATTGAAGGGAGACACGCAAAGATTATCAAAAGGATCAGAAGAAGCAACATTCAAAGTTAAGGTACATTTATTCCTTGTAAAGTCTAAAGTTTAGAGACTACAGGTGAAGCAAGGATGGGAGATAGTCTCCAAATTGAAAAGTTGGATAGAGAGAACTATCCAGCTTGGTCTATGAGGATGGAAGCTCATCTTATGAGCAAAGATCTGATGGGATACATCACAGGAGATGAAGAAAAGCCAGAATTTAGAGACTCTAGTGTTCCAACTAGAGAGGAGCTTGCAGACTCTAAGAATTGGATGAAGAAGGATGCTCAAGCAAAAAGCATAATCTACATGGAAGTCAATGACTATTTGCTTCCTCACATTAGAGGACTTGAAAGTGCATGTGACATTTGGAATGCTTTGGAGGAGCATTTCCAAAACACAACTAAATCAAGGAAGGCTTCACTATGGGCAGAATTTACTACCTTCAAGAAGAAGGCCTCACAATCAATCTCTGATTATGTGACAAAGATGAAGGACATTGCAGATTCTCTAGGTGCAGTGGATGAAGATATTGAAGAAGACAAATTGGTAAGACAAATTCTCACAGGGCTAAGAGGAGATGAGAAGTGGAAGCCTTTCATTTTATCTACAGAACTTTCATTAGATCACTTTACTTCTGATTTGAATCAATTGTTAGGTCATATGCTTACTTTTGAGAATGATATCAAAGGAGATGTTGATAAGAGTGCAGGTCATGCAATGTACTCTAAAGACAAGAAGAAAGCTAACAAAGGGAAGCAACAATCAGGTGAAGAAGAAGGTACATCAAACCAAGCAAATTTCATAAGAGGAAAAGGAAATGGCAGAAGTAGAGGAAGAGGCAGAAACAACAAAGATAATGCAAGAGCTTGTTCGATATGTGGTAAGACCAATCATCTATCTCATGATTGTTGGCACAATAATAAAAATAATGGTAATTATCAGAACTTTAATCAAAGAGCAAGAGGTGGTAGATTTCAGAGAGGAAACTTCAGAGGTAGAGGTGGTAGGAATTCTTTTGGAAGAGGTGGAGGAAGAAGCTTCCAAAATCAATCCTATAACAACACCTACTACAACTATGCATCAAATCAGAAGGAGGATTCGACTCTCATTATGAATGCAACATATGAGACCTCACATGAGGACATGAGAGTGTTTTACATTGATTCAGGATGTAGTAATCATTTAAGTGGAAATATTGCTTTGATGTCTGACCTAGATCATGATGCAATTAATCATACAGTCCAGACAGGTGATAATACAAAGCATAAGGTAAAGTCAATTGGTTCAGTCAAAGCTAAGGATGGGAGCACTCTTCTGAGTAAGGTACTTTATGTTCCCACAATCCCAAAGAATTTGATCAGTGTAGGTCAAATTGTGGAAAAAGGATATGAGGTAAGGTTCACCAATGATGGAGTTTATGTTGAAGACCCTAGTCAAGGGTATAAACAGGTTGTTACAGGAAAGAAAGAAGGAAGGCTCTTCACATTGAAGGTACAAGGAAATGTTGGACATGCTATGTTCACATATGGAGAGCAGAAGGTGTCAGAATTGGATCTTTGGCACAAAAGACTTGGACACTTTAATGAAAGAGTTATTAAAGAAATGATTAACAATGATTCAGTGCTTGGGTTGCCTAACATTGCAGGTCAACACATGACATACAGATGTGAGGCATGTCAATTAGGTAAGGCTCATAAGCAATCCTATTCCAAGCATGGGTTTATGTATTCAGAAAGACTTGAATTGGTGCATACAGATGTGTGGGGTCCTTCAAAGGACTTTAGTATAAATGGTTCAAGATATTATGTCATTTATGTTGATGATGCTACCAGATGGATCACAATTTATGTGATTAAAGAAAAGTCAGAAGTGTTTAATACATTTAAACACTATCATGCTTATGCAGAAAGGATTACAGGTCAAAAATTGAAGAGACTAAGGTCAGATGGAGGGGGAGAGTATTTTTCAAATGAGTTCAATGATTACTTGTGGAATGCAGGTATAAAGAGAGAAGTTACTTGCAGGTACTCTCCTCAACAAAATGGGGTAGCAGAAAGAAGAAATAGGACTCTTGTTGAGTTTGCAAGGTCCATGATGAAAGAGAAGAATTGCCCAAATTATTTGTGGGCAGAGGCTATAAATACAGCTACTTATTTGGTCAATAGATTGCCTTGTAAAGCTTTGCAAGGTATGACACCATATGAGGCTTCGTGGGGTAAGAAACCTACCTTGGATCATTGCAAAATATTTGGATGTTTGGCATATGCATATGTGCCATCTCAATTGAGGCATAAGTTGGAGCCTAAGGCAGAAAAGTATGTATTCATTGGTTATGATGATAAACAAATGGGATACAGGTTGTGGAGTCCATCCACATAGCAATTCCTAGTATCCAAGGATGTTACATTTGATGAGCAAGGTACTTGGTATGCAGGTAAATACAATGTACATGAAGATGTTGAAGAAGTAGTGGATCAAAGGAAAGGTAAAGCA
This sequence comes from Ceratopteris richardii, assembly GCA_020310875.1. Taxonomy (NCBI): domain Eukaryota; kingdom Viridiplantae; phylum Streptophyta; class Polypodiopsida; order Polypodiales; family Pteridaceae; genus Ceratopteris; species Ceratopteris richardii. Next base: position 22,298,556 of record CM035429.1, read on the forward strand.
AAGATTCAATTATTTGATGAAAGTGAGAACAATGAAGTACAGGTTGAAGTTGAAGAGAGGCCAAGGTTTGATCCAGAATGTGATGAACCAGAGACTTCAAGGAGTGCAGAAGTTAGGAGGTCATCTAGGCACAAATGGCAACCTACAAGGTATAGCTATGACACCTCATTTTTGACTACTAAAGATTATGCTTATTTGATAAAAGCAGATGAAGATCCATCTACATATGATGAAGCCAAAGGCAAGAGAAATTGGGAAGAAGCCATGCAAGAGGAGTATGATGCATTGATAGAGAATCAGACTTGGGATCTGGTTCCTAAACCTAATAGCCAGAAAATTATTGGATGTAAGTGGGTTTACAAAACAAAAAGATTTGCAGATGGAAGTGTGTCTAGGTACAAAGCTAGACTTGTTGTGAAAGGGTATGCACAGACATATGGAGTGGACTATGATGAGACTTATAGTCCTGTGGCAAAGATGACAACAAACAGAACTCTCATAGCAATTGCTACTTATAAAGGTTAGAAGTTGTCTCAATTAGATCTTAAAAATGCTTTTTTGAATGGTTACATTTCAGATGAAGTTTACATGGAGCAACCAGATGGATTCAAAGATCAAGTGAATCCAAATTATGTGTGTAAGCTCAAGAGAGCTTTGTATGGATTAAAACAGGCTCCTAGGGCATGGAATTATAGGCTTGTAAAGTTCTTGAATGATCTTGGATTTCAAGCATCAAAAGCAGATAGTAGCTTGCTAGTCAAAGCAAGTGAAGATGGATTCATTTATGTTTGTATTTATGTTGATGACATAATACTTACAGGAACAGATGATAAAGGAATACAAATGATCAAGAAGCAGATGGAGAAAGAGTTCAAAATCAGTGATTTGGGGAACTTGTCATTCTTCTTGGGAATGGAGATTTCTTATACTCAACATGGAGTATATGTGACCCAAGAAAGGTATCTTAAAAATTTGTTAACCAAATTTAAAATGGAAGATTGGAGGGTTGCACCTACACCTTTGGAAGTGAACCATAAATTGTCTAGATTTGGAGGAGAAGAATTCAGAGATATGAAGCTCTATCAAAGTTTGGTTGGTAGCTTGATTTATGCTACATTAACAAGGCCTGATTTGTCATATGCAATTGGTGTGCTTTCCCAATTCATGCATTGTCCTAGAAAGGAACATTGGATTGCAGGACAAAGAGTACTTAGGTACATCAAGGGTACACTCAGAGAAGGATTGTACTATGGATTTACTTCTGATACAAGAGTGAAGATATATAGTGATGCAGATTGGGCAGGTAATGTGGATGATAGAAGATCAACCCATGGATATTTGTGCTATGTAGGAGACAAATTGATTTCATGGTGTTCTAAGAAGCAACATACAGTTGCTTTGTCATCTACAGAAGCAGAATACAAAGGTATGGTGGAAGCTGCAAAGGAGGTAATATGGCTAAAGACACTTATGAAAGTTTTTGATGTAGTTCAAAGTACTCCTATTGTTTATGGAGACAACATGAGTTCTCTATACTTGGCAGCTAATCCTGTGTTTCATGCTAGAACTAAGCATATTGAAATACAGTATCATTTTCTGACAGAGAAGGTCATTGATAAGGAGATTGAAGTCATGCACACTCCTACAAAAGATCAACTTGCACATATGATGACAAAAAGTTTAGATGGATCAAAGCTACAAAGATTGAAAGATATGGCAGGAATCAAGAAGATAGAGAAGAACCTCAATTAATGATTGAGGGGGAGCTGTTGGTGCATGACAATCATCAATTGAAGGATTATGAAGAAATGAAGTCAAGGAGTCAAGAAGAGAACAAATTCAGAAGGTTGAAGGAAGGACTTATTCAGAAATCCAAAGATATGTACACATATGTACATTAGCTGACTTATACTTTTATCTAGTCATAAACTTGTATATATTCATCTATAAATATTTTGGAAAATGTCGGGGCAAATAGAGCAGAAGAAGAATAGAGAATAGGAAGTGAGAAAGAAGTAGTAGAGAGTGTCATTAGACACATGAGAAGTGAGTTGAATTAATCAACTTCACTCAGATGTAATTTTTCAGAGAAATCAAGAAAACTTGCGCCCGATGTTTTGCTGTCTGCTCCTTCTGTGTTTAATCTTTTGAGAAATCCTTCTGCACGTATCTAAGTCCATAGCTAATCTATCTATGGCTAGAATTTGAGAGGTTAATTGTGATCAGGTTGAGAGAATTTAGTTTAGGAACATTCATATGTGAAGATGTTTTGAGAGTCGACAAAACTGGTGCAGATTTCATGTTCAGAGAAATGAACATTACTCAGTGTGTGGTGTAAAGTTTTACACAAGTGAGGGCTTAAAATCTAAGTTGGAAGGTAAGCCATCTATGGCTAAAAGATCTTGATCAAACGGGTTCGACATTGTGAGAACTGTAGCTAAGAAGTTGCAGGTGTCAAAGTCGCTACTGTAGAGAAGGT
>CM035429.1:22308534-22311034 GCA_020310875.1 Ceratopteris richardii
ATTTACTACTTTCAAGAAGAAGGCCTCACAATCAATCTCTGATTATGTGACAAAGATGAAGAACATTGCAGATTCTCTAGGTGCAGTGGATGAAGATATTGAAGAAGATAAATTGGTAAGACAAATTCTCACAGGGCTAAGAGGAGATGAGAAGTGGAAGCCTTTTATTTTGTCTACAGAACTTTCATTAGATCACTTTACTCCTGATTTGAATCAATTGTTAGGTCATATGCTAACTTTTGAGAATGATATCAAAGGAGATGTTGATAAGAGTGCAGGTCATGCAATGTACTCTAAAGACAAGAAGAAAGCTAACAAAGGAAAGCAACAATCAGGTGAAGAAGAAGGTACTTCAAATCAAGCAAATTTCATAAGAGGAAAAGGAAATGGCAGAAGTAGAGGAAGAGGCAGAAACAACAAAGATAATGCAAGAGCTTGTTGGATATGTGGTAAGACCAATCATCTATCTCATGATTGTTGGCACAATAATCAGAATAATGGTAATTATCAGAACTTTAATCAAAGAGCAAGAGGTGGTAGATTTCAGAGAGGAAACTTCAGAGGTAGAGGTGGTAGGAATTCTTTTGGAAGAGGTGGAGGAAGAAACTTCCAAAATCAATCCTATAATAACACCTACTACAACTATGCATTAGATCAGAAGGAGGACTCGACTCTCATTATGAATGCAACATGTGAAACTTCACATGAGGACATGAGAGTGTTCTATATTGATTCACGATGTAGTAATCATTTAAGTGGAAATATTGCTTTGATGACTGACCTAGATCATAATGCAATTAATCATACAGTTCAGACAGGTGATAATACAAAGCATAAGGTAAAGTCAATTGGTTCAGTCAAGGCTAAAGATGGGAGCACTCTTCTGAGTAAGGTTCTTTATGTTCCCACAATTCCAAAGAATTTGATCAGTGTAGGTCAAATTGTGGAAAAAGGATATGAGGTAAGATTCACTAATGATGGAGTATATGTTGAAGACCCTAGTCAAGGGTATAAACAGGTTGTTACAGGAAAGAAAGAAGGAAGGCTCTTCACATTGAAGGTACAAGGAAATGTTGGACATGCTATGTTCACATATGGAGAGCAGAAGGTGTCAGAATTGGATCTTTGGCACAAAAGACTTGGACACTTCAATGAAAGAGGTATCAAAGACATGATTAATAATGATTCAGTGCTTGGATTGCCTAACATTGCAGGTCAACACATGACATACAGATGTGAGGCATGTCAATTAGGTAAGGCTCATAAGCAATCCTGTTCCAAGCATGGGTTTATGTATTCAAAAAGACTTGAATTGGTGCATACAGATGTGTGGGGTCCTTCAAAGGACTTTAGTATAAATGGTTCAAGATATTATGTCATATATGTTGATGATGCTACCAGATGGATCACAATTTATGTGATTAAAGAAAAGTCAGAAGTGTTTAATACATTTAAACACTATCATGCATATGCAGAAAGGATCACAGGTCAAAAATTGAAGAGACTAAGGTCAGATGGAGGGGGAGAGTATTTTCAAATGAATTCAATGATTACTTGTGGAATGCAGGTATAAAGAGAGAAGTTACTTGCAGGTACTCTCCTCAACAAAATGGGGTAGCAGAAAGAAGAAATAGGACTCTTGTTGAGTTTGCAAGGTCCATGATGAAAGAGAAGAATTGCCCAAATTATTTGTGGGCAGAGGCTGTAAATACAGCTACTTATTTGGTCAATAGATTGCCTTGTAAAGATTTGCAAGGTATGACACCATATGAAGCTTGGTGGGGTAAGAGACCTACCTTGGATCATTGCAGAATATTTGGATGCTTGGCATATGCATATGTGCCATCTCAATTGAGGCATAAGTTGGAGCCTAAGGCAGAAAAGTATGTATTCATTGGTTATGATGATAAACAAATGGGATACAGGTTGTGGAGTCCATCCACAAAGCAATTCCTTGTATCCAAGGATGTTACATTTGATGAGCAAGGTATTTGGTATGCAGGTAAATATAATGTACATGCAGATGTTGAAGAAGTAGTGGATCAAAGGAAAGGTAAAGCAAAGATTCAATTACTTGATGAAAATGAGAATAATGAAGTACAGGTTGAAGTTGAAGAGAGGCCAAGGTTTGATCCAGAATGTGATGAACCAGAGACTTCAAGAAGTGCAGAAGTTAGGAGGTCATCTAGGCATAAATGGCAACCTACAAGGTATAGCTATGACACCTCATTCTTGACTACTAAAGATTATGCTTATTTGGTAAAAGCAGATGAAGATCCATCTACATATGATGAAGCCAAAGGCAAGAGAAATTTGGAAGAAGCCATGCAAGAGGAGTATGATGCATTGATAGAGAATCAGACTTGAGATCTGGTTCCTAAACCTAATAGCCAGAAAATTATTGGATGTAAGTGGGTGTAGAAAACAAAAAGATTTGCAGATGGAAGTGTGTCTAGGTACAAAGCCAGACTTTTTGTGAAAGGGTATGCACAGACATATG
>CM035429.1:22331034-22340500 GCA_020310875.1 Ceratopteris richardii
TCTGTATAGTGTCAAAACTCTTCATTAGAGTCTTAAGCCATATCACTTCTTTTGCAGCTTCAACCATGCCTTTGTATTCTGCTTCTGTAGATGACAAAGCAATTGTATGTTGCTTCTTTGAGCACTAGGAGATTAACTTATCTCCCACATAACACATGTATCCATAGGTTGATCTTCTATCATCTGGATTACCTGCCCAATCTGCATCACTATAAATCTTGATGTTTGTATCTGATGTAAACCCATAATACAAACCTTCTTTGAGTGTACCCTTAATGTACCTCAACACTCTTTGACCTGCAATCCAATGCTCTTTCCTAGGACAATGCATGAATTGAGACAAAACCCCTACTGCATATGATAAATCAGGTCTAGTTAAAGTAGCATAGATAAGACTACCAACCAAACTCTGATATTGTCTCATGTCCTTGAATTCTTCACCTCCAAATTTACTCAATTTGTGATTCACCTCCATTGGTGTAGGTGCTACCCTGCAATCATCCATTTTAAACTTGATTAACAAGTTCTTCAAATACCTTTCTTGGGTCACAAATACTCTATGTTGAGTATATGTAATTGCCATGCCCAAGAAGTATGACAAATCTCCCAAGTCACTTATTTTGAACTCCTTTTCCATTTGCTTCTTTAGTCTTTGTATTCCTTCCTCATCTGTACCTATAAGGATTATATCATCAACATATATGCACATATATATGAAACCATTATCGCTTGCTTTGACAAGCAAGCTACTATCTGCTTTAGACACCTGAAATCCAAGTTCTTTCAAGAACTTTACAAGTCTATAATTCCATGCCCTTGGGGCCTGCTTCAAGCCATACAAAGCTCTCTTGAGCTTGCACACATGATATGAATACCTTTTATCTCTGAACCCTTGAGGTTGCTCCATGAATACATCATCTGAAATATAACCATTCAAAAAAGCATTTTTTACATCTAATTGACACAATTTCCAACCTTTACATGCAGCAATTGCTATAAGTGTCCTGATGGTTGTCATCTTTGCCACAGGACTATAAGTCTCATCATAGTCAACACCATATGTCTGAGCAAACCCTTTGACAACAAGTCTAGCTTTGTACCTAGACACACTTCCATCTGCAAATCTTTTTGTCTTATAAACCCACTTACATCCAATGATCTTCTGGCTATTTGGTTTTGGAACCAAATCCCATGTTTGATTCTCCAATAATGCATCATATTCTTCCTGCATAGCTTTCTCCCAATTTTCTTTACCTTTTGCCTCTTCATATGTAGAAGGGTCTTCATCTGTTTTAATCATGTAAGCATAATCTTTGGTAGCCAGAAATGAAGTATCATAGCTATACCTTGTAGGTTGCCATTTGTTCCTTGTAGACCTCCTAAGTTCTCCACTTCTTGAGGTTTCTGGTTCTTCATATTTAGGATCAAACCTAGGTGTTTCTTCCACTTCAACCTGCACTTCATTATTCTCTTCTTCATCAATTATTTGAACCTTTGATTTACCTTTCCTTTGGCTCACAACCTCTTCATCATCTGTATTAATATTGATAGTACGTGCATACCAAGTACCTTGCTCATCAAATGTAACATCTTTTGATACAAGAAAATGTTTTGTGGATGGATTCCACAACCTGTATCCCATCTGCTTATCATCATAACCAATAAACACATATTTTTCAGCTTTAGGTTCCAATTTGTGCCTTAACTGTGATGGCACATATGCATAGGCCAAACATCCAAATACTTTGCAATGGTCTAGTGTAGGTCTCTTACCCCACCATGCCTCATAAGGTGTCATTCCCTGCAAAGCTTTACATGGTAACCTATTGACCAAATAAGTAGTTGTATTTACAGCCTCAGCCCACAAATAATTAGGGCAATTTTTCTCCTTCATCATGGACCTTGCAAACTCAACAAGAGTTCTATTTCTCCTTTCTGCTACACCATTTTGTTGAGGAGAGTACCTGCAAGTAACTTCCGTTTTTATACCTGCATCCCACAAGTAATTACTGAATTCATTAGAGAAATACTCTCCCCCTCCATCTGACCTTAGTCTTTTCAACTTATGTCCTGTAATTCTTTCTGCATATGCATGATAGTGTTTAAATGGATTAAACACTTCTGACTTATCTTTGATCACATAAATAGTGATCCATCTAGTAGCATCATCAACATAAATCACATAATATCTTGACCCATCTATATTGAAATCCTTTGATGGTCCCCACACATCTGTATGTACCAACTCAAGCTTCTCTGAGTACATAGAACCATGCTTGGAGTAGGAATGCTTATGAGCCTTACCTAATTGACATGCCTCACATCTGTATGTCATATGTTGACCTGCAACATTAGGCAAACCAAGCACTGAACCATTGTTAATCATGTCTTTAATACCTCTTTCATTGAAATGTCCAAGCCTCTTGTGCCAAAGATCTAACTCAGAGATCTTATGTCCTCCATATGTGAACATGGCATGACCAATATTACCTTGAATCTTCAATGTGAACAATCTTCCTTCTTTCTTCCCTGAAACAATTTGTTTATACCCATTGCTAGGGTCTTCCACAAACACTCCTTCATTAGTGAACCTTACTTCATAACCTTTTTCCACAATTTGTCCTACACTTATCAAATTCTTAGGAATTGTAGGAACATACAAGACCTTACTCAATAAGGTGCTTCCATCCTTGGCCTTCACTGATCCAATTGACTTCACATTGTGCTTTGTGTTGTCACCTGTTTGAACAACATGATTAGATACCTTATTCTCCAAATCAGTCATCAAGGCTATATTACCACTCAGGTGATTGCTACACCCTGAATCAATGTAGAAGACTCTTTGATCTTCATTCTGCCTTTCACAAGTTGCATTCATTATCAATGTTGAATCTTCCTTTTGATCTGAAGCATAATTGTAGTAGGTGTTGTTATATTGTTGACTTTGGAAACCTCTACCTGCATTTCTTCCAAAGTAACCCCTACTACCTCTGCCTCTGAAATTACCTCTTTGATTTTCTGCCATCTCTTCCTCTTGTATTATAGTTCTGATTATATCCACCATTACTCTGATTATTATGCCAACAATCATTAGCTAAATGATTTGTCTTACCACAAATCCAACAAGCTTTGCCTCCATCTTTGTTGTTTCTTCCTCTTCCTCTACCTTTGCCACCTCCTCTACCTCTTAGGAAGTTGGCTTGACTAGATGTACCTTCATCTTCACCTGCTTGTTGCTTTCCTTTGTTAGCTTTCTTCTTGTCCTTTGAGTACATTGCATGACCTGTACTTTTGTCACCATCTCCTTTAACATCCTGCTCAAATGTTAGCATATGACCTAGCAACTGATTTAAATCAGGAGTGAAATGATCAAGTGATAATTCTGTAGACAAAATGAATGGCTTCCATTTTTCATCACCTCTTAAACCTGTAAGAATTTGCCTTACCAATTTATCCTCCTCAATGTCTTCATCAACAGCTCCTAAAGCATCTGCAATATCTTTCATTCTTGTCACATAGTCTGAAATGGATTTAGAAGCCTTCTTCTTAAAGGTGGTAAACTTTGCCCATAAGGATGCCTTCCTTGACTTAGTAGTATTCTGAAAATGCTCCTCCAAAGCATTCCAAATCAGTTGCACTTTCAAGACCTCGAATATGAGGTAACAAGTAATCATTGACTGCCATATATATAATGCTCCTAGCTTGAGCATCTTTCTTCATCCAATTTTTCAAATCTGCTAACTCTTCCCTAGTTGGAACACTAGGATCTCTGAACTGTGGCTTCTCTTCTTCTCCTGTTATGTAAGCTATTAAATCTTTGCTCATAAGATGAGCTTCCATCCTCATTGACCATGCAGGATAGTTTTCCCTATCCAATTTCTCTATCTGTAGAGAATCTCCCATCTTGTGTCCACCTATGTATTGAAATCTTCAAGCTTTATGAATAATATATGTACCTTTACTTCAAATTAGAGTCCTTTTGTCTTTCTTGATGTCGTATGGTCTCCTCCTCAAGCTTTGCCTTCAAGCTTTCACCTTTTAGTTCTTCAATTGTTGAATTTCTTGAATCTGCAACAGTCGGGATCCTCCTTTCCTTGATTTTGATGTTTCCTGCTCTGATACCACTGATGGAGAGTGTTAATCTCCAAAAGAACAACCTACTCTTGAATTTAGAACACCTCTATATCAAGAGTAAGTCAAAACCTTCACCAATTTAAGCTATCAATGACCAAATATCAATTTCTTGACTAAACTATGAAGAAGGAAATTCCTCAGAAAGTCTGCTGCATAGATCTTGCTCATTGACTGAGTAAATGTGTAAAGTTTTTTATGAAACTTTGCACAAGGTGTTGCCTAAAGATTGCGCACCCTCTCCAAGTCGAATTACTTCAAAAGGTTCAGTAGATCTTGAGAAATCTACTTACCAAGTCAGCTATGTCTAAATCTGCACTTCTGAGAAGTCGATTTGGACACCCCTAACTTCTTAACTTTAATTCTCTCAGTATAAAACCCCTTTAAGCAAATTCTTTTAGCCACGAGTAGCTTACCTTCCAACTTAAAGATTAAGTGCTTACTTGCACAAAACTATAAACTGTGGAGTGAGAAATGATCAAATCATTAAGATCGTAATTTGCGCCTGTTTCAGGAACCAGTGAGTACTTTCTCACATGTAAATGTTCCTACACACAATTCTCTTAGCCTGATCACAATTAGACTCTCAAACTCTAGCCATAGATTGATTAACTATGGACTTAGATATCACCAAAGGAATTCACAAAAGATCTATCACACAGGGAGAAAACACAGAAACATCGGGTGCAATTTTTCCTTCTATTTCTCAAAAATTTACAACTGAGTGAGGATGGAGAGTTCAACTCCCTTCACACATGTCTAATGACATTTTCTACTACTCAATACACTAATCTCATGATCTCCTATTGTCTCTCCTTGTCTTCTCACTTTGCCCTGACATTTTCAAAAGTATTTATAGGCAATTATGTATAGACTTATATCAAAGCATAAGTATAAGTAACCTATGTCTTAACTAATGTACATATGTGTACATGTCTTTCACTCTGTGAATGTATCCATCTTCTTTGCTACAAAACTTGATCTCATCTCCATCCTTTGTTCTTCAAATCTTCAATTGGTGATTGGTCTGCACCAACAAGCAAAGCTTACAAAATTTATGATCCATGTAAGAAGGAGACATTCCTATCAGGGGATGTGATTTTTGATGAGAATGCAAGCTTCAGTTCAACATCAATTTCAGATTTGGATAAAAGCTCTTCAACAACAGTTAAAGTTGAAGTTCCCTCTTCTACACATGAGGAAACCATTGAAGAACTAGAGGAAGAAGATGAAGATCACCGTGCAACTCTTAGAAGGTCTTCAAGGATCAGAACACAACCTCAAAGACTTACATGCATACACATATAGACATAGACACATACACACACACATACACACACATAAACACATACACACTCATAGACACACACACATACACATAGACACACATACATACACACACACACATACACACACATACACACACACATATACACGCATAGACACATACACACATAATGATGCATACACACACATACACATGCATACACACATACACACACATACATAGACAGACATACACACACACATACAAACATACACACACATATATGCATACACACACATAGAGAGACATGCACACACATACACATACATGCATACATAATGCATATGCATATGCATACATACATACTTACATGCATACACACACATATGCATACATAATGCACATGCATACATAATGCACATGCATACATACACATACATAATGCATATGCATACATAATGCACATGCATACATACACATACATAATGCATACACACACATATGCATACATAATTCATACACACACATACACACACATATGCATACATACATGCATACACATACACACATAGAAACATACAGACATAGACACATACACACACATAATCACATACACACGCATACACAAACACACATACACATAGAGACACACACATACACACATAGACACATACACACATAATGATGCATACACATGCATACACACATACACACACATACACACACACACACACATACACACACACATACACACATACACATCTATGCATACACACACACATAGAGAGCCATGCACACACATACACATACATGCATACATAATGCATATGCATATGCATACATAATGCATATGCATATGCATACATAATGCATATGCATATGCATACATAATGCATATGCATATGCATACATAATGCATATGCATATGCATACATACATACTTACATGCATACACACATATGCATACATAATGCACATGCATACATACACATACATAATGCATATGCTTACATAATGCAAATGCATACATACACATACATAATGCATACACACACATATGCATACATAATGCATACATAATGCATACACACACATGCATACATACATGCATACACATGCACACATAGATACATACACACACATAGACACATACACACACATAAACACATACACACTCATAGACACACACACATACACATAGACACACACACATATACACACACATATACACACACATACACACATAGAAACATATACACATAATGATGCATACACACACATACACATGCATACACACATACACACCCATACACACACATACACACACATATATGCATACACACACATAGAGAGACACACACACACATACACATACATGCATACATATGCATACATAATGCATATGCATATGCATACATATATACTTACATGCATACATAATGCATACGCATACATAATGCATACGCATACATAATGCATATGCATACCTACACATACATAATGCATACACACATATATCCATACATAATGCATACACACACATACACACACATATGCATACATACATGCATACACATACACACATAGACACATACCCACACATACACACACATACACACATAGACGCATACACGCACATAAACACATACACACTCATAGACGCACACACATACACATAGACACACACACACATACACACACACACATATACACACACACATACACACATAGACACATATACACATAATGAAGCGTACACACACATACACATGCATACACACATACACACACACATACACGCACACACATACACACATACACACACATATATGCATACACACACATAGAGAGACATACACACACATACACATACATGCATACATATGCATACATAATGCATATGCATATGCATACATACATACATACATGCATATACACACATATGCATACATAATGCACATGCATACATACACATACTTAATGCATACACACACATATGCATACATAATGCATACACACACATACACACATATGCATACATAATGCACATGCATATGCACACATACATGAATACACAAACACACATAGACACATACACACACATACACACACATATGCATACATATGCATACATAATGCACATGCATACACATACACACACAGAGACACATACATACACAGAGACACATGCACACACACATGTATCTATCTATCTATCTATCTATCTATCTATCTATCTATCTCTCTATCTATCTATCTATCTATCTATCTATCTATCTATCTATCTATCTATCTATCTATCTATCTATCTATCAATCTATCTATCTATCTATCTATCTATCTATCTATCTATCTATCTATCTATCTATCTATCTATCTATCTATCTATCTATCTATCTATCTATCTATTATCTATCTATCTATCTATCTATCTATCTATCTATCTATCTATCTATCTATCTATCTACCTATCTATCTATCTATCTATCTATCTATCTATCTATCTATCTATCTATCTATCTATCTATCTATCTATCTATCTATCTATCTATCTATCTATCTATCTATCTATCCTTCTAATCTATCTATCTATACTATCTATCTATCTGTCTATCTAATCTATCTATTAGTCTATCAATCTATCTATCTATCTATCTAGTCTATCTATCTGTCTATCATCTATCTATCATCTATCTATCTATCTATCTAGTCTACTAATCTATCTATCTATCTATCTATCTATCTATCTATCTATCTATCTATCTATCGTATCTATCTATCTATCATAATCTATCTATCTATCTATCTAGCTATCTATCTATCTATCTATCTATCTATCTATCTATCTCATCTATCTCTCTAATCTATCTATCTATCTAATCTATCTATCTATCTATCTATCTATCTATCTATCTATCTATCTAATCTATCTATCTAATCTATCAATCTATCTATCTATCTATCTCTCTATCTATCTATCTATCTATCTATATATCTATCTATCTGAATATCTATCATATCTATCTATCTATCTATTTATATTATCTATTCTATCTATCTATCTATCTATCTATTATATCTATCATATCTATCTATCTATCTATCTATCTATCTATCTATCTATCTATCTATCTATCTATCTATCTATCTATCTATCTATCTATCTATCTATCTATCCATCTATCTATCTATCTATCTATCTATCTATCTATCTATCTATCATCTATCTATCTATCTATCTATCTATCTATCTATCTATCTAATCTATCTATCTATCTATCTATCTATCTATCTATCTATCTATCTATCTATCTATCTATCTATCTATCTATCTATCTATCTATCTATCTATCTATCTATCTATCTATCTATCTATCTATCTATATCTATCTAATCTATCTATCTAATCTATCTATCTATCTATCAATCTATCGCTCTATCTATCTATCTATCTATCTATCTATTTATCTATCTATCTATATCTATCTATCTATCTATCTATCTATCTATCTAATCTATCTATCTATCTAATCTAGCCTATCTATCTAATCTATCTATCTAGCTATTCTATCTATCTATCTATCTATCTATTTATCTATCTATCTATCTATCTATCTATCTATCTATCTATCTATCTATCATATCTATCTATCTATCTATCTATCTATCTATCTATCTATATATCTATCTATCTATCTAATCTATCTATCTATCTATCTATCTTATCTATCTATCTATCTATCTATCTATCTATCATTCTATCTATCTACTATCTATCTATCTACAATCTATATCTATCTATCTATCTATCTATCTATCTATCTATCTATCTATCTATCTATCTATCTATCTATCTATCTATCTATCTAGCTATTCTATCTATCTATATATCTATCTATCTATCTATCTATCTATCTATCTATCTATTCTATCTTATCTATTCTATCTATCTATCTATCTATCTATCTATCTATCATCTATCTTATCTATCTATCTATCTATCTATTCTATCTATTCTATCTATCGAGTATCTATCTATCTATCTATCTATCTATCTATCTATCTATC
>CM035429.1:22368000-22388000 GCA_020310875.1 Ceratopteris richardii
CCCTTACAAACCTAAAATCTACAACATGCCAACCCCAAAAATGATCTATCCAGCCCTTTTTATAGTTTTTTGAGTGGTTCTGGCCCTGTTCAAACCTAGTCTCTAGCTTAGTTAAAAATTAGGTTCTAGGACTTATTTGGGGCTCAAACAGAGTCTAAAAATTATGAAAATTCGTAAGATGATACTTCTAATACTCCTCAAGCTCAAGGACTCCTTGGCTTGAACAAAATGGACTTGTAAAAGTGGAAAATGATATTTACAATGGTTTTTAGTGCTAGGAATCACTATTTTTATAGGGATTTCTTCTGGAAATTCGACATGCGCTTCTTGGAGCTCCCTACATGCTCCATCTTCTTGTGTGTCCACTTCATTGATGTGCTTCCATGTTTGTGTGTGACCTTCTACTATCAACATAGGTGGTACTCTATACAAACGAGGAAAAGATGGATATCTTAGGTTGTATGTCCATGACATTGAATATCTCAATATCTTAGAAACTCCTCACCAAGGAGTAGTAGGAGGATAATTTAGACCAGATAGGGTGATCAAGAAAATACTATTTGCAGGTCTTTGATGGCCAACCCTTCACATTGTTAAAAGTAAAGAAGTAAGGTCGTATATAGTTTTGCAAAAAGGATTTTATTCAAGTATAAAGAAAATACAAAAATGAAAAATGGAAGCATTTACTTCAGCAAGTAGTGGAGCCAAAAGAGAATCAATCAAAAGAGAATCAAATCCAAAAAGTGAACTGTAAGAGGGGTGGCTATCCAAAGTAGTGGAAGAGTTATGGAGAAGAGCTATCAAACTCATCATGAGAGTTTTTGTTCACTTGGCTATAAAATAGGCAATAGAGGACACTTACGAATAGAGGAAGAAGGCATGAAAGTCCCCTTATAGCTAGTTCATTTCGTTTGAGTCATTTCATTCTCTTCACTCTCATAGACTATGTCTAGCCGCACACCAATTTCTGGGTAGTCTACTTGTGAGAGTCATATCTCTCAATATATGTATCCAATTTTAGAGTCTAAACATTTGTTGGAAAGCTTGTCTTGAGTAAATTCTTGTCTAGAACAATTTTATCAAATTCTCTATATTCTATGAGTATTCAATTTTTAGTGAAGTCCAATTTTTAGCCTAACTGAGTGGATAGGTAGTCTGTTGTGAGGCAAAGAATTGCCAACCTAGATCTACTCCAAATTGAGTGTTCAATAGCTCATTTGAAAGCTATAGGTGTCTAGTTTAAGTGACCAAAGCTTCATGTTCATTGCGTTTTTTAGTTGGTACCAATTTTTGTTTGAAGGTTTAGCTATTGGTAAAAAGTCGTGATCCTAAAAAGGTCTTCTACACTTTCCGCTATGAATAGAAGAGGAATTCCCCAAAAATTGGTATCAAAGCATTGGATCTTGAAGAGGCAAAGTATTGGAGCTAAAGTAAAGCAAAGGAGAAGCTACAAATCAAGGGGGAGCTTTGTGAAGTCAATAAATAGCACCACAACATACTTGAGGTAAACTTCAATCTTGGAAGTTTTCAATGGCTGATTTAGGATAACAAGTTGAGAAGTTAAACAAAGATAATTTTTCAGTCTTGGAGGTATAGAATGACAAATTACCTTGAAGCTAAAGGTCTGTGGAGTCTAGTTACTACAGATGATCCACAACCGATGGACCTTCAAGATCCAAACATTACTCTGGCACAAAGGAGACAATTTGTTGATTGGAAAGAGAGGAATCGAAGGGTGATGTTACTCATCTCACAAGTTATTTCTAACACTATGATTGGTCATGTGCAAAGCTTAGAAACATCCAAGAGGTTGCTCAACAAGGAAGGCAACAAAGGTAAGGACAACCATATTCAAATGTTATATGCAGGACGAGGTAGAGGAAGGAACTCAAGAGGAGGCTCGAGAGGAAGAGGAATAAGCTACAACTACACAAATTCCAGCCAACACAACTCGGAGGACAACAAGGACAACTCAAATGACAACACACATGGAAGAGGTTGAGGAAAAAAGAGGAAGAGGTCGAGGTTCATACAATCCTCATAAAGGTATAACATGTTATCATTGTGGTAAATTAGGACATTATGCAAATGATTGTTGGCAAAAGAATGGAAGGCTGAATAGAGCCAACCAAAGGAGCCAAAATAACTATGCGAGTACAGCAACTCAAGGAGACAAGCACATCATGCTTGCTATGAAGCATGAGTCCCGAGAAGTGATGATAAATAATGGTTTATAGATTCAGGTTGCAGCAACCATATGACATGCGAGGGAGAAGGATGTGTGGAGACTAGGGATGAAACTCAACATGCACTTGAGCATGTTGGATATATCAATCTTGGAGATAAGAAGGTATTGATTGACGTTCTTCATGTTCCTACTATTGCAAAGAATTTGATTTCAGAAGGACAAATGGTAGAGAAAGGATATCATGTTATCTTCAATGAAAACGGTTGCTTTATAAAGAATCCAAAAGAAGGATTCAAGTTCATTGCTCAAGGAAGGAAAGAAGGTAGGATGTTCACTTTGGACATTCAACAACCACATGGAAAGGTGATGTATATTCCATCTGGAAACAAGAGGATTGTGGAAATTCATTTGTGGCACAAACGGTTTGGACATATCAACATTCCGAAGCTCAAGGACATGAGCAACCATGAAGTGGTAAGAGGTCTTCCAAGTTTCAATGATGTTGGACTACATGAGTTTTGTGAAGCATGCCAACAAGGAAAGCAAAATCGACAATCATTCAAGAAGAGCAACTATGTGGCAAGGAATGTCCTCGACTTGATACACACAGATGTATGGGGACCATCACAACAACCATCAGCGGCTGGTAATAGATACTTTGTCACTTTTATTGATGATCATTCAAGGAAAGTATGGATGTTTTGCATAAAACAAAAATCAGATGTGTTCTCCATGTTCAAGAGATTTAAAGCACATGTAGAAAAGGAAACAAGACGCTACATAAAGACCTTGAGGTCCGATGGAGGAGGATAATATTTCTCCAAACAATTTTCATATTTTCTTTTTGAAACTGGCATCAAGCGATAATTTACATGTAGGTAAACACCTCAACAAAATGGAATAGGTGAAAGGAAAAATAGACATATCACAGAAGTTGCAAGATGCATGCTCAATGAGATGAAGGTGCTACTAAAATATTGGGTTGAAGCAACTGGTAGAGCTGTTTATTTGATGAACAAGTGCACAACAGCTGAAGTGCATAATCTAACTCCCGAGGAGGTTTATTCGGGTAAGAAACCTGAACTTACACATCTCAAAGTTTTTGGACGTGTGTGTTATGTTCGCATCCCTCAAGAACTAAGGACAAAGATGGAGGCAAAGTTAGAAAAATGTATTTTCATTAGATATTCATCAGAACAAAAGGGATACAGGTGGTACAATCCGGTGAAAAAAGAGTTATGAGTCTTAAGAGATGTGGTATTTGATGAGCTAAGACCATGGTTTGGAGACAAAGGTAAAGAGAAGACTCTTCAAGCAGATTGTGAAGATAATGGAGGTGCTATCCAAGAAGAATTTCCATAAACAAGCACTCAAATGTCAGGTCCATAAGCTTCTACATTAGAAAACAAAACTTCAACATGGAAGCGGAGACTAAGGAGTCATTCCTCATCACCAACATCAGGCTATAAAAGATTTGAAGCTGAAAGTGCTGCCCAAAATAGTGATTCAAATGCAAGTGAAGAAGAGTATGAAGAGGTGATTAAACCAAAGGAAAAGCCGAACCGGTGGAAGAAGCAATATTCAAAAGGAAATGAAAGGAGGACTTCGAGAGCAAGGTATCCAATTGAAAGGTTGAGCTATGATAGTTTTATTGCAAAGCATTTTGCATATATGACATAGGTGGTCAAAGACAAAGAACCGGATGCATATGAAGAAGCATGTACACAAAAAGAATGGCAAGAAGCTATGCAAGAAGAGATAAAAGCTCTCAAGGACAATCACACATGGGAATTAGTTCCAAAAGCTAAATGTATGAAGATTGTTCCAAATAAATGGGTGTTTAAAATAAAGAGAAATGTTGATGGTTCTCTAGCAAGGCATAAAGCTACACTAGTAGCAAAATGATTCAAGGAAACTCACAGCATCGACTATGCAGAGACTTTCAGCCCGGTTGCAAAGATGGGAACAGTTAGAACCTTGATAGCAGTGAGTGCAGCAAGGAGATGGCCATTGTACCAACTTGACATAAAAAATGCTTTCCTCAATGGTGAACTTCAAGAAGAGGTATACATGAGTCAATCGATTGGATTTGAAGATAAAAAGCATCTAGATTTTGTTTGCAGATTGAAGAAAGCTTTGTATGGGCTGAAGCAAGCACCACGAATCAAAGATTGCTCAAGTACCTCACAAAGTGTGGGTATAGTCCGAGTAGTGCAGATCCCTCTCTGTACATGAAGAAAGAAGAAGGCAAGCAAGTATATATTTGCATATACGTTGATGATCTCATCATAACAGGAAGTAATGTTGTAGGAATACAAGAGATAAAAAGAAAACTCGGTAAGGAGTTTCAAATTTCAGATCTTGGTGAGCTGAAATACTTTTTGGGCATTGAGATAGTCCATGGGAAAGATGGCATCTACTTGATGCAAAGAAATTATCGATTGGATGTTCTTTTTAGATTTGGAATGAGTGAATGCAAACCACTCACTCAACCTATGGACACAAATGTGAAGCTATGCTGAAATGATGGAGAGAAGTTACATGATGTAACTACATACAGGAGTATTATAGGTTCATTGATCTATGCTATGATCACATGACCAGATTTGTGTTATATTGTTGGAGTTCTTTCTCAATTTATGCAAGCTCCAACAAGTGAACATTTAAATTCAGCCAAATAAGTGCTAAGATATGTGAAGCATGCAGTCAATCATGCCTTGTTTTATAGATATGATGAAGAATTGCAGGTAAAGGGCTTCAATGATGTTGATTGGGCTGGTTTGAAGGAAGATAGAAGATCCACTTTAGGGTTATGTGTTCATGATAGGTAGCAAACCTATCACATGGATCTCGAAGAAGCAACCTACTGTTGCACTATCATCTACAGAAGCTGAATATAGACGATTAGCCTTTGCAACTTGTGAAGCTATGTGGATTAAGAAGCTCTTAGTTGATCTTGATGTGCAGGTGGAGACAATTCCAATTTATGGTGACAACATGTCAAGCATTCACTTGACAAACAATCCAATGTTTCATGCACAAAGCAAGCACATAGAAGTGCATTATCATTATGTTTGAGAAAAAGTTTTGAGCAAGGATGTGGATATAAATTTCATTGGAACTAATGACCATGTTGCACACATGTTTACAAAGTCCTTAGATGCTTCTAAGCTAAAGAGGTGCAAGGATGACATCAACTTGTAGGATATGGTTGAAGGTGTAAGCTGACATGTGAGCTTGAGGGGGAGTGTTAAAAATAAAGAAGTAAGGTCGTATATATTTCTGCAAAAAGGATTTTCTTCAAGTAGAAGGAAAATACAAAAATGGAAAATGGAAGAATTTACTTCAACAAGTAGTGGAGGCCAAAAGAGAATCAAATCCTAAAACTGAACTATAAGAGGAGTGGCTATCCAAAGTAGTGGAAGAGTTATGGAGAAGAGCTCTCAAACTCATCATGAAAGTTTTTGGTCACTTGGATATAAAAGAGGCAACAGAGGACACTCAAGAATACTGGAAGAAGGCATGGAAGTCCCCTTGTAGCTAGTTCATTTAGTTTGAGTCATTTCGTTCTCTTCACTCTCATTGACTATGTCCAGCCACATACCAATTTCTCGGTAGTCTACTTTTCAGATTTATATCTCTCAATATATGTATCCAACTTTAGAGTTTAAACACTCCTTGGAAATCTTATCTTCATTACTTCATTATCTAGAACGGTTTTATCAAATTCTTTATGCTCTCTGAGTTATTGAGTTTTTAGTGAAGTCTAGCTTTCAGCCTAACTGAGTGGATAGGTAGCCTGTTTTGAGGCAAAGACTTGCCAACCCAAATCTAGTCCAAATTGCGTGTTTGATAGTTCCTTTGAAAGATATAGGTGTCTAATTTGAGTGACCAAAGTTTCAAGTTCATTCCCTTTTTCAATTGGTACCAATTTGCATTTGAAAGTTTAGTTGTTGGCAAAAGTCTTGATCCTAAGAAGGTCTTCTACACTTTCTGTTGCGAATAAGAGAGGAATTCTCCAACACACATGCATGCACATACCTATGTGAAGTGGTGTGGAGGTGATCGCAATCCGGGTGGATCGGGTCCGCTCGTGGCACACACATGGTGTATGAAGCTAATGAATGTTGGAAGGTTTAAGAACATGAAAGTGAAATTAATGTTGATTATGGAGAAGAGAGAGATGTTGAAATGATTATGGGAATGGGAATGTAGGAGTGCAAGTTAGATTTATGAACATGACTGATAAGAATGAAAGAGAACCATACACACGAATGAAATTTGGAAGGAAGAATGGTCCATTGAAGGAGCTTCTTAAACACTTCCTAATTCTAATCCATATGCATAGTCTTCTTTGGATGATATGTACGCATGAGGAGAATAGATGGAATCCTTACACATAAATTAGTTTTGAAAGGAAGAATGGTCCAATATTGGAGCTTCTTATACACTTTCAGAAACTAATTAATATGTATGGGTATGTATGGATTATATGCATGCAAGTGAATTATGATGATAGAGTTTAATCACAAGCTCAATGAAACATCCTCACTGGTTCAACGCAATACTGCGGCGCCTTCTCACACATAGAAGAAAATAGAAGAAATGTAAAAATACTTAAGATACTGAGAGACAAGAGACAAGAGACAAGTGACAAGTGACATGAATTAAAAGAATTTGAATTAAGATACATGTATAAAATCGTCGTGATACGTCAAGCTAAGCAGTCTACTGATCAAATGCGGTTCCGACCTTCAAACCATGATAGTTCAACCGAATGTCACACGTAAGAAGATGAGTTCCACTTCATTGACCCTATGTATGTCTAGGCTCGTAACGTCTAACTAAAGAAGTCTAAGACTCATTAAAACTAGCTCTAACTCACTCACACACTCCACCTAGGGTGAGTCAAGATAGAGATGCTGGTTTCAAGAGCCTATCCTAGATTGGAGTTCTAACTTAAATTTGAAACTTGGTACTTTACTCATACTAGCCCACCTTGGATCCTCACTCGCTCAACCAAGGGTGATCGTCTCAAGGAAAGCTTAAGCTAGCAGTGCCTAACAACGATGCTCTAGGAGTTTGGAGGGGGGTTTATATAGCTTTTTATTTGAATTTGGGCCCTTGGATCTAGAGAAATCAACTCTCAACTCTAGGATCACTACTTTCGATTACAACCATTTGATTAATCAAATCAATGGCTTGGAATTATTCTTTCTATCAAATCTAGTGTAAAGGAGTGAAATTTAGGTGCCTTCATTCTCCACCATTGGATCTGGGGATGATGTGGACCGTCGGATCAGTGCTGACATCAATTTCGATAAGATAAGCCACTATTTTTGGAGAAACTTTGCATTATTGATCTTTAACTGTCAAAAAAGTCTTCTTTGATGAAAAAACTCGTGGATCCTCCTTCCTTTATGCTTTAGTGCATCTCCACCCTTGAATATGAGCTCATCTTGACCGTACATTATGTTTCAATCATATTTTGACATGTGGCAGTCCTTCAAGCCTTCAATTTTCTTATTCTAGAAAACTGTGATGACCTTGAAAAATGGATTTTGTGCTCTTTGACCCTTCAAATATCCTTTGATGAAGATAAAATTTTGTAGGACTATGTTTTGAAAGGCCTCCTTTAGGAATATGCAAAAAAAACTCCCATCTGAATCTTCCTTGTACAAGTTTGACTACATTTGGAAGCTTGCAAGGTGGCATTAAGGTGTCTAGGAAGCTCTGATAGCCTTGAAACTTTGTACAAATATGTAGCCACATATGGTCTTTATACATGCCAAACCATATGGCTAAAAGAAATTCCTATACAAGATTTTGTAGGGGCTAAGTGGAAAAATTATATTTTTTTACAAAATGCACATGGCATATCAATGTGCTAGAAAATCCATTTTCATGTGAAATCCGGGCTAAAGACTGCCTTTGATAGGCTTTACAAGTATTTTAATTTTCATGTGATTTGGAGACATTGAAATTTTTGCCCTAATTTCCAAAGTTTGACCAGCTTTGACTACTACCCTAAATTTGCTTGATTTCTTCCAAAGTTTGCATGTGAACTCCCTTTGACATCCTTGATGCATCTTGGACTTCTCAGGGAATTCTGGCTACCTTCACCGAATGTGTTTCCTGTAGGCCTTCATGAGTGAGAGAGAGAAAATCTAAATGACATTCGCCCCCACTAAACCTGCGATTCCTCCGGAAGTGCCACTCTAGCATCTCTGAAAAACAAAATGTTCCAGGCATCAAATTCTTTTATAGGCAACATAAGAAACATGGAAGGAAAATTGATTATATGCATGAATGAGTAGGTAACGTGACATGAAGCAAAATTTGCATGAAAGAAAGATTTGAAATAGGCAACATGAATATGCATGAACAAATAGGCAACATATATGCAAATGAACAAGCAACATTGACAACAAGAAAGAAAACAATCAAGCATCAATATGAAGTGGAAGTGGATGTATTGAGTCATTTAAAGCATCAGTTCCTCTCATCTTGAAGAAAAATTTGTACCTTTTTCATAAAGTAATCTACCTTAAATAGGATTATAAACAAAGATTTAGGATTTTCAAGAGACATCTTTCATCTTTAGCTTATTTTAGATCAACTCCTTTCCTACATAAATGTGAATATGCTCTTTCTCTAATAACATGCAAGGAAATCTAACTAAACTCCACTAATGCATAAATCTTCCTATATAGCCCGTGATTTATTCTATTATGCCTCCTTATCTTCCTTTGGCTTGCTCTCTCTCTCTCTCTCTTTTTCTTTTTCTTTTTTGATGATGATGATGATGATTCGGCAACTTTATGGTTATGATCAGGGGTGGAAGAAAGTGTAAACTTCCTGGTAACATGTAGCAACTTTTTTTTTTAATGACGGGGAAAAATTAAACCCCAATACAAGGTACAACCATTTTTTATGACGGAGAACAATCGTTTAAACTCCAATACAAGTGCTGTGAGATGGACTAAGGATGTAGAAACATGCAGTAGAAGGAGCTAGGATTTCAACAATTGTGCTTTCGATATAGGATACATATGCATGTTTATATATGAAAGTCATATCACCAAAATAAACCTCCAAATCTACATGTCCTATCTTTCCATAATCCGAGATTATAACCGATTTCTTAGTAGATAAATTAGTACTTAAGATACCATTTTACACAAGTAGAAAACTCATCATTTGCCTTTTTTTTTGACTCAAGTGATGTGGATATGCAATGCAATGCAAAGACTGAAAACAAACATGCATGAAACAAGAATGGAAAAAAATAGAATGAAAAAAACAAAGCAACATGAACTTGAAAAATTAATGATATTTTTATATGTTTGTTTTTTTATTTTCATTTTTTTATTTTTTTATTTTTTTTTATTTATTTTTATAACATGGATACTCTTGTTTATGAATCGGCCTCATTGTTGTCATCTTCTTCAATGTCATCCTCCAAAATATACTCGTCATTATCACGTTTCTTGAATAGCTTTATCCTTTTACCTGTAATCAAAGCTTTTAGTGCAACACCATTTAATTCACAAAGAGCATACGTACCATTGTTGTTGACTTTTGATACAATGTATGGCCCAAACCACCGTTGAGTGAGCTTTTTGCGTGCATCATATTGAGAGTCAAATGTAATATCATAAATGAGCACCCAATCTCCTACTTCAATTGGTTTAGGATGCAATCCATGAGTTTTATGCATTTCCTTCATTACTTGCAATTGAAGCCCTCGCTTTCCTAGGACTCATTGTGGATTCTTAACCTTACCCTTAGCATGTCTCCAAAGATAACCGTTACATAGGGGAAAGTTATAAGCTCGTTTCCTAATGTTACAGAATCTATTCATAGTCTAGGTAGGTAATGGTTGTACTGTACTTAGATACTTTCCTATGTCTCTCCATTCATTTTCGTACTCATACTCATATATATGTGGAACATAGTCAACTAAATTCACATTCTTTATTAGATCACTTTCAAGATCATCATCAAATCTAGCTCTCAATAACATATCAACAACTGAGTTTGACTTACGTGAAATATGAACTAACTCAAGATTTATGAACTTAATATATGAGATCCATCTAAGCATGGCTATATCAGGAGATGAACAATTAGCTATCATTCCAATGAGAGGCAAACAATCAGTCTCAACTTTGACATTTGCACCAATGAAATATTCTTTGTCTGTTTTCAAAGCTGTTACCATACCCCATAGTTCTCGTTTGATTTGTGGATATTTTCATTGTGTTTCATGTAGAATTTTGGCACCAAACCTAATTGCGTATCTATTCCCTTAACTATCATCTTGACTTATGACCCAACCTATACCAATAGGACTAGTATCAACAGTCAATATAATAGGTTTGTTAGCAGAATAGTCTACACGCTTAAGGATGGGAGCTTCAAGCAATAATTTCTTCAATTTACGCATAGCTTGAGTATGTTTGTCAGTCCAAATAAATTTTCGCTTCTTCCTCAACAAGTCATAGAGTCAATCAGCAGCATGAGCAAAGTGTGGGATCCAAATAACATAAAAGATGCAAGCACCAAGAAATCTACGTACCTCACTCACGTTGTTACATGTTTCAGAAATCTTGCTAATGGCATCAACTTTTTGTGGGTATGGCTTTCGACCATAATGGCCACATAAATGTCCAACAATAAGAACCTCATTAACACCAAAACCAGATTTTTCTATGGAAAATGTGAGACCTACCTCTTCAAATCGTTGAAATATTCTTTCACAATCACAGATATGGTCAAGAACAAATTTACGACATCGAGATGAATCTAAAGTAATGTCCTTTACACGTTCCTCACTCCCTTTAATTGGAATATCCTCAATGAATGGCATAGTTATATGAGGGATAAAATCATGTAAGACCATATTCATAGCACTCATCATATGAGCCACAAAATTAGTCGCTCCTTAAGGTAAGGTACACATTCGCACTAAGCCTAAAGGAGTTTTCATTGTGGTTATCTCACGACTATCAATTGCTAATTGGAATTGGTCATATCCATAATATAAATCACCCATTGAATAGATAGAATGTCCTGAAAATGATTCAGCAAACTCATCTACAATGGGTCTTGTTCCTACATTCCTTATGGTGACTTTATTGTCGGGTTGGAGATCTTGAATAAAACGTAGTTTCCCATTCTTTTTAGGCACAGTGAACCATTCATTTGAGTAAGGTGCAAAAGATGGCTCTAAAATTCTCATGTTTATCTTCTCCTTAAGTAGTTTTATTAGCTCAGGTAAGTGAGCCTTTGGAACTAGTATAGGGCAAAGATTCCATGGAATATGTCGAATAGTAAAGATTATCATGGGTGCAACTAGCTTAGGATCTACACAACTAATCTCATGAGGATACACAGTAAAGGCTTTTCCATGGCTCCGTATAACTCTCTCAAATTTATCTCTCTCTGCTGACAAAAGAAAGTCATCATCTCTACCAATTTTCACCTGTTTGATTGTATCATCCGTGAATGTATGTCCTATGTTTTTCTTATCCCGAAGAATTGGAACATTTTTCGCATCAATGATTTTTTCATTACTTCCTTGAGGTAATGGTTGAGCTATGGGTATGATTTTTTTGTCTACAGTTTTGTACTTCGTTTCAACTAAGGCATCATTTGTTTGGTTGAATTTTGAGCACTTGTCAACATTGAGAGCATACTCGTGGATTAGAGCATACTCATCAAGGGAAGAAAGAAGAATAATATGGGAATTAGAATGCTCTTGAAGACATAACTCTAACTCCTCAAGAGTAGATAAACAATGAGATGTTTCAATCACATGCTCAATGTTCTCATCATGTTCCATGATTTTGTTGTTTTTATAATTTTTTTGGGCTTTTTGGATATAAGACTTGGACAATTGACTCTTATGAAGAAAATCTAATCTAGAATATGGAAAACAAAGTGACAAACTATTGTACATGTTGGTTGGATGCGAGATGTCAAACCAATATCCACTGTCGTCCCGCTCAACAATGGATTCTATCTGAAATTTTGATCATATGTAGCTCCAAACATGAATCGAGGTGCACAATCACTACAAGCATGCTCATGACTCTGAGTAACAATAGGTTTCTTTCTAATTGACAATCGATTCCTAGGATGATTCACTCCTACCGACATGACTTGAAGTGATTGCATTCCATCCTTAGACTTAAATCTAGCATAGGTAGACCCATCATCCATGGCTTTAGTTTCCATACGACTCTCACAAATAAAGGGTTGACCTAAGAGAACTTCATAGGAGCAATTATCTTGAATAAAAAAGTGAAACTCTTCTGTGATTCCTCCTATGGATATGGGCACACTAGCACAAGCTCCATACAGGGTACCTAAGCTCCATACAGGGTACCTACACCATTATCTGCAGTTCTCATATGCCATCCACAATCTTTATCTATGGGCCATCGAAACTTATCATAGACTTCTCTTGAAATCACATTGATTTCGGAGCCAGAATCTACTAATGCATTTACAGTGATAGTGTTCTTATCATTTCCTATTTTAACATGCATCTCTGATGTACCTCTAGACCAAAATTTTCTTTTAAAAAGACTTGCAGGATTGTTTTCATGATTTTCATGGTCACGTTGAATAGGTCCTAAGAAATTTTTATTAACATTTACTTCATCATCATCAAAGTCCTCCTCATCAGATTCATCAAAGTTTAAGGCTTCATTCATAGCTTGATCTTGATCTAGAGAATCTTGCATCTCAGTATCTAGATTAAGCGAAAACCTCTTCCTTTTAA
Organism: Ceratopteris richardii; assembly: GCA_020310875.1. Lineage (NCBI taxonomy): Eukaryota > Viridiplantae > Streptophyta > Polypodiopsida > Polypodiales > Pteridaceae > Ceratopteris > Ceratopteris richardii. Next base: position 22,380,981 of record CM035429.1, read on the forward strand.
TTAGGCCGATAAAGTTATCTTTAAAAACATGCTTTGCAATAGAGAAAACTTGTTCTAAAGACATAGTCACTTGACTCTTAAGCAAAATGTAATCTAAAATCTCCATAAGATCTATTTTTCTCTCAATTTCTGAAATCAAGATGGCTTTAGGTTTTCTCTTTGGTTTCTTTTGTTTTTGCTCAGGATCTTGTTTTTGTTCATGTTCTTGTGTTTGTTTTTCAGTTTGTTTTGATTGTTCTTGTTTATCAAAGGCTTTGGTTCTGTTTTTATTTGCGTTGTCTTCTTCCCTTTTTGTTTCTCCTCTTGTTTTTGTTCATTGGGTTTTGATTCTTGTTTTTTATCTTTGGATTGTGATGTTTCTCCTTGCTCTATGATTGTTTCTATTCCCTCTGAGGTTTGTTTTTGAGTCACTCTTCTTTCACTAGGCTCAACTTCATCTCTTTTTTGTTTTTCTTCTACATTGGATATATGAGAAATAAGAGATTGATCTTCTATCGGTGATTTCCAAGCCGTTATTCTCCTAATCTCATCTCATGCTCTTACTAAAGCCTCTATGGAAAAATCACCTTCCTTTGTCGGTTTACTTGATTCTACTTGTTGCTCATCAAGAGCTTCTAGTTTCACTCCTCTAATTCCTACATCCGTTATGGTTATATTTTAATAGTGTTTTTTCATTCCTCCCTTACCATAATTTCCTTGCAAAGGTAGCCTAGATCGATAGTCACAAATTTTCTTGTCTATGTCTATTACTAGTCGTTGCTCCTTAGCAGCCTTCAATAGTTTACAATCTCTCAAAAAGTGCTCTAACGAATCACACCAAGGACACCTACGAGGGCCACACACAAAACCATTTTGATTTTGAGGATTTTGATTAACTTGTGGTGGGAAATTTTGAAATTGAGGATTTTGTTGATAAGGTATTGCTTGAACAGGATAATTAGGATTTTGAAAAGGCAATTGATGTATTTGAGGAGCTTGGGAAGCAACATGTGGTACTTGAGGTGCAAGAGGAGCTTCCAGATTATACGGTTGATGATTCTCAAAATTTTGATTTTGAGGATTTTGAAAAGTTATTTGAGAAGCTTGAGGATACATGTTTTGATACATTTGAGGATTTTGCACATGAGGATGAGGATTTTGCATTGAAGGATTACGCATTGGAGGAACTTGATATGCTTGATTAATATTTTTAAAATCCCTCAAAAAGTAGAGTGTCACATCATCAAATCCGTAACTACTCTTCACCCAAAAAATAACTTTTTCAAAATTTCAACATTTTTGGCTATTCTCAGTGGAAAAATACACTGTGACCCATCCACATCGAAGAAAACAAACTTTTCCTAAGAAAATCATGCTCTAGCATCTCTTCCAAAAAAATTTCTAGTCTCTTTCTCAGTATTGTTTAATTGTTGGAAAAGATGGTGTTGACACCTATTACAAACCTCACATTAGGACGTCCTCATGCCCCAGCATCAACTCTTGAAATATTTAGGTAGTGATGTGTGTGAACACACTAGGACCGCCGGGGCACTTTTTTCCCTCTTTAGGAGGTTTTTTCCCCCGGCTTGTATATATGCCTATTGCACTAATGGGCTACTTATCTTTGTACATTCTCTAGTAATACACTCACTATTGTGTGTTTGTGCTCCAAGCTTCTTCTTCTTCCTTGTGCTGTTCGCGTGCTTCCGCAGACATCTATCTCCAACAATTGGTATCAGAGTAGGTCGTCGCTTCATCTAGGGTGCCGTCGACACTCCTTCGTTTGCAGTCTCAGAATCGCACGAATTTTGGTGAGCATACTCAACCTGTTTTTGAGATCAAAACGACTTTGCTCTGTGGTGCCAGAATCGCGATCTGAGCTCGTTTCGGCCTCTGAACGCACTATCGCAGCGCTTGTGCAGGCTATTTCTTCTTTTTGTGCCAAAGGTATATACCAGTTTTTGTTCGCCAGTTTAAGCGTCTCGAAGTCTGCTACAGGTCTAGCAGATCTCGTCTAGGCAGTTCTGTTCAACTTTTTGAGATACAGTCAATTTTCTGCATCAAGGTATTTTAGTCACTAGCCATGGCTGAATGCAGTGATGTATTCCATATGTTGGCTGTTGAGGATAAGTTGGATGGTACCAACTACCCATTATGGGCTTATATGATGCGACATGTATTGGTTGCAAAAGGACTGTGGAACATTGTGTAGGGTGTTGAAAGACGTCCTGTTACACCTGCAACTACAGGCACTGCAAATACAGGTGCTGGAGCTGATGAAGATGGTGTCAAAGATGATATTCTGCAGATTCCTGTTCGTGCTACTATTTCTGTTGCACCTACTGCAAAGCAAATTTGTTGGGATGGCAAAGATGCCCAGGCACATGCATTGATAGCCTTGTCTCTCAAACGTGCCATTATTCCTCATAGTCGCTCTTGCAAAACAGCTAGGGATGCTTGGGATACACTAACCACCTTGTACCAAGCTAGGAATGAGGCTCGTATTGCTTACCTTCGAAAACAGTTGGAGAGTGAGCACATGAATGAAGGTGATTCTATGGACAGTTTCCTAACAAAGATCAAAGATTTGAAGGAACAGTTGATTTCTACTGATGAGATTACACCAGATAGCTCACTTGTGCAAACTATTCTGAACAGTCTTCCTGATTCATATCAGAGTTTTGCTTCTACTCTTTGGTAGATGATGAAAGGCAATCCGAATGCCTTATCATTTGAGGAGTTAGTCTCTGTTCTGTTGCAGGAAGGTCAGTCAAGGCAGAACAGGTCCATTATGCATGTTGTAGATCAAGCTTTCCTGGCTAGTCAGATTAAGGGCAAAGGAAAATGGAGCTCTTCTACTAGTAAGCAGAAATCTGCAAATGCTGCACATTCGAAGAACCAGGATAAAGATGAGAAGAAATCAGAAAAGCAGAAATTGTTTTGCAAGTACTGTAAAGGGAATGATCATATCATAAAGAACTGTCCAAAACTGGCTGCAAAAGAGGCAAAGAAGAAAGAGCCTGGAATGGTTGTTGCAGAGGCCTCTACACCAAAAATAGAGTCTGCAAATCTTCTGCAGGAAGAAGAATGGGCGTTTACTACTGTTTGCAGTTTTGACCCATCTTCTCATGAGCAGTGCATGTCTGTAGTGGACTCAGATGTTTGGTACTTTGACTGTGGGGCGACCAAACATATTACCTCGTAGCGTAGTTTCTTCTCTTCACTGGAGCCTACCCCTACAGGGAATACTGTCACATGTGTCAACAACTCCTCTTATCCTGTTATGGGAGTTGGTAAGATCATTCTAACTACTGCTGATGGTAGTTCTTTCACCTTCTCAGATGCTTTATTTGTGTCAGGGATCAAGAAGAATCTGTTATCAGTTTTTGCATTAGCCAAGATTGGCTTGGTTGTGAAATTTGTTGATGATAGATGTACAGTTCATGATCTGTCAAATGGCGATGTTATTATTGCTTCTGGCATTTTATGTCGTGGGCTATATAAGCTCATAGACTATGAAAGATCTGTGAAAAATTCGGCATGTGCAGTTCATGATTCTCAGGCTATCTCAGATGCAAAGCTTTGGCATGCACGCTTTGGTCATCTGAATTTTGCTAGTTTGCTACGCCTGCAGAAATCTGATATGGTGTCTTCTTTACCCAAGCTTGAGGCACTTGGAAAACATGTATGTAAAGGCTGTATTTTGGGCAAAATGCAGCGTTCCTCCTTTCCAAAAGATGGTTCAGTTCGGGCTACGCAGAAATTGCAGCTTGTACATAGTGATGTCTGTGGTCCTATGCAGACACCTTCTTTTGGAAACTATCTTTACTTCGTGACTTTCATTGATGATTTTTCCAGGCATGCATGGGTATATCCATTGAAGGCAAAGTCCGAAGTGTTTTTGTGCTTCAAACAGTTTTTGGTTTTGGCTGAAAATCTGTCAGCATGTAAAATGGGCACCCTCCATTCTGATCGAGGGGGGAATATATGACTTCTAATTTTAATGCATTTCTGGCTGAACGTGGGATAAAACACCAGTGTACAGTGCCGTATACACCTCAAGAGAATGGAGTTGCTGAACGGAAGAACAAGTCACTCATGGAGATGCCGAGGTGTATGGTCAAGAGTCAGGCTATACCACATAGTTTCTGGCTTGAGGCTGTGATGTGTGCAGCATATGTACTTAACAGGTGTCCCACTAAAGCGCTAAAGTCTATCACTCCATATGAGGCTTGGCATGATCGCAAGCCATCTGTTGCTCATCTGCAGGTTCTTGGTTGTTTGGCATATGCACTAGTGCCTGAACAACATCGCAGAAAATTGGATGATAAGGTAGTAAAATGTATTTTTGTTGGGTATAGTTCTGAAAGTAAAGGCTATCGTCTGTATCATCCACAGACTAAATGCATTCTGGTTAGCCATGATGTTGTCTTTGTGGAAGATGCTATTCAGCCATTGCTTTCATGTACTAAGGAGACATCTGTTAGCTCTAAAGACATGTATGATAGTTTGATGCCTCTTTTTACAGGTGGACAGTCTAGTGCTGGTCCTAATGAGGCAACTTCTCAACCTTTGCAGGTTTCATATGATGATGTAGATCATTCCATTTCTGATGCAGATTTACATGATGCACTTGTTGATGAGAGAGCTGATATTGAGCAGGCAAAAACTATGCCAAAATGGCTGGTGTAGACTTTGCGTGACAACAAATTAGATGCACCTTTGTCATATCGTACTCGTTCAGGCTCTCATAGTGCCTCCTTTGCATCAGATTGCTATGCTATGGCTACGTCTAGCCTCTCTGATGAGAATGAGCCTGTTTCTTTTGATGAAGCACATAATTCAGAAAATTGGATGGCTGCTATGCAATTTAAATATGATGCTATAATGAAGAATGGTACATGGTCTTTATGTGACTTGCCTCCTGGCAAGAAGGCCATTGGCACTAAGTGGGTATACAAGCTGAACCATAAACCTGATGATACAGTTGACAGGTATAAGGCTAGGCTTGTTGCAAAGGGTTATGCGTAGGAAAGAGGCATTGATTTTGATGAGACCTTTGCACCTACATGCCGTATGACTACTGTTCGGAGCATTTGTGCACTTGCAGCCCATCATGGTTGGAATGTACATCAGTTGGACATTAAAACAGCATTTCTGAATGGTGACTTGCATGAAGAAGTGTATGTTTTTCAGCCCCGTGGCTTTGTGCAGAAAGGGCATGAAAACCAGGTGTGCAGGTTAAAGAAGGCATTATATGTTTTAAAGCAAGCACCACGTGCTTGGTACGAGAAGATACATGCCTATCTGTATGCACATGGTTTTGAGAACAGTCCAACTGAAAGCACCTTATATGTTAAGCGTGCTAATGATGTGCTTCTGATCATTGTTGTCTATGTTGATGACATGCTGCTCACTGGTCCTATTGAGAAGCATATTGCTGATTTTAAGGCTGATTTGCATGCCTCATTTGAGATGTCTGATCTGGGGCATTTGCATCACTATTTGGGCATTCAGTTTATGCAAGTTGATGGTGGAATGGCTTTGTGTCAAACGAAATATATTGACACATTATTGCAGCGTTTTGGCCTTGAAGACTGTAAGCCTATTGCCACTCCTATGGAGACAGGTTTACGATTGAGTCTTCATGATGCTGGAGATGCATTTGATGCTGTTCTCTATTAGCAGGTTATTGGATGCTTGATTTACTTATGCATTACTCGGCCAGATATTCAGTTTGCTTTCTCACAGATGAGCAGGTTTATGCATTGCCCAAGAGTTACGCATTGGAAGGCGGTTAAGCGCATCTTTTGCTACTTGAGTGGTACTCAGCCAAGAGTTCAATGATTATCTTTGGAATGCAGTTATTAAGAGAGAAATAACCTGCAGGTATACACCACAACAAAATGGTGTAGCAGAAAGAAGGAACCGAACTCTAATTGAGTTTGCACGAGCTATGCTAAAAGAAAAAGATTGTCCAAACTATCTTTGGGCGGAAGCCATAAATAGAGCTACATACTTGGTAAACAGATTACCATGTACAACTTTAGATGGAATGACCCCTTATGAAGCCTGGTGGGGAAAGAAACCAACACTTGATCATTGCAAAGTTTTTGGATCAGTAGCTTACGCTTATGTACCATCACAACTTAGACATAAGCTCAAACCAAAAGCAGAGAAATATGTGTTCATAGGATACGATGAAAAGCAGATGGGTTACAGGTTATGGAGTCCTCTAACAAAACAGTTTACTGTTTCCAGAGATGTTACATTTGATGAACAAAAAGCTGGTATACAGATCAAAGTCACACAACGGAACAATTTGAAGAAGAGGTAAGAAGAAAAGAGAAAGGAAAATCAATTGTACAGGTGAATAGAGATGAAGAATATATGCAGGCAAGTACGTCCAGGATCATATTAGGTATGAGAAATGAAGATGAACAGGGATTTGATGAAGAAGTGTATTCAGATACACATGAAGAGTTTGAACCAAGAAGGTCAAGCAGGACTAGAAGACAACCAGAAAGGTATTCCTATGATACTTCATACATAACTCATAAAAATTATGCATATATGGTCAAAGATGATGAAGAACCTCAGAACTATGATGAAGCTAAAGGCAAGAAGCAATGGGAAGAAGCAATGGAAGAAGAGTTTAGCGCACTGGAGGAGAACAAGACATGGGAACTTGTTTTGAAACCAAATGGTAAGAAAGTAATCGGAAATAAATGGGTTTTCAAAGTAAAGAAACTTGCAGATGGAAGGATAGCCAGATACAAAGCTAGACTGGTTATCAAGGGCTATGCTCAGACGCATGGCATAGATTATGACGAGATGTTTAGTCCGGTGGCAAAGATGTCAACCATAAGGATAGTGATTGCTACAGCAGCATCAAAAGCATGGAAGCTAAGTCAACTAGATATAAAGAACGCATTTTTTAATGGATATATATCAGATGAAGTCTATATGGAACAACCGGAAGGGTTTGTAAGTTCCAGATACCCGAATTTTGTTTGCAGAATAAGAAAAGCACTTTATGGT
>CM035429.1:22413000-22583000 GCA_020310875.1 Ceratopteris richardii
GAAATTGAGTGTTCAATAGCTCATTTGAAAGCTATAGGTGTCTAGTTTAAGTGACCAAAGCTTCATGTTCATTGTGTTTTTTAGTTGGTACCAATTTTTGTTTGAAGGTTTAGCTATTGTTAAAAAGTCGTGATCCTAAAAAGGTCTTCTACACTTTCTGCTATGAATAGGAGAGAAAAACTCCAAAAATTGGTATCAAAGCATTGGATCTTGAAGAGGCAAAGTATTGGAGCTAAAGTAAAGCAAAGGAGAAGCTACAAATCAAGGGGGAGCTTTGTGAAGTCAATAAATAGCGCCACAACATACTTCAGGTAAACTTCAATCTTGGAAGTTTTCAATGGCTGATTTAGGATAACAAGTTGAGAAGTTAGACAAAGATAATTTTTCATTCTTGGAGGTATAGAATGACAACTAACCTTAAAGGTAAAGTTTTGTAGAGTCTAGTTACTACAGATGATCCACAACCGATGGACCTTCAAGATCCAAACATTACTCTGGCACAAAGGAGACAATTTGTTGATTGGAAAGAGAGGAATCGAAGGGTGATGTTACTCATCTCACAAGTTATTTCTAACACTATGATTGGTCATGTGCAAAGCTTAGAAACAGCCAAGAGGTTGCTCAACAAGGAAGGCAACAAAGGTAAGGACAACCATATTTAAATGTTATATGCAGGACGAGGTAGAGGAAGGAACTCAAGAGGAGGCTCGAGAGGAAGAGGAATAAGCTACAAGTACACAAATTCCAGCCAACACAACTCGGAGGACAACAAGGAAAACTCAAATGACAACACACATGGAAGAGGTCGAGGAAAAAAGAGGAAGAGGTCGAGCTTCATACAATCCTCATAAAGGTATAACATGTTATCATTGTGGTAAATTGGGACATTATGCAAATGATTGTTGGCAAAAGAATGGAAGGCTGAATGGAGCGAACCAAAGGAGCCAAAATAACTATGCGAGTACAACAACTGAAGGAGACAAGCAAATCATGCTTGCTATGAAGCATGAGTCCCGAGAAGTGATGATAAATAATGGTTTATAGATTCAGGTTGCAACAACCATATCACATGCCAGGGAGATTTATTCACAAAGCAACAAGCTCCAAGTGGAGAAGGATGTGTGGAGACTAGGGATGAAACTCAACATGCAGTTGAGCATGTTGGATATATCAATCTTGAAGATAAGAAGGTATTGGCTAATGTTCTTCATGTTCATGCTATTGCAAAGAATTTGATTTCAGTAGGACAAATGGTAGAGAAAGGATATCATGTTATCTTCAATGAAAACGGTTGCTTTATAAAGAATCCAAAAGAAGGATTCAAGGTCATTGCTCAAGGAAGGAAAGAAGGTAGGATGTTCACTTTGGAAATTCAACAACCACATGGAAAGGTGATGTATATTCCACTTGGAAACAAGAGGATTGTGGAAATTCATTTGTGGCACAAAAGGTTTGGACATAGCAACATTTCGAAGCTCAAGGACATGAGCAACCATGAAGTGGTAAGAGGTCTTCCAAGATTCAATGATGTTGGACTACATGAGTTTTGTGAAGCATGCCAACAAGGAAAGAAAAATCGACAACCATTCAAGAAGGGCAACTATGTGGCAAGGAATGTCCTCGACTTGATACACACAGATGTATGGGGACCATCACAACAACCATCAGCGGCTGGTAATAGATACTTTGTCACTTTTATTGATGATCATTCAAGAAAAGTATGGATGTTTTGCATAAAACAAAAATCAGATGTGTTCTCCATGTTCAAGAGATTTAAAGCACATGTAGAAAAGGAAACAGGACGCTACATAAAGACCTTGAGGTCTGATGGAGGAGGATAATATTTCTCCAAACAATTTTCATATTTTCTTTTTGAAACTAGCATCAAGCGACAATTTACATGTAGGTAAACACCTCAACAAAATGGAATAGGTGAAAGGAAAAATCGACATATCACAGAAGTTGCAAGATGCATGCTCAATGAGATGAAGGTGCTACTAAACTATTGGGTTGAAGCAACTAGTAGAGCTGTTTATTTGATGAACAAGTGCACAACAGCTGAAGTGCATAATCTAACTCTCGAGGACGTTTATTCCGGTAAGAAACGTGAACTTACACATCTCAAAGTTTTTGGATGTGTGTGTTATGTTCGCATCCCTCAAGAACTAAGGACAAAGATGGAGGCAAAGTCAGAAAAATGTATTTTCATTGGATATTCATCAGAACAAAAGGGATACAGGTGCGACAATCCGGTGAAAAAAGAGTTATGAGTCTTAAGAGATGTGGTATTTGATGAGCTAAGACCATGGTTTGGAGACAAAGGTAAAGAGAAGATTCTTGAAGCAGATTGTGAAGATAATGGAGGTGCTATCCAAGAAGAATTTCCACAAACAAGCACTCAAATGTCAGGTCCATAAGCTTCTACATTAGAAAACAAAACCTCAACATGGAAGTGGAGACTAAGGAGTCATTCCTCATCACCAACATCAGGCTATAAAAGATTTGAAGCTGAAAGTGCTGCCCAAAATAGTGATTCAAATGCAAGTGAAGAAGAGTATGAAGAGGTGATTAAACCAAAGGTAAAGCCAAACTGGTTGAAGAAGCAATATTCAAAAAGAACTGAAAGGAGGACTTCGAGAGCAAGGTATCCAATTGAAAGGTTGAGCTATGATAGTTTTATTGCAAAGCATTTTGCATATATGACATAGGTGGTCAAAGACAAAGAACCGGATGCATATGAAGAAGCATGTACACAAAAAGAATGGCAAGAAGCTATGCAAGAAGAGATAAAAGCTCTCAAGGACAATCACACATGGGAATTAGTTCCAAAAGCTAAATGTATGAAGATTGTTCCAAATAAATGGGTGTTTAAAATAAAGAGAAATGTTGACGGTTCTCTAGCAAGGCATAAAGCTACACTAGTAGCAAAATGATTCAAGGAAACTCACGGCATCGACTATGTAGAGACTTTCAGCCCGGTTGCAAAGATGGGAACAATTAGAACCTTGATAGCAGTGAGTGCAGCAAGGAGATGGCCATTGTACCAACTTGACATAAAAAATGCTTTCCTCAATGGTGAACTTCAAGAAGAGGTATACATGAGTCAATCAATTGGATTTGAAGATAAAAAGCATCTAGATTTTGTTTGCAGATTGAAGAAAGCTTTGTATGGGCTGAAGCAAGCACCACAAATCAAAGATTGCTCAAGTACCTCACAAAGTGTGGGTATAGTCCGAGTAGTGCAGATCCCTCTCTGTACATGAAGAAAGAAGAAGGCAAGCAAGTATATATTTGCATATACGTTGATGATCTCATCATAACAGGAAGTAATGTTGCAGGAATACAAGAGATAAAAAGAAAAATTTGTATGGAGTTTCAAATTTCAGATCTTGGTGAGCTGAAATACTTTTTGGGCATTGAGATAGTCGATGGGAAAGATGGCATCTACTTGATGCAAAGAAAGTACCGATTGGATGTTCTTTTTAGATTTGGAATGAGTGAATGCAAACCACTCACTCAACCTATGGACACAAATGTGAAGCTATGCTCAAATGATGGAGAGAAGTTACATGATGTAACTACATATAGGAGTATTATAGGTTCATTGATCTATGCTACGATCACATGACCAGATTTGTGTTATATTGATGGAGTTCTTTCTTAATTTATGCAAGCTCCAACAAGTGAACATTTAAATTCAGCCAAATAAGTGCTAAGATATGTGAAGCATGCAGTCAATCATACCTTGTTTTATAGATATGATGAAGAATTGCAGGTAAAGGGCTTCAGTGATGCTGATTGGGATGGTTTGAAGGAAGATAGAAGATCCACTTTAGGGTTATGTGTTCATGATAGGTAGCAAACCTATCACATGGATCTCGAAGAAGCAACCTACTATTGCACTATCATCTACAGAAGCTGAATGTAGACGATTAGCCTTTGCAACTTGTGAAGCTATGTGGATTAAGAAGCTCTTAGTTGATCTTGATGTGCAGGTGGAGACCATTCCAATTTATGGTGACAACATGTCAAGCATTCACTTGACAAACAATCCAATGTTTCATGCACGAAGCAAGCACATAGAAGTGCATTATCATTATGTTCGAGAAAAAGTTTTGAGCAAAGATGCGGATATAAATTTCATTGGAACTAATGACCATGTTGCAGATATGTTTACAAAGTCCTTAGATGCTTCTAAGCTAAAGAGGTTCAAGGATGACATCAACTTGTAGGATATGGCTGAAGGTGTAAGCTCACATGTGAGCTTGAGGGGGAGTGTTAAAAATAAAGAAGTAAGGTCGTATATATTTTTTCAAAAATGATTTTCTTCAAGTAGAAGGAAAATACAAAAATGGAAAATGGAAGAATTTACTTCAACAAGTAGTGGAGGCCAAAAGAGAATCAAATCCAAAAACTAATCTGTAAGAGGAGTGGCTGTCCAAAGTAGTGGACAAGTTATGGAGAAGAGCTCTCAAACTCATCATGAAAGTTTTTGGTCACTTGGATATAAAAGAGGCAACAGAGGACACTCAAGAATAGTGGAAGAAGGCGTGGAAGTCCCCTTGTAGCTAGTTCATTTAGTTTGAGTCATTTCGTTCTCTTCACTCTCATAGACTATGTCCAGCCACATACCAATTTCTCGGTAGTCTACTTTTTAGATTCATATCTCTCAATATATGTATCCAACTTTAGAGTTTAAACACTCCTTGGAAATCTTATCTTCATTACTTCATTATCTAGAACCATTTTATCAAATTCTTTATGCTCTCTGAGTTACTGAGTTTTTAGTGAAGTCTAGCTTTCAGCCTAACTGAGTGGATAGGTAGCCTGTTTTGAGGCAAAGACTTGCCAACCCAAATATACTCCAAATTGAGTGTTTGATAGTTCATTTGAAAGATATAGGTGTCTTGTTTGAGTGACCAAAGTTTCAAGTTCATTGCCTTTTTCAATTGGTACCAATTTGCATTTGAAAGTTTAGTTGTTGGCAAAAGTCTTGATCCTAAGAAGGTCTTCTACACTTTCCGTTGCGAATAAGAGAGGAATTCTCCAAAACACATGCATGCACATACCTATGTGAAGTGGTGTGGAGGTGATCGCAATCCGGGTGGATCGGGTCCGCTCGTGGCACACACAGGGTGTATGAAGCTAATGAATGTTGGAAGGTTTAAGGACATGAAAGTGAAATTAATGTTGATTATGGAGAAGAGAGAGATGTTGAAATGATTATGGGAATGGGAATGTAGGAGTGCAAGTTAGATTTATGAACATGAGTGATAAGAATGAAAGAGAACCATACACATGAATCAAATTTGGAAGGAAGAATGGTCCATTGAAGGAGCTTCTTAAACAGTTCCTAATTCTAATCCATATACATAGTCTTCTTTGGATGATATGTACGCATGACGAGAATAGATGGAATCCTTACACATAAATCAGTTTCGAAAGGAAGAATGGTCCAATATTGGAGCTTCTTATACACTTTCAGAAACTAATCAATATGTATGGGTATGTATGGATTATATGCATGCAAGTGAATTATGATGATAGAGTTTAATCACAAGCTCAATGAAACATCCTCACTGGTTCAACGCAATACTGCGGAGCCTTCTCACACATAGAAGAAAATAGAAGAAATGTAAAAATACTTAAGATACTGAGAGACAAGAGACAAGAGACAAGTGAAAAGTGACATGAATTAAAAGAATTTGAATTAAGGCACCTTCATTCTCCACCATTGGATCTGGGGATGATTTGGACCGTCGGATCAGTGTTGACATCAATTCGGATAAGATAAGCCACTATTTTTGGAGAAACTTTGCATTGTTGATCTTTAACTGTCAAAAAAGTCTTCTTTGATGAAAAAACTCGTGGATCCTCCTTCCTTAATGCTTTAGTGCATCTCCACCCTAGAATATGAGCTCATCTTGACCGTACAACATTGTTCAATCATATTTTGACACGTGGCAGTCCTTCAAGCCTTCAATTTTCTTATTCTAGAAAACTGCGATGACCTTGAAAAATGGATTTTGTGCTCTTTGACCCTTCAAATATCCTTTGATGAAGATAAAAGTTTGTAGGACTATGTTTTGAAAGGCCTCCTTTAGGAATATGCAAAAAAAACTCCCATCTGAATCTTCCTTGTACAAGTTTGACTACATTTGGAAGCTTGCAAGTTGCCATTAAGGTGTCTAGGAAGCTCTGATAGCCTTGAAACTTTGTACAAATATGTAGCCACATATGGTCTTTATACATGCCAAACCATATGGCTAACAAAAATTCCTATACAAGATTTTGTAGGGGCTAAGTGGAAAAATTATATTTTTTACAGAATGCACATGGCATATCAATGAGCTAGAAAATCCATTTTCATGTGAGATCCGGGCTATAGACTGCCTTTGATAGGCTTTACAAGTATTTCAATTTTCATGTGATTTGGGGACATTGAAATTTTTGCCCTAATTTCCAAAGTTTGACCAGCTTTGACTGCTACTCTAAATTTGAGTCTCTCTCAAAGTTTGGACATTGTTTTTTAATTTCTCAATTGTTCTCTCCTTTTCTTCCATATGCTTTTCAAGATCTCCAAGCTTTTCTTGTAAAGATACGATTGTGCTTTCAAAAGTGACCAACCTTGTATGATTTAGTTGATATTGTTGAATCCAATACTTAGTAATGACATTTGAATGTGTAGATAATCGTTGACAATAACCTAAGAGCCCAGCTTTACCGGCACCGATGAACTGAAGTAAAGTTGAGAGGTTATGGAATGTTGGAAGGTAAGAAGACATTGGATCAGGAGGGTATAATGAACCATGAGTCCAAAGATCAATATTCTTTTCTCCAGCTTCACGACGCTCATTTTGAGAGTTCACATCATTTTTGCACTCTGTATTTGGAGCAAACTCTCTGGGCACACGAACATGGATACTTGTTGATGTTGGAGATAGATGTCTGCGGAAGCACACGAACAACACAAGGAAGAAGAAGAAGCTTGGAGCACAAACACACAAAAGTGAGTGTATTACTAGAGAATGTACAAAGATAAGTAGCCCATTAGGGCAATAGGCGTATATACAAGCCGGGGGAAAAAACCTCCTAAAGAGGGAAAAAAGTGCCCCGTCGGTCCTAGTGTGTTCACACACATCACTACCTAAATATTTCAACAAATCCCCCCTGGGAGTGATGCGGTGAACAAGGAGCTGGCACTCGTGTATAAGGAAGTGCCAAGCGATGTGGAAATCACTCCACAAAAGGAAGTAAGCCCAAAGCTTTGCGGAAAGCTTCAAACTTCTCCCTAGGCAGAGCCTTCGTGAAAAGGTCTGCAATGTTCTCCTGCATGGGCACATATGCCAAGTTGATCTCCCCACCAGAGAACCTCTCCCTGACATAGTGATAATGCACCTCAATGTGCTTAGTGCGAGCATGGAACACAGGGTTCCTCGCAACTGCCAATGCGCTCTGACTGTTAGTGAAGATGGTGGTGGCAGAAGACTGGCCAACACCCAAATCAACCATAAGGCGTCTGAGCCACACACACTCAACAATCGCTGTGAAAGCTGCCCTATACTCAGCCTCACAACTGGAAGTGGCCAGAATAGGCTACTTCTTGCTCAACCAAGATATACATGAGCTACCAAGCATGAAGCAAAAACCACTAGTGGACACACGAATCTCATAGCAACCAGCCCAATCTGAGTAAGAAAAAGCATGCAAATCTGGCGGTAGTGATACCCCCTTGGGATAGAACAACCCAAGTAGCTGAGTACCACTCAAGTAGCGAAAGATGTCCTTAACCGCCTTCCAATGCGTGACAACTGGGCAATGCATAAACCTGCTCATCTGTGAGACAGCAAACTGAATATCTGGCCGAGTAATGCATAAGTAAATCAAGCATCCAACAGCCTGCTGATAGAGAACAGCATCAAATGCATCTCCAGCATCATGAAGACTCAATCGTAAACCTGTCTCCATAGGAGTGGCAATAGGCTTACAGTCTTCAAGGCCAAAACGCTGCAATAATGTGTCAATATATTTCGTTTGACACAAAGCCATTCCACCATCAACTTGCATAAACTGAATGCCCAAATAGTGATGCAAATGCCCCAAATCAGACATCTCAAATGAGGCATGCAAATTAGCCTTAAAATCAGCACTATGCTTCTCAATAGGACGAGTGAGCAGCATGTCGTCAACATAGACAACAATGATTAGAAGCACATCATTAGCACACTTAACATATAAGGTGCTTTCAGTTGGACTGTTCTCAAAACCATGTGCAATCAGATAGGCATGTATCTTCTCATACCAAGCACGTGGTGCTTGCTTTAAACCATATAATGCCTTCTTTAACCTGCACACCTGGTTTTCATGCCCTTTCTGCACAAAGCCACGGGGCTGAAAAACATACACTTCTTCATGCAAGTCACCATTCAAAAATGCTATTTTAATGTCCAACTGATGTACATTCCAACCATGATGGGCTGCAAGTGCACAAATGCTCTAAACAATAGTCATACGGCATGTAGGTGCAAAGGTCTCATCAAAATCAATGCCTCTTTCCTGCACATAACCCTTTGCGACAAGCCTAGCCTTATACCTGTCAACTGTACCATCAGGTTTACGCTTCAGCTTGTATACCCACTTAGTGCCAATGGCCTTCTTGCCAGGAGGCAAGTCACATAAAGACCATGTACCATTCTTCATTATAGCATCATATTCAGATTGCATAGCAGCCATCCAATTTTTTGAATTTTGTGCTTCATCAAAAGAAGCAGGCTCATTCTCATCACAGAGGCTAGATGCAGCCATAGCATAGCAATCTGATGCAAATGAGGCACTATGAGAGCCTGAACGAGCACGATATGACAAAGGTGCATCTAATTTGTTGTCACACAAAGTCTGCACCAGCCATTTAGGCATAGTTTTTGCCTGCTCAATATCATCTCTCTCATCAACAAGTGCATCATGTAAATCTGCATCAGAAATGGAATGATCTGCATCATCATATGAAACTTGCAAAGGCTGAGAAGTTGCCTCATTAGGACCAGCACTAGACTGTCCACCTGTAAAAAGAGGCATCAAAGTATCATACATGTCTTTAGAGCTAACAGATGTCTACTTAGTACATGAAAGCAATGGCTGAATAGCATCTTCCACAAAGACAACATCACGGCTAACCAGAATGCGTTTAGTCTGTGGATGATACAGACGATAGCCTTTACTTTCAGAACTGTACCCAACAAAAATACATTTTACTGCCTTATCATCCAATTTTCTACGGTTGTTCAGGCACTAGTGCATATGCCAAACAACCAAAAACCCGCAGATGAGCAACAGATGGCTTGCGTTCATGCCAAGCCTCATATGGAGTGATAGTTTGTAGCACTTTAGTGGGACACCCGTTAAGTACATATGTTGCACACATGACAGCCTCAAGCCAGAAACTATGTGGTAAAGCCTGACTCTTGACCATACACCTTGCCATCTCCATGAGTGACCTCTTCTTCCGTTCAGAAACTCCATTTTGTTGAGGTGTATACGACACTGTACACTGGTGTTTTATCCCACGTTCAGCCAGAAATGCATT
This sequence comes from Ceratopteris richardii, assembly GCA_020310875.1. Taxonomy (NCBI): domain Eukaryota; kingdom Viridiplantae; phylum Streptophyta; class Polypodiopsida; order Polypodiales; family Pteridaceae; genus Ceratopteris; species Ceratopteris richardii. Next base: position 22,422,584 of record CM035429.1, read on the forward strand.
AAAATCAGAAGACATATATTCCCCCCCTCGGTCAGAATGCAGGGTGCCCATTTTACATGCTGACAGATTTTCAGCCAAAACCAAAAACTGTTTGAAGCACAACACTTTGGACTTTGCCTTCAATGGATATACCCATGCATGCCTGGAAAAATCATCAATGAAAGTCACGAAGTAAAGATAGTTTCCAAAAGAAGGTGTCTGCATAGGACCACAGACATCACTATGTACAAGCTGTAATTTCTGCGTAGCCCGAACTGAACCATCTTTTGGAAAGGAGGGACGCTGCATTTTGCCCAAAATATAGCCTTCACATACATGTTTTCCAGGGGCCTCAAGCTTGGGCAAAGAAGACACCATATCAGATTTCTGTAGGCGTAGCAAACTAGCAAAATTCAGATGACCAAAGCGTGCATGCCAAAGCTTTGCATCTGAGATAGCCTGAGAATCATGAACTGCACATGCCGAATCATTCACAGATCTTTCATAGTCTATGAGCTTATACAGCCCACGACATAAAATGCCAGAAGCAATAATAACATCGCCATTTGACAGATCATGAACTATACATCTGTCATCAACAAATTTCACAACCAAGCCAATCTTGGCTAATGTAAAAACTGATAACAGATTCTTCTTGATCCCTGACACAAATAAAGCATCTGACAAGGTGAAAGAACTACCATCAGCAGTAGTCAGAATGATCTTACCAACTCCCATAACAAGATAAGAGGAGTTGTTGGCACATGTGATAGTATTCCCTGTAGGGGCAAGCTCCAGTGAAGAGAAGAAACTACGCTGCGAGGTAATATGTTTGGTCGCCCCACTGTCAAAGTACCAAACATCTGAGTCCACTGCAGACATGCAGTGCTCATGAGAAGATGGGTCAAAATTGCAAACAGTAGTAAGCACCCATTCTTCTTCCTGCACAAGATTTGCAGACTCTGTTTTTGGTGTAGAGGCCTCTGCAACAACCATTCCAGCCTCTTTTGCAGCCAGTTTTGGAGAGTTCTTTATGATATGATCATTCCCTTTATAGTACTTGCAAAACAGTTTCTGCTTTTCTGATTTCTTCTCATCTTTATCCTGGTTCTTCGAATGTGCAACATTTGCAGATTTCTGCTTACTAGTAGAAGAGCTCCATTTTCCTTTGCCCTTAATCTGACTAGCCAGGAAAGCTTGATCTGCAACACGCATAATGGACCTGTTCTGCCTCGATTGATCTTCCTGCAACAGAACAGAGACTAACTCCTCAAATGATAAGGCATTCGGATTGCCTTTCATCATCAATCAAAGAGTAGAAGCAAAACTCTTATATGAATCAGGAAGACCATTCAGAACGGTTTGCACAAGTGAGCTATTTGGTGTAACCTCATCAGCAGAAATCAATTGTTCCTTCAAATCTTTGATCTTTGTTAGGAAACTCTCCATAGAATCACCTTCATTCATGTGCTCACTCTCCAACTGTTTTCGAAGGTAAGCAACACGAGCCTCATTCCTAGCTGGGTACAATGTGGTTAGTGTATCCCAAGCATCCCTAGGTGTTCTGCAAGAGAGAATATGAGGAATAATGGCACGTTTGACAGACAAGGCTATCAATGCATGTGCCTGGGCATCTCTGCCATCCCAACGAATTTGCTCTGTAGTAGGTGCAACCGAAACAGCAGCACGAACAGGAATCTGCAGAATATCATCTTCGACACCATCTTCATGAGCTCTAGCACCTGTATTTGCAGTACCTTTAGTTGCAGGTGTAACAGGATGTCTTTCAACACCCTGCACAATGTTCCACAGTCCTTTTGCAACCAATACATGTCGCATCATATAAGCCCATAATGGGTAGTTGGTACCATCCAACTTATCCTCCACAGCCAACATACAGAATACATCACTGCTTTCAGCCATGGCCAGTCACTAAAATACCTTGATGCAGAAAATTGACTGTATCTCAAAAAGTTGAACAGAACTGCCCAGAGGAGTTCTGCTAGACCTGTAGCAGACTTCGAGACGCTTAAACTGGCAAACAGAAACTGGTATATACCTTTGGCACAAAAAGATGAAATAGCTTGCACAAGCACTACGATAGTGTGTTCGGAGGCCGAAACGAGCTCAGATCGCGATTCTGGAACCACAAAGCGAAGCCGTTTTGATCTCGAAAACACGTTGAGTATGCTCACCAAAATTCGTGCGATTCTGAGACTGCAAACGGAGGAGTGTCGACGGCACCTTAGATGAAGCGACGACCTGCTCTGATACCAATTGTTGGAGACAGATGTCTCCGGAAGCACGCAAACAGCACAAGGAAGAAGAAGAAGCTTGGAGCACAAACACACAATAGTGAGTGTATTACTAGAGAATATAAAAAGATAAGTAGCCCATTAGGGCAATAGGCGTATATACAAGCTGGCGATAAAAACCTCCTAAAGAGGGAAAAAAGTGCCCCGGCGGTCCTAGTATGTTCACACACATCACTACCTAAATATTTCAACAGTTGATGCTGGGGCATGAGGACGTCCTAATGTGAGGTTTGTAATAGGTGTCAACACCATCTTTTCCAACAATTAAACAATACTGAGAAAGAGACCAGAAATTTGTTTGGAAGAGATGCTAGAGCATGATTTTCTCAGGAAAAGTTTGTTTTCTTGGATGTGGATGGGTCACAGTGTGTTTTTCCACTAAGAATAGCCAAAAATGTTGAAATTTTGAAAAATTCATTTTTTGGGTGAAGAGTAGTTACGGATTTGATGATGTGACACTCTACTTTTTGAGGGATTTTAAAAATATTACTTTCTCAAAAGGAAAATTAAAAACTAAACTAAAAAAAAGTCACTTCTGACATATATAATAAAAAATGAGCCCGTTCAAGTAAATAAACACTGAAATTGAGACTTAAAAAAAATATTCATTTTTTTATTCCCATACATGCTCGAGTTTGATGATGTGGAAAGTAGATTCCCTTTCTCTCTCTCTAATAGAAGAGAGAGAGGAGCCTAGTAAGCCTTAAAAAAAGCCTACTCCAGCCTACTAAAAAGTGCCCTATTAAATGCACTTTGTCCCCTTAGACAACAATAGAATTAGGCTTAATCCCTAAAAATTAGGAATCCTTACAAGGCCCATGCAGGGTTCACCATTTTTCCTAATGTGATAGCTCTATCATAAACCGTGTCACTCAATATGATAGTCTTCCTTGGAGTGTTCTTAGAAAGGAGATGCTCAAAGAATTCTATCTTGAAGATAATAGCCAACATAATCAGGATGGATTCTTACGATGGGTCGATTCACCAAAGCCTAGTAGCTCGATTACTCACTTACAAAATGAGTATATTAGACGCTATGAACAACTTTCTGATGAGGATAAGATAACTTTGGAACCTGATCTTGTGATCAATTTTCTTAAGCTTCTTCATCCTCAAACTCGTAGGGAAGTTGAACGGCGATTAGAAGAACCGGATAAGCGCTATGGTCTTACTGACAATTGGCAAAAAGTGCATAAAGTAGTAGTGGTTGTACCCCATAGACATCAAAGACAATCCATGCTTTATGAGCAAACTTGTCTTCCTCAAGCTAGCCTTCCACAAACTAAGGAGCAAGTTAGAGAACAATCCCATGCTATGATTTTTGACTCTACTCCTATTCCTCAAATGATGGATCCTACTCAAGGTTTTAAAGTAGAGCCAAATAAAAGTGTAGTTGAACAATCTCAAATGGAAATTCTCACTAAGCAAATGGAAAGTCTTATTGCTACACAATCCAATTTGGCCAAGACTATAGATGCTTTACAATCTAATTACACCAAAACTTTCCAAAATCAAATGAGCCCAATGTCTTTTCAAGAGCCTAATCAACATGTTATAGCTACCAATCAAAATCCACAAGTAGCTCCTACTCAAGCATATCAAGTTCCTCCAATGCGTAATCCTTCAATGCAAAATCCTCATCGTCATGTGCAAAATCCTCAAATGTATCAAAACATGTATCCTCAAGCTTCTCAAATAACTTTTCAAAATCCTCAAAGTCAAAATTTTGAGAATCATCAACCGTGTAATATGGAAGCTCCTCTTGCACCTCAAGTACCACATGTTGCTCCCCAAGCTCGTCAAATACATCAATTGCCTTTTCAAAATCCTAATTATCCTATTCAAGCAATACCTTATCAACAAAATCCTCAATCTCAAAATTTCCCACCACAAGTTAATCAAAATCCTCAAAATCAAAATGGTTTTTTGTGTGACCCTCGTAGGTGTCCTTGGTGTGATTCGTTAGAGCACTTTTTGAGAGATTGTGAACTATTGAAAGCTGCTAAGGAGCAACGACTAGTAATAGACATAGACAAGAAAATTTGTGACTATCGATCTAGGCTACCTTTGCAAGGAAATTATGGTAAGGGAGGAATGAAAAAACACTATGAAAATATAACCATAACGGATGTAGGAACTAGAGGAGTGAAACTAGAAGCTCTTGATGAGCAACAAGTAGAATGAAGTAAACCGACAAAGGAAGGTGGTTTTTCCATAGAGGCTTTAGTAAGAGCATGAGATGAGATTAGGAGAATAACGGCTTGGAAATCACCGATAGAAGATCAATCTCCTATTTCTCATATATCCAATGTAGAAGAAAAACAAAAAAGAGATGAAGTTGAGCCTAGTGAAAGAAGAGTGACTCAAAAACAAACCTCAGAGGGAATAGAAACAATCATAGAGCAAGGAGAAACATCACAATCCAAAGATATAAAACAAGAATCACAACCCAATGAACAAAAACAAGAGGAGAAACAAAAAGGGAAGAAGACAACGCAAAGAAAAACAGAACCAAAGCCTTTAGATAAACAAGAACAATCAAAACAAACTGAAGAACAAACACGAGAACATGAACAAAAACAAGATCCTGAGCAAAAACAAAAGAAACCAAAGAGAAAACCTAAAGCCATCTTGATTTCAGAAATTGAGAGAAAAATAGATCTTATGGAGATTTTAGATGACATTTTGCTTTGACTATGTCTTTAGAACAAGTTTTCTCTATTGCAAAGCCTATTTTTAAAGATAACTTTATCGGCCTAATTAAAAGGAAGAGGTTTTCGCTTAATCTAGATACTGAGATGCAAGATTCTCTAGATCAAGATCAAGCTATGAATGAAGCCTTAAACTTTGATGAATCTGATGAAGAGGACTTTGATGATGATGGCGTATGAGAACTGCAGATAATGGTGTATGTACCCTGTATGGAGCTTGTGCTAGTGTGCCCATATCCATAGGAGGAATCACAGAAGAGTTTCACTTTTTTATTCAAGATAATTGCTCCTATGAAGTTCTCTTAGGTCAACCTTTTATTTGTGAGAGTCGTATGGAAACTAAAGCCATGGATGATGGGTCTACCTATGCTAGATTTAAGTCTAAGGATGGAATGCAATCACTTCAAGTCATGACGGTAGGAGTGAATCATCCTAGGAATCGATTGTCAATTAGAAAGAAACCTATTGTTACTCAGAGTCATGAGCATGCTTGTAGTGATTGTGCACCTCGATTCATGTTTGGAGCTACATATGATCAAAATTTCGGATGGAGTACATTGTTGAGCGGGACAACAGTGGATATTGGTTTGACATCTCGCATCCAACCAACATGTACAATAGTTTGTCACTTTGTTTTCCATATTCTAGATTAGATTTTCTTCATAAGAGTCAATTGTCCAAGTCTTTTATCCAAAAAACCCAAAAAAATTATAAAAACAACAAAATCATGGAACATGATGAGAACATTGAGCATGTGATTGAAACATCTCATTGTTTCTCTACTCTTGAGGAGTTAGAGTTATGTCTTCAACAAAATTCTAATTCCCATATTATTCTTCTTTCTTCCCTAATGAGTATGCTCTAATCCACGAGTATGCTCTCAATGTTGACAAGTGCTCAAAATTAAACCAAACAAATGATGCCTTAGTTGAAACGAAGTACAAAATTGTAGACAAAAAAATCAAACCCATAGCTCAACCATTACCTCAAGGAAGTAATGAAGAAATCATTGATGTGAAAAATGTTCCAATTCTTCGGGATAAGAAAAACATAGGACATACATTCATGGATGATACAATCAAACAGGTAAAAATTGGTAGAGATGATGAATTTCTTTTGCCAACAGAGAGAGATAGATTTGAGAGAGTTATACGGAGCCATGGAAAAGCCTGGTTGTGTAGATCCTAAGCTAGTTGCACCCATGATAATCTTTACTATTCCACATATTCCATGGAATCTTTGCCCTATACTAGTTCCAAGGGCTCACTTACCTGAGCTAATGAAACTACTTAAGGAGAAGATAAACATGAGAATTTTAGAGCCATCTTTTGCACCTTACTCAAATCAATGGTTCACTATGCCTAAAAAGAATGCGAAACTACGTTTTATTCAAGATCCCCAACCCGTCAATAAAGTCACCATAAGGAATGTAGGAACAGGACCCATTGTAGATGAGTTTGCTGAATCATTTTTAGGACATTCTATCTATTCAATGGGTGATTTATATTCTGGATATGACCAATTCCAATTAGCAACTGATAGTCGTGACATAACCACAATGAAAACTCCTTTAGGCTTAGTGAGAATGTGTACCTTACCTCAAGGAGCGACTAATTTTGTGGCTCATATGATGAGTGCTATGAATATGGTCTTACATGATTTTATCCCTCATATAATTATGCCATTCATTGATGATATTCCAATTAAAGGGAGTGAGGAATGTGTAAAGGACATTACTTTAGATTCATCTTGATGTCATAAATTTGTTCTTGACCATATCTCTGATTGTGAAAGAATATTTCAACGATTTGAAGAGGTAGGTCTCACATTTTCCATAGAAAAATCTGTTTTTGGTGTTAATGAGGTTCTTATTGTTGGACATTTATGTGGCCATTATGGTCGAAAGCCATACCCACAAAAATTTGATGCCATTAGCAAGATTTCTGAAACATGTTACAACGTGAGTGAGGTACGTAGATTTCTTGGTGCTTGCATCTTTTATGTTATTTGGATCCCACACTTTGCTCATGCTGCTGATTGTCTCTATGACTTGTTGAGGAAGAAACGAAAATTTATCTGGACTGACAAACATACTCAAGCTATGCATAAATTGAAGAAATTATTGCTTCAAGCTCCCATCCTTAAGCGTGTAGACTATTCTGCTAACAAACCTATTATATTGACTGTTGATACTAGTCCTACTGGTATAGGTTGGGTCATAAGTCAAGATGATAGTTAAGGGAATAGATATGCAATTAGGTTTGGTGCCAAAATTTACATGAAACACAACGAAAATATCCACAGATCAAACGAGAACTATGGGGTATGGTAACAGCTTTGAAAACAGACAAAGAATATTTCATTGGTGCAAATGTCAAAGTTGAGACTAATTGTTTGCCTCTCATTGGAATGATAGCTAATTGTTCATCTCCTGATATAGCCATGCTTAGATGGATCTCATATATTAAGTTCATAAATCTTGAGTTAGTTCATATTTCACGTAAGTCAAACTTAGTTGTTGATATGTTATTGAGAGCTAGATTTGATGATGATCTTGAAAGTGATCTAATAAAGAATGTGAATTTAGTTGACTATGTTCCACATATATATGAGTATGAGAAATTTCATGAGTCTGAGTACGAAAATGAATGGAGAGACATAGGAAAGTACCTAAGTACAGTACAACCATTACCTACCTGGACTATGAATAGATTCTGTAACATTAGGAAACGATCTTATAACTTTTCCCTATGTAACGGTTATCTTTGGAGACATGCTAAGGGTAAGGTTAAGAATCCACAAGGACTCCTAGGAAAACGAGGGCTTCAATTGCAAGTAATGAAGGAAATGCATGAGACATTATGGGCAGGTCATAAAGGATTTTTTGGAACATATGAAAAAATTAGAAGTACCTATTATTGGCCTAGGATGTATGTTGACATTAGTAGCTCTATTTCTACATGTTCTACTTGTCAACTTCATTCATCAGTCAAACATAGAGATCCGTTGCATCCTACTTATCCACCTTGTATTCACTACAAGTGGGTAGTAGATCTTGTAACTATGCCTAAAGGTATTGACAAAATGCGTTACATTGTACTTGCAAGAAAAGACTTAACTAATCATGTAGAGGGACGTGCACTACGATCTAAGACCACTTACAATGTTTGCAAATTCTTGCTTGAAGATGTCATAAGTCGCTTTGGGTACATAGAGAAAGTAGTTGCCGATCGTGGAGAGTTAAATGCGAGAGAAGCTAAAGAGTTCTTTGAGCATCATGGTATTCGTTTGTCTCTCACTACTGCATATAATCCAGAGGCCAATGGTAAAATAGAGAGAGGGCATCCACCTATTGTGAAAGCCATATCTAAAGCATGTAACAGTGACATCAAACAATGGCCTAGATTCTTACCTTTTGCACTTTGGGCAGATAGAATGACATGCACACGTACTACTAGATATATGCCTGTTGAACTCATGTACTGTCAAAAACCATTGTTTCCAAATTAGTCTCATATTTCTGCATGGTCAAATTTGCCTTGGTCTGAAAACATGTGTACTGATGATTTTTTGAGTTTGCGCATTAAACAGTTAGAAGAAGGTAAATTAAGACTTGATGATACCGTTGAAAAATTAAGATAATCTAGAATAAGGTTGTAGTTACAAGGGATTTCTTAACTAAAAAGATACAATTACTCCGCTGTGTAATGGTTGATAAACAAAGCAATTTACTTAAGGCCTTTAGACACCATGTCATGAAGTGGCCCTGAGGACTGAACTCTTTATGGATAATCACAAAATGTTCTTTGGGAAGTTTCCCAATGTAGTTTGCAAGGGATGAGCCACCTCCACGAGCCACTCGATCACCTCCACTCCTTGCTACAAACTTGTTGACTTCAATCACCTCCTGCACAAAGTTTTATGATTAGTAGCTGCATGTGTTTGTAAGAATGAATGACATGAATTGAAGATACTTACATCTTGAACTCTATCTTCTTCTTCTCCTCTCTCTAGAAGATGTAAATTAATGCTGCAGTGGGACATCCCACTCTGCTCGATTACTGGTGAGGCGAGAACTTTTGATTTCAATATCCTTTCTTGTGCATTACTAAATTTTTCTTCTGTGATATGTTGATGTTCACTTGTGAGTATGTCATTGCAAACCAATTTTATTGTGTCGGCCACTGAGTCACCAAATGGCAAACACTTTTTCTCCAACAAGTAAGAGGTACTATCCAAAGGACACTCTGACAAAGTACAAAACAAATTTAGGCATTCATCCAGCCATAGCCCAAATGCCTTCTCTACATCCTGTAAAAACAAATATTCTTGTCCCTCGACAAGAACCACTGAAAAAGTTTCAATCTCCACCTCTGGAATAGTTGCTTCTGGTTCCGAAGAGGTGGATGGCTTAGGCTCTTCTTTCAACTTATCATCCACACCAAGAGGATAAGTTTTCTCAATAGCTTCTCTCCCTAATAGGAGACTCAAGGGTTCTGGAGGTGGTTCCTTTTTATCCTCGACAAAACCACCTGTAAGAAGATGAGGGATCTCATGAGGAATTGGTTCTGGTTCCTCATTCACAAAAGAAAATTGTGGCAACAATGAATGAAAGATATTTTGCACCCATCTTGCGTTTCCTATTCAATCTCCTTATAAGTGGCACAGTTTCATCAAGAAGGTGCCATGCTTCCTCTGCAATTACCTGGAACCGTTTCAATCGTTTTGCAAATGCTTCATCACCTTTGTGAATGTAGGTGAGAAGGTCACATGGAACCCAAGTTCCATCATATGGTGGTATTTCGATGGAGAAACACAATATATGAACTTTGTGAAGAGATGGATAGGTATGTGCTTGAAGATGAAGAGGTGTTGCAAAATCCTTGATCTACACCAGCCAAATGAACTCCAGAAGTATATGGTGGGCCCTTTTATCTTGCCAATGGATGTATTAGACACCCTATGTACCTTGGAAGATCACTCTCAAAAAGATAGATCAAAACAGATAAGTTGGAGTTAGCTTAGAGGTGAAAACTTGCTATTCTTGGTTCATACACCTGTCCAGTGTTTTACATAATTCTCTGAGCACAGCAGCAATTAGCTTAATTCCTCTTGGGGAAGTCTAGGTAACTTAAAGAGCTAACTTTCAAGAGTAGTCTCATAAAAAATAATAAACCACACACTGAGAATGAGTTTTAACAAGTGATGACATCATCCCGATTTTCACGGGCTGCTACAGAAATAGACCAGTGAGCAGAAACATCAACATAACTCTAAATTTAGGAATCCAATGATTATGAAAATTTGTATGGTTATACTAGACCGTAAGTTGAATCCAACACGCTTTAAATCACTGAATTTGGATAAGTAACCACTGAGAAATTGCTCTGACAGGAAGAGTGAAAAAGTCGGGTACCTGACAGAGAAGTGAAGATGAACAGACCAACATCTCTGCAAGCTGACTGAGAAAAACTGAGAGTAATGGCAGTGAGTAGTACACTTCACAAGAACATGGAAAGATGAACTCAAATAATCATGAAAATGAAAGTATATTGCTTGTACAATACAATGACTTACTGATACATATGTGTGCCTTGTAATCACACCTTGATATGGCATAAAGCTCAGCTCTTGGAGGTCTTCACATAGGTCTCTCTAACCACGACTAAAACTGCCATCTATTTATAGTTGAGTTTGGGAGGCTAACTTCCCTCAATCACTCTCCAATCAATCAATGATTGATTTGATTCACTACCTACCACAAATCACGAATTCGTGGCTCCTCTTTCCATTCTTGATCATGTGGACTCAACCACTTAAGATTCTCTTACTTTTACATTAAGTAAACTCTCCAAAAAATTACAAGAGGTAGTTCACAAGTGAACTTTACATAGTCTTCTTTTTAAAGCTTCTTCTAAGACTTTGTGGAACTCAAGCCAATACTTAGGCTTGTCATAGACTTGCTCCAAAAGCTCCCCCTCAAGCCAAGTATGCTTGAGGTCTTCAATCTTCCAAGATTACCTGCAAACCAATCATAGCCTTGAATTTGCAAAGCTTTGTACCATCCAATGCTTTGGTTAGAATATCTGCACATTGTTGATGAGTGGACACATATGATATTTGAATCTCTTTGCTTAGAACCTTTTCTCATACATAGTGATAATGAACTTCAATATGTTTAGTCCTTGCATGAAAAATAGGATTAGCAGCCAAATGAATAGAACTCATATTGTCACAAAAAATAGTTGGAGTTCCAAACTCCAATCCAAGTTATTTGAACAATGTCTTCATCCACATAGCTTCTTGAGTAGCTATGGCAAGACCTCTGTATTCAGCTTCAGTAGAAGAGAGAGCAACTGTGGGTTGCTTCTTGGATGACCATGAAATAAGCTTTGAACCTGCAAAGGTAAGATAACCTGAAGTGCTCCTTCTATCTTCCTTGGAGCGAGCCCAATCTGCATCAGAAAATAGCTTCAAACCTAAATCAGATACATAAGGATAATAAAGTGCTTCATTTATGGTTCCTTTGAGATACTTGAGAATCCTTTTGGCAGCATCCATATGTGGTTTCCTTGGTGTGTGCATAAATTGACTTAGCACACTCACACTGTAACATATATCTACTCTTGTCAATGTGGCATAGTTGAGACTACCCACTAGACTTTGATATGATGTGATGTCCTCTATGAGTTCACCTTCATGTGAGCTCAATTTGTGATTGACCTCCATTGGAGTACCTGCAATCTTACAATCTTGCATCTTGAATTTTGCCAACATGTCCTTAATGTACTTCCTTTGAGTGAGAAACAAACCATGATCTTTGTAGACAACTTCCAAACCTAGGAAGTAGGTAAGTGAACCCAAATCACTTATCTTGAACTCTTCTCTCATCTGATCTTTGATCTTCTTCATACCATCTGCATCATTTCCTGTCAATATAATATCATCTACATATACACATAGGTAGATAACCTCGGAATTACTCTTTTTAATAAAGAGTGAAGGATCTACCTTGCTTGGTTGAAAGCCTTTGTCCTGCAAGAATGAAACAAGCCTAAAATTCCAAGCTCTTGGAGCTTGCTTGAGACCATACAATGCTTTGTTAAGTTTACACACATATTCAGGATAAACTTGGTTCTCAAAACCAGGTGGTTGTGCCATATATACCTCTTCTGTTATCCAACCATTCAAGAATGCATTCTTTACATCTAGTTGAAGTATCTTCCAATTCTTGGAAGAGGCAATACTAAGCAAAACCCTAATAGTAGGCATCTTTGCCACAGGAGAGAAGGTTTCCTCATAATCAATTCCTTGAGTTTGTGCAAAGCCTTTTGCTACAAGCCTTGCCTTATACCTGTTAATGGAACCATCATAATTCTTCTTGAGTTTATAGACCCATCTTGAGCCTATTACCTTCATGGATGAAGTCTTGGGCACCAAATCCCAAGTGTTTTTTTCCTCAAGTGCTTCAATCTCTTCCTTCATTGCATGCTTCCATTCTGTTTTTGCTTTGGCCTCTTCAAATGATGATGGCTCCTCTTGGTTTATGTCCTGTGCTATGTAGATAGAATGTTTAGTTACTAATGAGGTGTCAAACCCATACCTTTCTGGTTTTTTCTTTTCCCTCATAGATCTTCTTAGGCCATGATGTGATGATTCTGCCTCATGTCCAAGTTCCTGCAATTCTGCTTTACCTTTAGACTTCCATGCTTTGATCTTTTCCATATGAGATTCTTCATCATCCTCCGAGGTGTCTTGTTCTTCAATCTTTGGTTGTTCTCTACCAAGCTTTGGAAAATCTTCTTCAAGATCATATGGTAAATTGACCTTCCTGCATGAATCTTCATACCATGAATTGTTCTCATAAAAAACTACATCTCTGCTTACCAAGAATCCTTTGTTGGTAGGGTTGTATAACCTGTAGCCCTTTTGATTGTTGTCATATCCAATAAATACACACCTTTCTGCCTTTGGATCCATCTTGCCTCTAACCTGTGAAGGAACATGAGCAAAAGCAATACATCCAAAAATTTTACAATGATCTAAGCTTGGTCTTCTTCCATTCCACGCCTCATATGGAGTCATCCCATCAAGGGATTTTGAAGGCAACCTGTTAATCAAGTAAGTGGCTGTAGATACAGCCTGAGCCCATAAGTAATTAGGTAAATGCTCTTCATTTAACATAGACCTTGCAGCTTCAACAATTGTCCTATTCCTCCTTTCTGCCACTCCATTTTGCTCAGGAGTGTACCTTGTAGTTACCTCTCTTTTGATTCCTCTTTCTTGAAGAAAAGAATCAAACTCATGGGAGAAGTATTCTCCCCCTCCATCTGACCTTAGCCTTTTTAGTGATTTACCTGTTTGATTCTCCACAAGAGACAAATATCTTTTCAAACATGAAAAAACTTCATCTTTGTGTTTCATAAAGAATAGGATAGTCCATCTGCTGCAATCATCAATAAAGGAAACATAATACCTTGATCCAGATACTGAAGCTTCCTTGCTAGGTCCCCATACATCTGTATGAACCAACTCCAAGAGATCTCCATGCATATAACCTTTCTTCATGAATGGTAACCTGTGAGACTTTCCAAATTGACATGCATTACACTTATAAATCATATGTTGCTTTGACAAATTAGGGAATCCAAGTACACTTTGGTCCCTGCAGATTTGCTTTAATGACCTTTCACCAATATGTGCTAACCTTTTGTGCCATACTTCCAATTCTGTGAGTGTCTGACTACCATAATTAAAGAGAGCAATGTTTCTAGTGTCCTGTAATTCAAATGTGAACAATCTACCTGTCTTTTCACCTTTTGCAATTCTTCTGAATCCTTGACTTGGATCTTCAACAAATTCTCCTGCTTTTGTGAACCTGACTTGCAACCCTTTCTCTACTATCTGCCCAACACTTATCAAATTCTTTGTAATGGTAGGGACATAGAGTACTTTACTGAGTAGGTTGATGTTTCCATCAGGTGCTTTGACATTGCCTATTTTCTCCACTGGATGTTTTGTATCATCTCCTGTTTGTACCTCATGCTTATTCCTTGGATCTTCTAAATCTGATAGGAGTGCCACATTTCCTGCCACATGATTTGAACAACCTGAATCTATGTAGAAAACATGCTCATCAGATTTACCTTGTGGCATAGCCATGTTCATGATCAATAATGAATCCTCTTTGTTTGAGTCTTCTGTGTAGTTATTGCAGTCTCTCCTTCCTTTGTAGCCTCCTTGATAGTTTGAATGATTGTAGTTGTTGTAGTTGCCATGGTAGTTGTTGAACCTTCCTCTTGAGTATCCATAACTTCCTCTATTGTATCCTCTGCCTCTTTGATTCCTGGAATTCCTAAAGCAATTTTCAGTTGTATGATTAGTTAATCCACAAATAGAACATGAGTTGGAGTCTTGGGATCTCCCCTTGCCTTGTCTACCTCCTCTTCCTCTACCTCTGCCATGTCTTCCTCTACCTGCATAGTTAGCTTGATATGTACCTGCTTCATCATCCACTTTCTTTGCCTTTCCTTTGTTATCTTTAGACTTGCTTTTATCCGTGTATAAAGCTGAAGATTGATTACCTTTAGAGCTTTCTCCATTTTTGATAAGCTTTGCCTCTTGAGTAAGTAGTTGTCCAATGAGTGTGTTGAAATCAGGTACATGCATGTCCATGTACAAATCCATAGCTGTGGTGAATGCTTCCCACTTATCATTTGCCTTCAAGCCATTGATGACCTGCCTTACAATTTGCTCTTCATCTATTACCTCTCCAATGCTTCCCAACTGATCCGCTATGTCCTTGAGCTTTGTGACAAAATCAGTCACATTTTGTTTGGGAGCCTTCTTTAGAGTTGTGAAATCTAGCCATAGTTGATGCTTCCTAGCTTTGGTACTTGAAGAAAAGAAAGCTTCAAGTGCATCCCACACTTCCTGAGATGTCTTACAACCCTAATGTGAGGCAACAAAAAATCTGAGATAGATTTGAGGAGATAAGACCTTGCAAGTGCATCCTTGGAGCACCATGTGCTCAATCTTTCTTTCTCTTCTTGTGTTGGTTGACTTTTGTTCCTGAAACTTGGCATAACTTCATCTCCAGCCACATAACCATATAAAATTCTACCTTGGAGATAAGCTTCTATTCTTAATGACCAAGCTGAGTAGTTACCTCTGTCTAATTTGTCAATTGATGAAGGAAATCGATCTGCCATGTTGTCCAACCTTGCTCTGGTAACACTGTGAAGAGATGGATAGGTATGTGCTTGAAGATGAAGAGGTGTTGCAAAATCCTTGATCTACACCAGCCAAATGAACTCCAGAAGTATATGTTGGGCCCTTTTATCTTGCCAATGGATGTATTAGACACCCTATGTACCTTGGAAGATCACTCTCAAAAAGATAGATCAAAACAGATAAGTTGGAGTTAGCTCAGAGGTGAAAAATTGCTATTCTTGGTTCATACACCTGTCCAGTGTTTTACATAATTCTCTGAGCATAGTAGTAATTAGCTTAATTCCTCTTGGGAAAGTCTAGGTAACTTAAAGAGCTAACTTTCAAGAGTAGTCTCATCAAAAATAATAAACCACACACTGAGAATGAGTTTTAACAAATGATGACATCATCCTGATTTTCACGGGCTGCTATAGAAATAGACCAGTGAGCAGCAAAATCAACATACCTCAAAATGTAGGAATCTAATGATTATGAAAATTTGTATAGTTCTACTAGACAGTGAGTGGAATCCAACACGCTTTAAATCATTGAATTTGGATAAGTAACCACTGAGAAATGGCTCTGACAAGATGAGTAAAAAAGTCAGGTACCTGATAGAGAAGTGAAGATGAACAGACCCTGTTGACTTCAAATGAACATAACTGAAGGTTGCAACATTCAAATGACATGAAAATTTGTGAGCATATGGTAGACTTAAAGAGCTAACTTTACCAAGTTAAATCACTGAAAATGATGCACCAAGCTCAGAGAAAACATCTCTGCAAGCTGACTGAGAAAAACTGAGAGTAATGGCAGTGAGTAGTACACTTCACAAGAACATGGAAAGATAAACTCAAATAATCATGAAAATGAAAGTATATCTTGTACAATACAATGACTTACTGATACACATGTGTGCCTTGTAATCACACCTTGATATGGCATAAAGCTCAGCTCTTGAAGGTCTTCACATAGGTCTCTCTAACCACGACTAAAATTGCCATCTATTTATAGTTGAGTTTGGGAGGCTAACTTCCCTCAATCACTCTCCAATCAATCAATGATTGATTTGATTCTCTACCTACCACAAATCACGAATTCGTGGCTCCTCTTTCCATTCTTGTTCATGTGGACTCAACCACTTAAGATTCTCTTACTTTTACATTAAGTAAACTCTCCAAAAAATTACAAGAGGTAGTTCACAAGTGAACTTTACATAGTCTTCTTTTTAAAGCTTCTTCTAAGACTTTGTGGAACTCAAGCCAATACTTAGGCTTGTCATAGACTTGCTCCAACAAACTTGCATATATTGAAGTAGCTCCTCCAAAGCATCGGCATTCATTTGCACGGTTCCATGGAGGTAAGGAACCTTGGAGAAAAGATCATATATGTCATGTTGACCTTTATAATCTGAATCCTCCAAAAATTCTAGAAACTTGTGGCGTGCACTCTTAGTAGGTAGAGAGGTGGAAGCCATAGCTTGCAAATGTAGATTGCTCTAACACTCAATGTAGTTGCAAAAGTGAGAAATGAGGAGAGAGGACTCCTATTTATAACTTTGCTAGAATTTTTAAGTGATGGGTCCCACTTTTTCATAGAAGTGACTTTTCCTTAAATTAAAACATAAGATTCTTGGAAAGGAAAACTTTGACATTTGAGATCACATCAAAGAAAATAAACAATAAGAATGATCTTTCAAGAAAAACCTTGAGAATGTACAGATACAAGTAGAATGTGGCCAAAGTATCCTTGAAGCAAATGTGAAAAATTTTTCATTGCAAAAATAGGTTTGTTTACAGGTTTCACAGTATCTTTACAAAAAAGAGTTATGACAATGAAATTTCGGTTCCATCCATGCTCCAATCTGCAAGAACCTTGATTCATTCTTCCAATCTCTTTCCAATCTGTGGACAATTCATAAAAGAGTAAAACATTTTCAAATCATGAACAATAGTGATAGAATAAGATATATATATATATATATATATATATATATATATATATATATATATATATATATATATATATATATATATATATATATATATATATATATATATATATATATATATATATATATATATATATCTATATGTATATATGGAATACAACTCTTACCTTGTTCCCTCGTATTCCAAATTTGAAATCATGAAGATCATCATATCCCATGATAAGTAAGTGCTCTCTCAAGTTGGCTAAGTTCCAATGTTGATTAGCTAAAACCACCTCCATATCATTGTTTGGTAACTTCACATTAATTTCAAATGAAGCTAAAGATCCCTCCAAGCTTTGCAAAGGTATCCACTCTCCTATTTTACACATCCAACGATCATAATAAAATCTGATGTACAATGAGGTGCGATGTTTTAAACAGCAAAACCCTATACCTGTGTCACCAATTCTACAACAATATCTATCCCTCTTTTGACAGTCCTTCTACATAACCCCAGTTTTCCCCTAACAATCCTTCTACTGCTTCATATGTAATATCTTTACATAGGAACATTGTAGGAGTTTCTACAAAAGGAATGCCTTGAAATATGAAAACAAAGAAATGGATTGGTAGAGTCCAATGAAGACCTATTGATCTAGACACTCGTGTGAATTTCAAAGAGTTATGTATGTCCATCACCATCTTACACTTGAAAGATGATATGGACCAAAAATCAGGTTTTGGCCACTCTAAACTAAGAACAATCTCCAACCTTCCATATTCACCATCTGTGGAAGGAACAATGTACTTGTGAGTGTAAAAGAAGCTTCTTTCACGAATAAGTTTAGCAGGAGGTACATCTGGAAACACTAATTCCCCAATGTCTGCATGTAATGCTTTGAAAGTTCCTGTAAGACTATGAAGTGGTTGCTCTTCCACTAAACTAGAAGGAAATATGACTGTAGCAATGAAAAACATATGAGGTGAGTAATTAAGACATTTAACACCATGAAGCATTGAAAAAATAGAAATACTCACAATGGATTGGATATTTAATTCTATTGGAGTTTCTAACTTCATGGTTGAAACTGTGAAGACATGTTGTACAATAGCAGCCATCCCACCATGTGTTTGCTGCTTGAAACCTAAGAGCTTATCTTTCCAATGAAGATCCAAATTTCCAAGATCTCGAACACGATGAGGACCAAGTCCAGATGGCTGCATGTACACCCATGCACCTTTGCAAAACTCTTGTGGTAGCCAACTTCCTTCCATTGTTTTGATGTTGTGGCACGTCATTGTGTGAACTTCGTCTTTTGGTCTCCTACGAGCTCTGGAGCTTTCCATGGGAGTAAGAGTTGTTGTCATTGCTGCAGAAGTTGGGAGAATGGTAGGAGGAGAAACAACGCTTCTGTTGTATGGTATGGAGGGAATAGAGGTGAAAAATATGAATTTTTGGGTTTTGGGTATGAAAATGGGAGTTTGAAGAGGGAAAATAGAGTTTTTTGAGTTATTTTGAAAAAAGTCACCTTTTTAGCTCAAAAACATGCAGGAATTTTGAATTAGAAGTCCAAAATAGCACTTTTGACCCTGAAAAGTGATATAGAGGTCATTTAATTGTATTATGATGAGTTTTACAACTTTTTTAAAAAATTTTGAATTTTTGGGCCCAACCTGATTACGAGATTTCTTCTCTCTCTAGAAGACAACCCTGAACGTAGAGGAATCTTGTCCCCTCTTCCCTCTTCAGCCTAGTATTTTATAGGGTATAGATTGTGGCCACCACCCTCTTCTGATTGGTCCATCACCAATCACTCCTTAAGCTAAAAGGCCCATCCAGGGTTCACCTTTTTTCCTAATGAACAATTCGTTCAAAGAATGATATCAAAAGAGCTTCAGGAAGACCAAAAATCATAGCTTTCTCTTCAAACAAATCTAATTAGCTTGTGATGTTGATGCCATTGAATTTTCCAGTCTCTCTCAACATAGAAGAGACTATTCTTTGGCCTTGTTTCTTAACAATAAGGGATTTCAATCCTTCCTCCATCCTATGTGAATAAGCTCTAGATCTCTCACAAATGCATTTACTTCATGACGAAGATGTGCACGATACTGTGAGAAATCCAGTGCAACACTCAAGACTGATGATGATGAGATGATGAGGATGAAAATATGAAACAAAGGATATGGATCACAACCTCCTAACAAGATCAGAAGCAAATGCCACGAAGCGTTTCACGTCGGGTTCAAATGTGGAGGTGATCGTAATCCGAGTGGATGAGGTCCGGTCGTGGCACACACAGGGTGTATGAAGCTAATGAATGTTGGAAGGTTTAAGGACATGAAAGTGAAATTAATGTTGATTATGGAGAAGAGAGATATGTTGAAATGATTATGGGAATGGGAATGTAGGAGTGCAAGTTAGATTTATGAACATGACTGATAAGAATGAAAGAGAACCATACACACGAATCAAATTTGGAAGGAAGAATGGTCCATTGAAGGAGCATCTTAAACACTTCCTAATTCTAATCCATATGCATAGTCTTCTTTGGATGATATGTATGCATGACAAGAATAGATGGAATCCTTACACATAAATCAGTTTCGAAAGGAAGAATGGTCCAATATTGGAGCTTCTTATACACTTTCAGAAACTAATCAATATGTATGGGTATGTATGGATTATATGCATGCAAGTGAATTATGATGATAGAGTTTAATCACAAGCTCAATGAAACATCCTCAGTGGTTCAGCGCAATACTGCGGAGCCTTCTCACACATAGAAGAAAATAGAAGACATGTAAAAATACTGAAGAGACTGAGAGACAAGAGATAAGAGACAAGAGACAAGTGACAAGTGACATGAATTAAAAGGATTTGAATTAAGATACATGTATAAGATCGTCGTGATACGTCAAGCTAAGCAGTCTACTGATCAAAGGCGGTTCCGACCTTCAAACCATGAGAGTTCAACCGATTGTCACACGTAAGAAGATGAGTTCCACTTCATTGACCCTATGTATGTCTAGACTCGTAATGTCTAACTAAAGAAGTCTAAGACTCATTAAAACCAGCTCTAACTCACTCACATGCTCCACCGAGGGTGAGTCAAGAAAGAGATGCTGGTTTCAAGAGCCTATCCTAGATTGGAGTTCTAACTTAAATTTGAAACTTGGTACTATACTCATACTAGCCCACCTTAGATCCTCACTCGCTCAACTGAGGATGATCGTCTCAAGGAAACCTTAAGCTAGAAAGATCTCTATGGATTCCTAACAACGATGCTCTAAGAGTTTGGAGGGGGGTTTATATAGTTTTTTGAATGAATTTGGGCCCTTGGATCTAGAGAAATCAACTCTCAACTCTAGGATCACTACTTTTGATTACAACCATTTGATTAATCAAATCAATGGCTTGGAATTTTTCTTTCTATCAAATCTAGTGTAAAGGAGTGAAATTTAGGTGCCTTCATTCTCCACCATTGGATCTAGGGATGATATGGACCGTCATATCAGTGCTGATATCAATTCGGATAAGATAAGCCACTATTTTTGGAGAAACTTTGCATTATTGATCTTTAACTCTCAAAAAAGTTTTCTTTGATGAAAACACTCATGGATCCTCCTTCCTTTATGCTTTAGTGCATGTCCACCCTTGAATATGAGCTCATCTTGATCGTACAACATGGTTCAATCATATTTTGACATGTGGTAGCCCTTCAAGCCTTCAATTTTCTTATTTTAGAAAATTGTGATGACCTTGAAACCTGGATTTTGTGCTCTTTGACCCTTCAAATATCCTCTGATGAAGATAAAAGTTTGTAGGACAATGTTTTGAAAGGCCTCCTTTAGGAATATGCAAAAAAACTCCCATCTGAATCTTCCTTGTACAAGTTTGACTACATTTGGAAGCTTGCAAGGTGGCATTAAGGTGTCTAGGAAGCTTTGATAGCCTTGAGACTTTGTAAAAATATGTTGCCACATATGGTCTTTATACATGCCAAACCATATGGCTAACAAAAATTCCTATACAAAATTTTGTAGGGTCTAAGTGGAAAAATAATATTTTTTACAAAATGCACATGGCATATCAATGTGCTAGAAAATCCATTTTCATATGAAATTCAGGCTATAGACTGCCTTTGATAGGCTTTACAAGTACATGTATTTTCATGTGATTTTGGAGACATTGAAATTTTTGCCCTAATTTCCAAAGTTTGACCAGCTTTGACTGCTACCTTGGATTTGCTCGATTTCTTCCAAACTTTGCATGTGAACTCCCTTTGACATCCTTGATGCATCTTGGACTTCTTAGGGAATTCTAGCTACCTTCACCGAATGTGTTTCCTGTAGGCCTTCATGAGTGAGAGAGGAGATAAAATCTCAACGATAGCGGTGTGATGTTTGTCAGCAAACGCAGTACTCGATATGCAAGGATGAGATGCCTTTGAAACCTATGATGGGTGAAGGCACATTCTCTAAGTGGGGAATAGACTTTTTTGATCCTATTAGTCCCCTAGCTAAGAGTTCACATGCTGAATACATTATTGTGGCCACTAATTATCTAACTAAATGGGTAGAGGTAAAGGCCACAACAAAGAATGATGCTCAAACTACATATAAGATCCCATTTGAGAATGTATTCACGAGATATGGGTTGCCAATAGAGTTAATAAGTGATAGAGGCACACACTTCTTGAATGAAGTCATTAAAAACTCTCTCAAAGAATTCTTGGTGATACACAAGAAGTTTGTCCTCTATCATCCACAAGCCAATAGATAAGCAGAGAGCAAAAACAAGATCTTGTGTAATATACTCAGGAAGTTTGGAAATAATAAACGCTTTGATTGGGATAAACAGTTACATCATGTAGTTTCGGGGTATCGAGTTGCCTATAAAACGGTACTCCAAGACACACCATATTAGATAGTATTTGGCCAAAATGTAGTGCTACCATTAGACTTCTTGATACCCAAATTGAAGGTAGCAGAGGAGCATGAGTGGAGAGGTCATGAACTCTCTTCAAGGATCTTTGTTTTGGAACGCTTAGATGAAACACGATTGCAAGCAGTAGTAAGGATTTATGTGGCAAAGAGACAAAAGGCATACTTTGATGCACACATCAAAGATAAAGGATTGAAAGAAGGTGGCTTAGTCTTGGTGTACACACTAAAACAACATGCATGGAATTTGGAGAAGCGTGGCTATGGACCCATGATTATTAATAGAGTATCAACAAGTAGAGCCATCCAATTAGCCACTCTAGAAGGTGACATCCTAACTAGTTACATCAGTGGATGTAGAGTGGAATTATATCAAGAGCCTCTCAGAGAGGAGATTCTAAATGGAATTAGTACTGCTAAGAAATATGTAGAGAAGAAGAAAGACGAATTCGAGAAGAAGTGCAAGTAGAAGCCTTAGAATGCATTCGACAAGTGAAATTGAGAAGATAGGGTAGAGATGAGCCTAGATCAAACGCTCATGAAGCTCTAAGAATTCTAATAGAATAGTTGACCAATGTCCTTTCATGACCCTAGAGGTAGGATAAGGAGATAGTATAACTATTTCACTTATTAATAATATATTCCTTGAAATTACAAAAAGAAAAAGAGGTCTGTTTTTACTTGGTGGATACTATTTCACTTATTAATAATATATTCATTGAAATTACAAAAGGACTCTAAGAGGATTGATTGACTCAGGTGTAGCCACCAGTGCATTTCAACTTTCTTACTTTCAAGAATTTCAAGTAAAGGTCAATCCTATATATGCATATCTCATAGGATTGGGAGATGTGGAAACCCTTTGCATGGGTGAGGTGGAGCTTCCTATCTACATTCAAGATGTTCTTATGATAGTGAAGGTGCTAGTGTGCGAAGACGAGGATCTCACTGAGCCTCTCGTCTTGGGTCAAGACTAGATCTACGATCATGTAGTCAGCTTGAACCTAAGAAGTGAATTTCTTCAGCTCTGGGTACATCAGAATTACATTACTGCAGAACTCTTAGCGATGGCACAACAAAGATGGCTCTTAATGACAAGGACGAGGGAGACAAAAATGTAGAGAGATAGAGAATGGGATTCTCTTCTCGTACGCACGGATGAGATAAGATGAAAATGTGTGTCTACATTTCATTCACAAAATAGTGTTCTTATACACATGAGATAGCCTTTTTGACCAATGAGAGCAAAGATAAGGCAATGATAAGATTACTCCCTTTCTAAGAGAGGGTTCTCATACTAGGAAGAGAAAAGGTCATAGCTAACAATTTCCCCCTTGAGCTTGATTCTACAAATAGCTCTTTGGGAACTATCCTTTCCTCACAACTATGCTAGGGTGGTACAGGTATATGTTGATGGAGAGTGTTAATCTCCAAAAGAACAAGCTACTCTTGACGTTAGAGCACCTCTATATCAAGAGTAACTTAAAATCTTCACCAATTTGGAGGATCAATACTCAATCCCGAAATCTTATACAAACTGTGAAGAAGCTGACTACACAGAAAGTCTGTTGCACATAACTAACTCATTTACTTATCAAATGTGTAAACATTTTGATAAAACTTTGTATAAGGTGTCTTCTATAGTTTCCACACCTTCTCCAAGTTAAATCACTCCAAAAGACTCAGTAGATCTTGAGAAATGATCTTAACAAGTCACCTATGTCTAAAATTGTAGTTATTTACAGTCGACTTTGACACCTGCAATTTCTAAAGCTTGGTTCTCTCAAATTAGAACCCGTTTATGCAAATGCTTTTAGCTATAGGTAGCTTACCTTCCAACTTAAAGAATGAGTGCTTCTTTGCTCAAAACTTTACACTGTGGAAGGAGAAATGACCAAAATATTAGGATCAAATTTTGCGCCTCTTGCAACTTCTCTTCTTTACGTTTACACATGTAAATGTTCCTACACTCAATTCTCTCAACCTGATCACAATTAGAAGCTGGAAATTTGTACAAAGGTCAATCAACTATAGACTTAGACTTGTACTAAAGCATTTCACAAAAGATTCAACACAGAAGGAGAACTCTTAGAAATATTGAGCGCAACTTTTCTTCAATTCTAGAAAACTTTACATCTGAGTGATGAGAGAGATCTTACTCACTTCTAGAGTATCTAATGAATTCTACAACTTCTAATTTCTCTATTCACATGCTCTCTCATATTTTTTGCGACATTTTCCTTGTATATATAGGCAAATATGTACAAGTTCTTCACCATACAAAGGTATAAGTTAACTACCTCTAAATTAATGTACATATGTATACATATCTTCATTCTCTGAACATGTACTTTCTTCATGCTTCATATCTTGATCTTTTCTTCAATCCTTGACTTCAAAACTTCATCAAAACTTCAATTGTTGATTGCCTTGCACCAACAGCTCCCACTCAATTATCAATTGAGGTTTTCTCTATCTTCTTTATACCTGCCATGTCTTTGAATCTCTGTAGCTTTGTTCCATCCAAGCTCTTTGTTAGCATATCAGCTATCTGATCTTTTGTTGAAGTATGTATTACTTCAATCTCCTTATCCAACACCTTCTCTCTTAGAAAGTGATACTAAATCTCAATATGTTTAGTCCTGGCATGAAAAACAGGATTAGAAGCTAAATACAATGAACCCATGTTATCTCCATGAACAGTGGGTGTACTCTGAATGATGTCAAAACTCTTCATAAGAGTCTTAAGCCATATCACTTCCTTTGCAGCTTCAACCATACCTTTGTACTCAGCCTCTGTGGATGATAAAGCAACTGTGTGTTGCTTCTTTGAACACCATGAAATTAACTTATCTCCCACATAACACAAGTATCCATAAGTTGATCTTCTATCATCAGGATTACCTGCCCAATCTATATCACTATAAATCTTGATGTTTGTATCTGATGTAAAGCCATAATACAAACCTTCTTTGAGTGCACCCTTAATGTACCTCAACACTCTTTGTCCTACAACCCAATGATCTTTCCTAGGACAATGCATGAATTGAGATAATACTCCAACTACATATGACAAGTTAGGCCTAGTTAATGTAGCATAGATCAGACTACCAACCAAACTTTGATATAGCTTCATGTCCTTGAAATCTTCTCCTCCATATCTGCTCAATTTGTGATTCACCTCCATTGGAGTAGGTTCCACCCTGCAATCATCCATTTTAAACTTGATCAACAAGTTTTTCAAATACCTTTCTTGAGTTACATACACTCCATGTTGAGTGTACGAGATCTCCATGCCCAAGAAATATGACAAGTCTCCCAAGTCACTAATCTTGAACTCTTTCTCCATTTGCTTCTTTAGGCTTTGAATGCCTTTCTCATCTATACCTATAAGAATTATATCATCAACATATATGCACATGTAAATGAACCCATCATCACTTGCTTTAACAAGCAAGCTACTATCTGCTTTAGATACTTGGAAACCAAGTTCTTTCAAGAACTTCACAAGTCTATAATTCCATGCCCTTGGGGCCTGCTTCAAACCATACAAAGCTCTCTTGAGCTTACATTCATGATCTGGATACCTTTCATTTCTGAATCCTTGTGGTTGCTCCATGAAAACATCATCTGAAATGTAACCATTTAGAAAATCATTCTTCACATCTAAGTGACATAATTTCCAACCTTTACATGCAGCAATAGCTATGAGTGTCCTGATGGTTGTCATCTTTGCCACAGGACTATAGGTCTCATCATAATCTATACCATATGTATCAGCAAACCGTTTCACAACAAGTCTAGCTTTATATCTAGACATAATTCCATCTGCAAACCTCTTTGTCTTGTAGACCCAATTGCATCCAATGATCTTCTAACTATTTGGTTTAGGAACCAAATCCCATGTCTGATTTTCCATCAATGCATCATACTCTTCCTGCATAGCTTTCTCCCAATTTTCCTAACCTTTTGCCTCTTCATATGTAGAAGGGTCTTCATCTGCCTTTATCATGTTGGAGAAACAATCACTAATTAGACATATATTTGAAGGTCAAATCTTAGAAAGAAAACCCCATGCCTATGTGAAGGGACAAATTCACAAGTGTATCATACTTGTAAAGTTAGTTCACTTTAGTTCTAGAAGTTTTTTAAAAATCACGAGAATGAGAAAATCTATATAAGTTAGTTAGTATTAACTGACGCGAAGAGAGAGAGAGGAGAAGAAGAAGGAGGAAGACAATGAGAAAGTGAGAAGAACTCATTTTTGTATGACTAAGTATAGTCGGGCTTCTCTGAGTGAGAAAGCATTTGTAAAACTTCTGAGTTTTTATAGTTATGAGAAGAACTGAGTAAAGTTCTGTGTATGAGTCTCTCTTCATCATCTCCATGTTTGCCTACTGTGTGATGAATTCAAAAGTTCAAGTTTTCTGAGCAATTCGATGCCTGGCATCGAATCTTGGCTGATAAGTCATTTTTTCATTCTCTGTGTGTTAACTATTGTTGAATCTTTTAAAAATATGAAGTTTGTGGAGCAACTCCATGCCTGGCATCGAGTTTGAGCATAAAGTCGATGCCTGGCATCGACTTCTAGCATACAAGTGGTCTTCTTCATGTGTGTGTAAAAGAGAGTATTTCTGGTGTAGAAAAAGGGCCTAAAAAAGCTCAAAGTCGATGCCCGGCATCGACTTGGACTGAAATTCGATGCCAGGCATCGAATTTTTTATTTTTGGACATCAGGAATACTAAAACAGGCAAGATTTCCAGTTTTGGAAGGTCATACAGGGTCATCTTGTGAGGGCCATAACTTGAGTTCTAGAGCTCCGTTTGATGCATATGATAGCTTGTTGGAAAGCTCTACTTATTTAGTTTCAGCCTATAAAGTTTCATGGAAAAATAATACTTGAGCTAGGAGAAATTAGCAAAATACTGAAGGTATGTCATTTCAGTGACTAGGAATTTCTGTAGAAGCAAAGTTCTCACTTTAGGCTATCATTTCTCAAAGTTTGGAGTGGCAATGAGTTGATGGTGACCATAGAGGTGTTCTAGTGTCACATTAATTCATTTCTTGTGGTGTTTTATACATCAACAAGTGGTATCAGAGCAGAAAGATTCTCGAGAGCAGAAGACGACAAAGGTACGAGAAGTTTTGTAAAGTTTTCCATTAAAGTTTGAAAGGTGAAGCATTTGAAGACACAAGGCATCAAAAGATTACTTTCGAAGTATCCTCATACACAAAGAACTTCAAAAGGTATTATCCTTTAAGCTCACAGGTTGCAGCAGAAGGAAAGAACTATGGCAGATCATATCTCCATTGACAAACTAGACAGAGATAATTACCCCGCATGGGTAATGAGAATGGAAGCCTTACTTATGAGTAAGGATCTCATGGTATATGTAACAGGTGAAGAAGAGAAGCCAGTATTTGAAGATGAAAGCCGACCAAAGAAAGAAGAACTTGATGCTTTAAAGCATTGGCAGAAGAAGGATGCAAGTGCAAAAGCATATATCTACAATACAATCTCTGATCATTTGCTACCACACATCAGAGGATTGGAATCATCAGAAGATATATGGAATGCATTGGAATATCATTTCCAAAGCACTACTAAAGCACGGAAAGCAAGTCTATGGTCAGAGTTTACAACATTCAAGAAGAAGCCAAGTCAAACCATTAGTGATTATGTCACTAAGATGAAGGATCTAGCAGATAGTCTTGGATCCATAGATGAAGATGTTGAAGATCACAGATTGATTGCTCAACTACTTGCAGGCTTGAGAGGGGATGAAAGGTGGAAACCTTTTGTCTTATCAACAGAACTTTCATTAAATCATTATGTTCCAGATTTGAACCAGTTGCTTGGTTTGATGCTCACATATGAGCAAGACTTGAAGGGAGATGGAGATAAAGGTCAAAGTTCTGCAATGTACATGAAGAATAAGAAGAAAGGAGATAAAGGTAAAGCAAAGGATGAAGAGGAGTCTAATTCTCAAGCTTATTATGCAAGAGGTAAAGGCACTGGCAGAGGAAGAGCAAGAGGTTTTGGAAGAGGAAGAGGTAATCAAAATAACAACAAAAAGGCTTGCTGGATCTGTGGATTGAGTAATCATTTGGCTCATGACTGTTGGCACAACCAACAAGGATCAAACCAGAATCAAAACAACAATAGCAGAGGTCGAGGTGGAAGATATCAAAGTAATTTTCAAAGAGGTAGACAAAGTCAAAGAGGAGGCTATGGTAGAGGTGGAGGAAGAAGTTGGGGACAGAATCAATCCTACAACACCACCTACTACAACTATGCAAATGACACACATAATGAAAGTCATACATCATTGATGATGAATTCAATCAGCACATCAGACAAAGAAGATCTAAAGGTATTTTACATTGACTCTGGATGTTCTAATCATTTGTCAGGAAACATAGAATTGATGTCAGATTTGGAAAAAGGCATTTCTAGTCACACAGTTCAAACTGGTGATAATACAAGACATAGTGTACATTCAATTGGAAAAGTGAAATGCAAGAGTGGAGCAGATTTGCTAACCAATGTTTTGTATGTTCCTACAATACCTAAAAACTTGATTAGTGTGGGACAGATAGTTGAAAAAGGTTTTCAAGTCAGGTTTACAAATGAAGGAGTATTTGTGGAAGATCCAGAGAATGGATATAATCAGATTGTCTCTGGTAAGAAAGAAGGTAGACTCTTTACTTTAAGAGTGCAAGGAAACATTGGTCAAGCTTTGCTCACACATGGTGAAGGAGTGATTACAGAACTTGATCTCTGGCATAAGAGATTAGGTCACTTTAATGAAAGAGGAATTAAAGCTATGGTTGCTAATCAGTCTGTACTAGGATTACCAAATGTGCAAAGTCAACATATGGTTTATAAATGTGAAGCATGTCAAATGGGTAAAGCACACAGGTTACCATTTCAAAAGAAAGGATTCAAACATGATGGAGTACTTGAGCTCATTCATACAGATGTATGGGGACCAACAAAAGAAGGTTCTATCAGTGGCTCAAGGTATTATGTTCTTTTCATTGATGATGCTACAAGATGGATAACATTATATGTTTTGAAGGAAAGATCAGAAGTGTTTGGAGCTTTCAAGCATTTTCATGCATATGCAGAGAGACTCACAGGTCAAAAGCTTAAGAGACTGAGGTCTGATGGAGGGGGAGAATACTTCTCCCAAGAGTTCAATGATTATCTTTGGAATGCAGGTATTAAGAGAGAAATAACTTGCAGGTATACACCACAACAAAATGGTGTAGTAGAAAGAAGGAACAGGACTTTGGTTGAGTTTGCTAGAGCTATGCTAAAGGAGAAGAACTGTCCAAATTATCTTTGGGCTGAGGCTGTAAATACAGCTACATATCTTGTGAATAGATTACCATGTGCAGCTCTGAATGGAATGACTCCATATGAAGCTTGGTGGGGTAAGAAACCAACACTAGATCATTGTAGAGTGTTTGGATCAATTGCATATGCTTATGTGCCATCACAACTTAGGCATAAACTTGAACCAAAGGCAGAAAAATATGTGTTCATTGGTTATGATGAAAAGCAGATGGGTTACAGATTGTGGAATCCTCTAACCAAACAATTTATTGTTTCTAGAGATGTTACATTTGATGAACAGAAAAGTTGGTATGCAGATCAAAGTCATACAGCTGAAGAATTTGAAGAAGAGGTAAGAAGATGTGAGAAAGGAAAATCAATTGTGCAGGTGAATAGAGATGAAGACTATATGCAAGCAAGTACATCCAGAAGTGGATTAACAAGAAGGAATGAAGAAGCTCCTATATTTGATGAAGAAGTGTATCCAGACACATATGAAGAATGTGAACCAAGAAGGTTAAGCAGGACTAGAAGACAACCAGAAAGGTATTCTTATGATACTTCTTACATAACTCAGAAGAACTATGCATATATGGTCAAAGATGATGAAGAACCTCAGAACTATGATGAAGCTAAAGGTAAAAAGCAATGGGAAGAAGCAATGAAGGAAGAGTTCAATGCACTGGAGGAGAACAAGACATGGGAACTTGTTCCTAAACCAAATGGTAAGAAAGTAATTGGAAATAAATGGGTTTATAAGGTGAAGAAGCTTGCAGATGGAAGTATAGCCAGATACAAAGCTAGATTGGTGGTGAAAGGCTATGCCCAGACCTATGGCATAGATTATGATGAGACATTCAGTCCTGTAGCTAAGATGTCAACTATAAGGACAATCATTGCTATTGCAGCTTCAAAAGGATGGACTCTAAGTCAATTGGATATAAAGAATGCGTTCTTGAATGGATACATATCAGATGAGGTATACATGGAACAACCTCAAGGGTTTATAGATTCCAGGTATCCAAATTTTGTTTGCAGGTTGAGAAGAGCATTATATGGATTGAAGCAAGCTCCAAGAGCTTGGAACTATAGACTGGTAAAGTATCTCAATGATCTTGGATATCAAAGTTCAAAAGCAGACCCAAGTCTACTTATCAGAAGAACAGAGGAAGGTACAATCTACATTTGTATTTATGTAGATGACATTATAATCACAGGTACTTCAGATGAAGGAATCAAGGAGGTAAAGAGATTACTTGAAAAAGAATTCAAGATCAGTGACCTAGGAAAGTTATCATACTTTCTTGGAATGGAAGTTACTTATACAGATCATGGCATATATGTGTCACAAGAAAGGTATCTTCTGAACTTGTTGAAGAAGTTTGATATGGAAAATTGCAGAGAAGCTTCAACTCCACTTGAAGTTAATCACAAGCTCAGTAAATATGATGGTGCAGAATACAAAGATATGAGGAAGTATCAATCTCTTGTGGGTAGTTTGATTTATGCTACACTAACAAGACCTGATCTTAGTTATGCAGTGGGAGTTTTGTCACAATTCATGCATTGTCCAAAGGACCCACATTGGATTGCAGGTCAAAGAGTTCTCAGATATATCAAAGGAACTATAAAAGAAGGATTATATTATCCTTTTACATCAGATTTGAAGTTGAGAGCCTATAGTGATTCAGATTGGGCAGGTAACCAGGATGACAGAAGATCAACTCATGGTTACATGATATACATTGGTGATAAGCTTGTAAGTTGGTGTTCCAAGAAACAACATACAGTAGCATTATCATCAACTGAAGCAGAGTACAAAGGACTTGTGGAAGCAGCTAAGGAAGTCATATGGATGCAGACATTGTTCAAGAGCTTAGGCATTGATCAAGGTACACCTACAATACATGGAGATAATATGAGTTCACTTTATCTTGCAGCAAATCCAGTATTTCATGCAAGGACAAAGCATATAGAGATCCAATATCATTTTCTTAGAGAAAAGGTAATGGAGAAGGAGATTGAAGTGGAATACATTTCTACTAAAGATCAGTTAGCAGACATAATGACAAAGAGCTTGGATGGTGTGAAGACCAGCAGATTCAAAAGCATGGCAGGAGTAAAAGAAAAGAAGAAGATATGAAGAAACAAGGAATGTCAATTAGTGATTGAGGGGGAGCTGTTGGAGAAACAATCACTAATTAGACATATATTTGAAGGTCAAATCTTAGAAAGAAAACCCCATGCCTATGTGAAGGGACAAATTCACAAGTGTATCATACTTGTAAAGTTAGTTCACTTTAGTTCTAGAAGTTTTTTAAAAATCACGAGAATGAGAAAATCTATATAAGTTAGTTAGTATTAATTGACGCGAAGAGAGAGAGAGGAGAAGAAGAAGGAGGAAGACAATGAGAAAGTGAGAAGAACTCATTTTTGTATGACTAAGTATAGTCGGGCTTCTCTGAGTGAGAAAGCATTTGTAAAACTTCTGAGTTTTTATAGTTATGAGAAGAACTGAGTAAAGTTCTGTGTATGAGTCTCTCTTCATCATCTCCATGTTTGCCTACTGTGTGATGAATTCAAAAGTTCAAGTTTTCTGAGCAATTCGATGCCTGGCATCGAATCTTGGCTGATAAGTCATTTTTTCATTCTCTGTGTGTTAACTATTGTTGAATCTTTTAAAAATATGAAGTTTGTGGAGCAACTCCATGCCTGGCATCGAGTTTGAGCATAAAGTCGATGCCTGGCATCGACTTCTAGCATACAAGTGGTCTTCTTCATGTGTGTGTAAAAGAGAGTATTTCTGGTGCAGAAAAAGGGCCTAAAAAAGCTCAAAGTCGATGCCCGGCATCGACTTGGACTGAAATTCGATGCCAGGCATCGAATTTTTTATTTTTGGACATCAGGAATACTAAAACAGGCAAGATTTCGAGTTTTGGAAGGTCATACAGGGTCATCTTGTGAGGGCCATAACTTGAGTTCTAGAGCTCCGTTTGATGCATATGATAGCTTGTTGGAAAGCTCTACTTATTTAGTTTCAGCCTATAAAGTTTCATGGAAAAATAATACTTGAGCTAGGAGAAATTAGCAAAATACTGAAGGTATGTCATTTCAGTGACTAGGAATTTCTGTAGAAGCAAAGTTCTCACTTTAGGCTATCATTTCTCAAAGTTTGGAGTGGCAATGAGTTGATGGTGACCATAGAGGTGTTCTAGTGTCACATTAATTCATTTCTTGTGGTGTTTTATACATCAAGATATCATATAAGCATAATCTTTGGTAGCTAAAAAAGAAGTATCATAGCTATACCTTGTAGGTTTCCATTTGTGTCTTGATGACCTTCTCAGTTCTCCACTTCATCACATTCTAGATCAAACCTTGGTACTTCTTCAACTTCAACCTGTACTTCATTGTTCTCCTCTTCATCAAATATCTGAACCTTTGATTTACCTTTCTTTTGATTCACAATTTCTTCATCACCTGCATGAATATTGATTGTACCTGCATACCAAGTACCTTGCTCATCAAATGTAACATCTTTTGACACAAGAAATTGTTTTGTGGATGGACTCCACAACCTATATCCCATCTGCTTATCATCATATCCAACGAACACATACTTTT
This sequence comes from Ceratopteris richardii, assembly GCA_020310875.1. Classification (NCBI taxonomy): domain Eukaryota; kingdom Viridiplantae; phylum Streptophyta; class Polypodiopsida; order Polypodiales; family Pteridaceae; genus Ceratopteris; species Ceratopteris richardii. The sequence continues at coordinate 22,455,648 of CM035429.1, forward strand.
TAGCTTTAGGCTCCAATTTGTGCCTTAATTGAGATGCCACATATGCATATGCCAAACATCCAAATACTTTGCAATGATCTAGAGTAGGTCTCTTACCCCACCATGCCTCATATGGTGTCATACCCTGCAACGTTTTACATGCTAATCTATTGACCAAATATGTGGCTGTATTTACAGCCTCAGCCCACAAATAATTTGGGCAATTTTTCTCCTTCATCATGGATCTTGCAAACTCAACGAGAGTTCTATTCCTCCTTTCTGCTACACCATTTTGTTGAGGAGAGTACCTACAAGTAATTTCACTTTTTATACCTGCATTCCATATGTAATCACTGAACTCATTAGAGAAATACTCTCCCTCTCCATCTGACCTTAATCTCTTTAACTTTTGACCTGTAATTCTCTCTGCATACACATGATAATGTTTGAATGTATTGAATACATCTGACTTATCTTTGATCACATAGATAGTGATCCATCTGGTAGCATCATCAACATAAATCACATAATACCTTCAACCATTGATGATGAAATCCTTTGATGGTCCCCACACATGTGTGTGTACCAATTCAAGCTTCTCTGAATACATAAAACCATGCTTGGAACAAGATTGCTTGTGAGCCTTACCTTATTGACATGCCTCACATCTGTATGTCATATGTTGACCTGCAAGATTAGGTAATCCAAGCACTGAACCAATTTTAACCATATCTTTAATACCTCTTTCATTGAAATGTCCAAGCCTTTTGTGCCAAAGATCCAACTCAGAGATCTTATGTGCTCCATAGGTGAACAAGGCATGACCAATGTTACCTTGACTCTTCAATGTGAACAATCTTCCTTCTTTCTTACCTGAAATAATTCGTTTATACCCATTGCTAGGGTCTTCCACAAAAACTCCTTCATTAGTGAACCTAACTTCATAACCATTTTCAACAATTTGTCTTACACTTATCAGATTCTTTGGAATTGTAGGAACATACAAAACCTTACTCAAGAGAGTACTTCCATCCTTGGACTTCACTGATCCAATTGACTTCACATTGTGCTTTGTATTGCCACATGTTTGAAATACATGATTAGTTACCTTATTCTCCAAATCAGTCATCAAAGCTATGTTGCCACTCAAGCGATTACTACAACCTGAGTCAATGTAGAAGACTCCTTGGTCTTCACTTTGCCTTTCACAAGTTGCATTCATTATAAATGTTGAATCCTCCTTCTGATCTGAAGCATAATTGTAGTAGGTATTGTTGTATTGTTGACTTTGGAATCCTCTACCTGCATTTCTTCCAAAGTAACCTCTACCTCTGATTTGGAACACTAGGATTTTTGAACTAAGGCTTTTCTTCTTCACCTGTAATATAGCCTATCAAGTCTTTGCTCATAAGATGAGCTTGCATCCTCATTAACCATGCTGGATAGTTCTCTCTATCCAACTTCTCTATCTGAAGAGAATCTCCCATCGTTTCTTCACCTATGTATTAAATCCTTCAAGCTTTATGAGGAATCAGGTTACCTTTACTTTGAATGATACTCCTTTTTTCTTTCTTGATATCGTTTGACATCATTTTCAAGTTTTGCTTTCAAGCTTTCACCTCTTGTATCTTCAAATGTTGAATTCTTTATAATTGCAGCAGTCGAGGACCGCAGTCGAGGTCCTCCTTTCTTCAATTTTGATACTTCTTGCTCTAGTACCACTTATGGAGAGTGTTAATCTCCAACAGAACAAGCTACTCTTGAAGTTAGAGCACCTTTATATCAAGAGTAACTTAAAATCTTCACCAATTTGGAGGATCAATACTCAGTTTCCAAAATCTTATACAAATTGGGAAGAAGGTGACTACATAGAAAGTTTTTTGCACATAACTCACTCATTTACTTACCAAATGTGTAAAGTTTTTTATAAAACTTTGTAGAAGGTGTCATCTATAGTTTTTGCACCTTCTCAAAGTTAAATCACTCCAAAAGACTCAGTAGATCTTGAGAAATGATCTTAACAAGTCACCTATGTCTAAAATTGTAGTTATTTACAGTCGACTTTGACACCTGCAATTTCTAAGGCTTGGGTCTCTCAAACTAGAACCCGTTTATGCAAATGCTTTTAGCCATAGGTAGCTTACCTTCCAAATTAAAGAATGAGTGCTTTCTTGCTCAAAACATTACACTACAAAAGGAGAGCTGACCAAAACTTAGCATCAATTTTTGTGCCTCCTGTAACTTATCTTCGTTACATTTACACATCTAAATGTTCCTACACTCAATTCTCTCAACCTGATCATAGTTAGAATCTCAAAATTTGTACAGAGGTTAATCAACTATAGAATTAGACTTGTACAAAAGCTTTTCACAAAAGATTCAACACAGAAGGAGAAATCTCAGAAATATCAGGTGCAACTTTTCTTCAATTCTAGAAAACTTTACATCTGAGTGATGAGAGAGATCTTACTCACTTCTAGAGTATCTAATGAATCATACAACTTCTAATTTCTCTATTCTCATGCTCTCTCATATTTGCCCCGACATTTTCCTTGTATATATAGGCAAATATGTACAAGTTCTTCACCATACAAAGGTATAAGTGAACTAACTCTAAATTAATGTACATATGTATACATATCTTCATTCTCTGAACATGTACTTTCTTCATGCTTCATATCTTGATCTACTCTTCAATCCTTGACTTCAAAACTTCATCAAAACTTCAATAGTTGATTGCCTTGCACCAACATATGTTTCCTTCCCATGTACAAAGAAGGTGGTACAATGTATATATCCTTCCTTCAAAAACTCATGGGTGGTACAAATCCTTCCCTATACAATGAGGATGGTACAAAGGGGATGATTTACAACACATCATCATAGGTGAAATTGACTTGGGCTTCCTCTGCTTCATTTGTCTCCTCAGCTACGTTGACGTTGCTAGGCCTTTTGTTGAAAAATCCTTTGTTGTTGTTGTTAACGTTGTTTGTTGCATAGACAACAACCCTTTGTAGAATGGTTGGATTTACCACATATTTTGAAAGGGTTAACTTGATAACAATCCTTCGACAAATGGTTGGTGCGATTACAATGAATGCATTTTGTAGGCTCTTACAACCAAGGCATTTGCTACGAATTCATCATGTGTTTTCATGTTATTTTCATGTTGTTGTAGAGAGTTTATGACATCTTCTAATCTTGCCATATGGTCTTTTTCTTTAAGAACAATTACAATTTCTCCAAACTTATCATCGGGCATGGCTTTGAGTAGAATGGCTACTTGATCCTCATTATCAATAGGGCATTGTACATATGCTAATTGGGTACATATACTCTTTAGTTTGTTTACAAGAGTAGGTACATCTTCCCCTTGAGACATTGTAAGAGAATAAAGTTGCATTTAAAGTGCTATTTTGGAGTTTCTAGAAATAGCTCCAAAATTTTGCTCTAAAGTAATCCATGATTGGTTTGCGGTAGTTCAATCATCTAAGAAGTGTACATAATTATCATCTAGAGAGGTGAGTAACAATCCAAGTGTGTGGTCATCTTTTCAATGAAATATGGTAGCCCTTTTCTATGTTCAAGTCTTTCATTGGGTGCTAATGGTTTTGTGACAGACCATAATTGTTTAGTCATGAGATGACCCTTCACTTTTGTTTTCCATGTATGGAAACCTTGCCCATTAAATTTATCTAGAGGTTTCTCAATAATTATGGAGAGGTCTTACCAAAGTAGCTCACTCTGGTAGTGTCTAAATCCTTACAAGAAAGTTTTATTTGGTGAGTTTATTGTGATCTGAGATCATGCCGCAACAAAAAAAAGAACTACTGCAGAAGTCAGTTGTGAAAAAAAACCAAGTAGCTCATGCTTCCCTTTAGATCAGTAACATGAGTTGTAAAAAGAATACATTGTGTGGACAACAAATGTGCTGAAAGACAATTGAAGTTGAGGGCAATCAAGTAAGCTTGTAGTAAAGCTTCAAATTACTCCTGAAAACATAGTTTGATGTCTTGAATCGGGGCTCATGACTGTGGAAAGGTGAAGAAGAAAGCTGAATGGTCAATACTGGGATAGTCAATACACTCCCAAATACATCTCTATGTGAGTCTTTGTTGAGAGTCAAGGTCACACACAAGTAGTGAAGCACATCAATGAAGTGGACACACAAGAAGAAGGAGCATGTAGGGAGCTCCAAGAAGCACATGTAAAATTTTCATAACAAATCCCTATAAAACTAGTGATTTTTATCACTAAAAACCATTGTAAATACCATTTTCCATTTTTACAACTTCATTTTGTTCAAGCCGAGGAGTCCTTGAGCTTGAGGAGTATTAGAAGTATCATCCTACCAATTTTCATAATTTTTAGATTCCGTTTGGATCCCCAAATAAGCCTTGGAACCTAATTTTTAACTAGGCCGGACACTAGGTCTGGACAAGGCCAAAACCACTCAAAAAACTATAAAAAGGGCTGGAGAGCTCATTTGAGGGGTTAGCTTGTTGTAGATTTCAGCTTTGTAAGAGAGTTCTTTTGTAATTCAAGTGCTTCCATTGTTCCAGTCTTTGCTGTTACCTTGTGCGTGTGTGTGTGTATGTGTGTGCATGTTTGTATGCTTTCACTCATGCACTTGTGTACTTCACTTGCTCTTCGTCTTTATACCGGTCCTCACGTCTCCGCGGATTGACATTTATGAGGTGAAGCTCCTCACATTGGTACTTGCTATTGTGCTAGGGTGACACCAAATTTGGCGCCGTTGCCGGGGAGAGAGCTTGGAGGACGAGCGTGTGACGGTAAGACGTAGAGTAGCGATGTTGGAAGGTAAAAAATCACCATTTTCAATTGAGTTTCTGATTTTTTCTTCATCTTCATCTTCATCATCATCATCATCTCTTCCCACCTTCTTCCTCTCTGATTTTTCTCATTTTCGAGTGTACATTCTGAAGTGTTTCAATGGCGATGCACCACAATGTGCTCTCCTTCTCGAGAGCTCCACGACGATATGCTCGGAGAAGAAAGCCGAGCTCCTGAAGCCGCAGACAGTACTCCGCACAGAGGCTATAGAATACGCAGAAAGCACAGTACACCGGAAGCACAAAGACAGACTTCTTAGGTCTTACAAATGCAGTCGAACTTACAATCTGTGACTGACCAAGCCACTATATGTTTTATTAAAGAACATATACAAAGAAGTGTCCGGTGGCCATTTGGCCTTTCACATGGACACTAACGGTAACAATCTCCCACTAAAGGCCAATATGGCCAGAGTAACTATGGGAGAAAAATTAATGAATGATAAAGAATACCTGAGTGTAAGTATACAAACTATACCTCCCACCTGATGGGCATGTTACACAGTATACAAGTGACTGCGTAAGATCAAGAATCAAGTAACCCCCATCAAGTGACAACAGTGTCGAAAGCTATCCTGTGGTAGAGCTTTAGTCAAAGCATCTGCAGCATTATCTCGAGTGTGAACCTTCTCAAGAATAATGCTCTCAGTGGCTAAGCAATCTCTAATGAAGTGATACCTCACCTCAATGTGCTTGGTCTTTGCATGATAGACCGGATTCTTAGCCAAAGCAATGGCACTCTGACTATCACTGAGCAAGTGAGGTACATGCTGAGGTAAACCCATATCACAAGCAAGATGAGAAAGCCACAATGCTTCCTTACATGCCTCACTTGCTGCAACATACTCTGCTTCTGTGGTGGAAACAGCTGTACATTCTTGAAGACGAGATCTCCAAGAGATAGCACCTCCAGCAAAATGAAAAATATACCCTGATGTAGACTTACGATTGTCTACACAACCAGCATAGTCAGAATCTGTGTAACCAATAATGGATGCTTTCCCTCTACCTAAGCATATACACTTGTCCTTAGTGCCACTCAGATATCTCAAAATCATTTTGACCGCTTCCCAATGTTTCTTGCCAGGATTAGACATATATCTGCTCACAACTCCCACTGCAAATGCAATGTCTGGTCTCGTAGCTACCATAGCATACATGAGACTACCAACAGCAGACTGATAGGGAATTTTGGTCATGAATTCCTTTTCCTCATCTGATTTGGGGTAGTCATCCTTGCTCAATTTCACATATGTGGGTAAAGGTGTACTCATTGCCTTTCCACCCTGCATATTGAATTGGTGAAGTACTTTGGATATGTACTCACTTTGAGACAAGTATATGCATCTTTTACTCCTATCACGAGTAATGTGCATGCCAAGAATATGTTTGGCATCCCCCAAATCCTTCATATCAAATGTCTGACTCAGCTTCTTTTTGAGAAGTGACAAATCATAAGAAGACTTCCCAGCAATCAACATATCATCAACGTAAAGTATCAAGCATATCAAGCTGCCATCAGAACATCTCTTTGTGTAGAGACAATGATCCTCATTGCTCCGAGAATAGCCTTGGGACTTCATAAAAGCATCAAACTTTTGGTACCATTGTCTAGGAGACTGTTTAAGTCCATACAAGCTCTTCTTGAGCTTACAAACTAGACTTTCCTTGGCAGGAACTACATAACCCTCTGGTTGTTCCATATAGATCTCATCTGTAAGATCTCCATGCAAGAAAGCTGTTTTCACATCCATTTGGACTAGCTCTAAGTCCTCCATTGCAACGGATCCAAGCAACATGCGCAAAGTAGTCATCTTGACCACTGGAAAGAAGATTTCCTCAAAATCAACACCATGTTGTTGCTTAAAACCCTTTGCAACAAGTCGTGCTTTATATTTTGGAGAAGCACTATCTGATGTGAATTTCAGCTTATATACCCATTTACATGGTAAAGTTTTTCTGCCCTTTCGCAAAGGTACTAAGTCCCAAGTACCATTCTTGTGAATAGAATCCAACTCACTCTTCATGGCATGCTCCCACTTGACATGATCCTCTGTCTGCATAGCCTCTTTGTAGCAAGAAAGATCACCGGCATCTGTTAGCATAACAAAATCTAAACCTGGAACATATCTATCAGGTGGATATGAGACACGTGCAGAATGTCTCAATGGTTGGTGAACAGGAACATGTGCAGACTGATCTGAATGGACATTCTCTTGAACATCCCTATGTGTAGCATTTTTATGCATGCTAACCGGAGGACTACTATCCTCAAACACCATTCTTCTCACTTCAACCTCCTTAATGGGCTGTTTATGCATCTTCGACTCATTAAAAATGACATCACTACTTCTGATCACTGACCGTGTTTCAGGATCCCATAAGCGATATCCAAATTTTCCTTCTCTACCATATCCAAGAAAAATGCATTTCTTTGACTTATGGTCCAACTTTTGTCTAAGACTCTTGGGTATATGAACATATGCTTCACACCCAAAAACTCGAAGATGATCATAATATGGTGGTTTCCCTGTCCATAACTCTTGTGCCACTTTCTGACCTTTGGCAGTACTAGGTGAAAGGTTAATCACATGAACTGCAGTCAATACTACTTGTGGCCAAAAACCTTGTGAGAGGTTTGCATGATGCAACATAGAGACTACTCTATCTTGAATAGTTCTATTCATCCTCTCAGCTACACCATTCTGTACTGGGAACGAGAAAGATTTTCCATTCCACTACGAGATATATGGCCCAAAACGACCATGCCAAATACAAGCCATAGGCTGTTCAGTAACAGCTAACAAGTGTTCTTTCTGTGATACAAATAAAGGATAAAGTGAGCCAACTTTGCTTCCTTTTGCAATAACCATATTGCCTATTGATATACGAAAGGACTGAGCATAGAAGACCACCTTGTAACCAAGGTCATCAAGTTGACCAACTGACATCAAACTGCGTGATAACTGAGGTACATGGCGTACATTATGCATAGTAAATTTTGAACCATCAATGAACTGCACAACCACATCTCCAATCCCCACAACATCACACTGGTAAGAGTCACCAAGTCTCACGGTACCAAGAGACTTTGCTGCATAATTAGAGAACCATTCTCTATGTAGTGTCACATGGAAAGAAGCACCAGAATCTAGCAGCTAGGTGTGGGAAAGAGAATCAGCCATAAGTGCCTCAAATGGCACAGTACTATCAACTGTCAACACATCAGCATCATCAGAAATAGCATTAATTTCTTCAATCTTCACAGTCGAAGTAGATGGTGCAGGTAACTGTTTAACATGCCCATCAACATTCTGTCCTTTACCTTTAGCATTCTTTAATGCATAACATTCTTTCTTCATGTGTCCTTTCTTATGACAAAAATGTCATTCGATATCCCTCTTCCTTGATTTACTTCTACTCTTATTCCGTTGACCATTCTTTTCCTTGTTCTTGCTCCTGCCACGTTGTTGATTCTTTCCTTGGTAAGAATAACGAACATTATATGCATCTCCACTCTGAGTGCCAACCATAGATTTTCTACGAATCTCCTCACTCAAGAGTGCTCCACATAAGTCATCATAGACAAGTTTACCGCCAGGTGCACTGTTGCTAATAGCTGTGCAAAACGTATCCCATGATGATGGCAGGGTGCATAACAGCAATACTACTTTCATTTCATTATCCATATCCATTTTCTGAGCCTGTAATTGGGAGAATATAGCATCAAACTCATTTAGATGAGCAGCAACACTATCTGTGTCCTTCATACGAAGGTCATATAATTTTCTCATCAGATACAGTTTATTTGATGCCGTCTCTTTTTCATATGTATTGCATAACTTCTTCCAAAGCTCCTCTGCACTTTCACAGTCTAATACTGTAAAGTAAACATTATCTGCCAAGTGCAAGCGAATGGTAGACCTGGCCATTTCATCTAACTCATCCCAATCATCTTCATCCATGTCAGCAAGCTTCTTTGAAATCCCATTTACTGGCTTCCATTGCCTCCTTTGAATCAGCACATCTTTAATCTGATTCTTCCATAGAGCAAAGTTTGTGCCATCAAATTTTCAGATCTCAAAATGGTCTTTGCCCTGCAAGTTATAGCTCCTCCTCGGAACACTAGCACTAGACCCTGATCCAGCGGATGTGCCTGAGACTTCTGATGCCATGATTATATAGAACTGAATAGAATGATAATGGAGCTAGAAGAGTCCAAACACCAATAAATAAGTGTATCAAGGAGTAAATCGACCACTGTATAGTTGACTAAACCAGAAATCTAGAAAAATTTTGCCAGAGTATCCTCTGCAAAATTAGCATATGACCAGTGTCAAAGTATCATAAAACTGCAAGTACTGACATGTCTACCTGCATAGTGAATCACTGACTCCACTGCATATGATCAGTTACCCAATAGAAGCCAACTAGGCTTATCGAGCACCTATGAATAACTATCATACATCTCCTATGGTGAGGCTGGTTAAGTCTTCCACCTGCATCACCGAAGAGACCCCGACATCTGGGTGTCTCCCAGTTAAGAAAACCTCACCATGACCCTCTTTATCAAACGTAAAAGGCTTTATGCAAAGAACGTAACCGCTATATCAATGACCACATGGACGTACATAAGCGGTATCCACAGAAGCGTACATGGTGTGTATGTGCTCAATATATGCAGTAAAATGACACTAAAAGGCTGAGTACACAGCCCAAAAACTAGCCAATAACACCTGCAAGTGTCTGTCAACTCTGATGTTTTAGGCTTTAAAAAACCTGCATAAATTTGTAGCGACTGCTCCCACCAAAACTGAAAACCCCTCGAGAAACCTGTAGTTTTACGAGTGTGGCTAAAACTACAGTCCCAAAGGTTGATATTTATTGTCTCAAAAGTACAAGGAACACTCTTCTTGATGTTCTTGGACCTGTGCGAAGAGAACTATGTGCAAAAGTACTCCGAAATGGCTCCAAAAAACACCCCAAAATTGCTTCAGAAATAGGCTTTGAAAGCAAAAAATGAAGCTTTGAGAGACCAAAACTAGTTCAAGGTAATGTCAAGCTTAGTCTTTCCCCTTCTTCAAACACCACAAGAGTGTAGCTTAGTGGAAAGAGATTGCCACGGTTAAGCGAGCTCTGGGGGGAACAATACTGGGATGGGTGACCTCCCGGGAAGTACCGCAAAGCTCTATATTCCTTGATCGTTGAGGTCCTCCCTCGCGTGCAGCCAACGTCTATGCCTTGGTCGCCGCCTTAGTCGTAAGCCTGGGGGGGGGGGGGGGGGGGGGGGGGGCTGTGCTCGCTTCGCTCGCACAAACGGAACAAAGGTTTTGCCTCGAACTGCTCTGATACCAGTGAAGTGTTTCAATGGTGATGCACCACAATGCGCTCTCCTTCTCGAGAGCTCCACGACGATATGCTCGGAGTAGAAAGCGGAGCTCCTGAGGCCGCAGACAGTACTCCGCACAGAGGTTGTAGAATACGCAGAAAACACAGTACACCGGAAGCATGAAGACAGACTTCTTAGGTCTTACAAATGCAGTCGAACTTACAGTCTGTGACTAACCAGGCCACTATATGTTTTATTAAAGAACATATACAAAGAAGTGTCTGGTGGCCATTTGGCCTTTCACATGGACACTAACGGTAAACACATTCACCTCGTATTTCACCTGCGACTGTGAGGAACAAGTTTAGAGGGTGTTCAGAGCTAAAACGATGAAGAAATCGCCTTGAAATCCACTTAAACCATAAAAAATGTGAGCGGCAGTATCGCGAAGTGACAAGACCTGCATCTGGTATCACGGTGGTGGTATCATGAGTTTGGAGGGTGACATTGCAGATATAGGCTCATAGGAGTGACAAGGAGAACCTAAGGTACACATTTGTGCAAAAATTTTTGAATTTGGGCTTCAAAATATCCAAGTATCGTGACCGGTTGAGTTTTGGTATCGCGATACCAGAATTCCCGAGTATCGTGATACTTATGGAGGTATTGTATCGTGCACACCCACTTGAGGTATCGCGATACCATTCTAGTATTGTATCGTCAAGTGCTGGTATCGCGATCGCGGTCACCCCGGTGGTATCGTATCGGGGTCCACATGGTATCGTATTGTCTCGGTCTTGGTATCGTATCGTTGACCGTGAAGTATTGTATCGTGTGCTAGTTTGGTATCGTATCGTCGAGACAATATCGTATCGTGCCCAATCTAGTATCGTATCGTGCAAAAAAGTGGTATCCTATCGTCCATAGACCAATATCGTATCGTGAGAGTTCTGTTGGAGCAAGTCTATGACAAGCCTAAGTATTGGCTTGAGTCCCACAAAGTCATAGAAAAAGCCTTAAAATGAAGACTATGTAAAGTTCACTTGTGAACTACCTCTTGTAACTTTTGAAGAGTTTACTTAATGTAAAAGTAAGAGAATCTTAAGTGGTTGAATCCACATGATCAAGAATGGAAAGAGGAGCCACGAATTCGTGATTTGTGGTAGGTAGAGAATAAAATCAATCATTGATTGATTGGAGAGTGATTGAGGGAAGTTAGCCTCCCAAACTCAACTATAAATAGATGGCAGTTTTAGTCGTGGTTAGAGAGACCTATGTGAAGACCTCCAAGAGCTGAGCTTTATGCCATATCAAGGTGTGATTACAAGGCACACATATGTATCAGTAAGTCATTGTATTGTACAAGAAATATACTTTCATTTTCATGATTATTTGGTTTCATCTTTCCATGTTCTTGTGAAGTGTACTACTCACTTCCATTACTCTCAGTTTTCTCAGTCAGCTTGCAGAGATGTTTTCTCTGAGCTTGGTGCATCATTTTCAGTGATTTAACTTGGTAAAGTTAGCTCTATAAGTCTACTATATGCTCATAAATTTTCATGTCATTTGGATGTTGCAATCTTCAGTTATGATCATTTGAAGTCAACAGGGTCTGTTCATCTTCACCTCTCTGTCAGGTACCCGACTTTTTCACTCATCTTGTCAGAGGTGTTTCTCAGTGGTTACTTATCCAAACTCAGTGATTTAATGCTTGCTGGATTCATCTTGCTGTCTAGTATAACCATACAAATTTTCATAATCATTGGATTTCTACATTTTGAGTTATAGTTATTTTTCTGCTCACTGGTCTATTTCTGTAGCAGCCCGTGAAAATCGGGATGATGTCATCACTTGTTAAAACTCATTCTCAGTGTGTGCTTTGTTATTTTTGATGAGATTACTCTTGAAAGGTAGCTCTTTAAGCTAACTAGACTTCCCCAAGAGGAATTAAGCTAATTGCTGCTGTGCTCAGAGAATTATGTAAACACTCAACAGGTGTATGAACCAAGAATAGCAAGTTTTCACCTCTGAGCTAACTCCAACTTATCTGTTTTGATCTATCTTTTTGAGAGTGATCTTCCAAGGTACATAGGGTGTCTAATACATCCATTGGCAAGCTAAAAGGGCCCACCATCTACTCTTGGAGTTCATTTGGCTGGTGTAGATTAAGGATTTTGCAACACCTCTTCATCTTCAAACACATACTTATCCATCTCTTCACAGTGGTATCAGAGCAAGGTTGGACAACATGGCAGATGGATTTCCTTCATCAATTGACAAATTGGACAGAGGTAACTACTCAGCTTGGTCATTAAGGATGGAAGCTTATCTCCAAGGTAGAAGTTTATATGGTTATGTGGCTGGAGATGAAGTTATGCCAAGTTTCAGGAACAAAAGTCAACCAACACAAGAAGAGCAAGAAAGATTGAGCACATGGTGCTCCAAGGATGCACTTGCAAGGTCTTATCTCCTCAACTCTATCTCAGATTTTTTGTTGCCTCACATTAGAAGTTGTAAGACATCTCAGGAAGTGTGGGATGCACTTGAAGCTTTCTTTTCTTCAAGTACCAAAGCTAGGAAGCATCAACTATGGCTGGAGTTCATAACTCTCAAGAAGGCTCCCAAACAAAATGTGACTGATTTTGTCACAAAGCTCAAGGACATAGCGGATCAGTTGGGAAGCATTGGAGATGTAATAGATGAAGAGCAAATTGTAAGGCAGGTCATCAATGGCTTGAAGGCAGATGATAAGTGGGAAGCATTCACCACAGCTATGGATTTGTACATGGACATGCATGTACCTGATTTCAACACACTCATTGGACAACTACTTACTCAAGAGGCAAAGCTTATCAAAAATGGAGAAAGCTCTAGAGGTAATCAATCTTCAGCTTTATACACGGATAAAAGCAAGTCTAAAGATAACAAAGGAAAGGCAAAGAAAGTGGATGATGAAGCAGGTACATATCAAGCTAACTATGCAGGTAGAGGAAGACATGGCAGAGGTAGAGGAAGAGGAGGTAGACAAGGCAGGGGGAGATCCCAAGACTCCAACTCATGTCCTATTTGTGGATTAACTAATCATACAACTGAAAATTGCTTTAGGAATTCCAGGAATCAAAGAGGCAGAGGATACAATAGAGGAAGTTATGGCTACTCAAGAGGAAGGTTCAACAACTACCATGGCAACTACAACAACTACAATCATTCAAACTATCAAGGAGGCTACAAAGGAAGGAGAGACTACAATAACTACACAGAAGACTCAAACAAAGAGGATTCATTATTGATCATGAACATGGCTATGCCACAAGGTAAATCTGATTAGCATGTTTTCTACATAGATTCAGGTTGTTCAAATCATGTGGCAGGAAATGTGGCACTCCTATCAGATTTAGAAGATCCAAGGAATAAGCATGAGGTACAAACAGGAGATGATACAAAACATCCTGTGGAGAAAATAGGCAATGTCAAAGCACCTGATGGAAACATCAACCTACTCAGTAAGGTACTCTATGTCCCTACCATTACAAAGAATTTGATAAGTGTTGGGCAGATAGTAGAGAAAGGGTTGCAAGTCAGGTTCACAAAAGTAGGAGCATTTGTTGAAGATCCAAGTCAAGGATTCAGAAGAATTGCAAAAGGTGAAAAGACAGGTAGATTGTTCACATTTGAATTACAGGACACTAGAAACATTGCTCTCTTTAATTATGGTAGTCAGACACTCACAGAATTGGAAGTATGGCACAAAAGGTTAGCACATATTGGTGAAAGGTCATTAAAGCAAATCTGCAGGGACCAAAGTGTACTTCGACTTCCTAATTTGTCAAAACAACATATGATTTATAAGTGCAGTGCATGTCAATTTGGAAAGTCTCACACAGGTTACCATTCATGAAGAAAGGTTATATGCATGGAGATCTCTTGGAGTTGGTTCATACAGATGTATGGGGACCTAGCAAGGAAGCTTCAATATCTGGATCAAGGTATTATGTTTTCTTTATTGATGATTGCAGCAGATGGACTATCCTATTCTTTATGAAACACAAAGATGAAGTTTTTTCATGTTTCAAAAGATATTTGGCTCTTGTGGAGAATCAAACAGGTAAATCACTAAAAAGGCTAAGGTCAGATGGAGGGGGAGAATACTTCTCCCATGATTTTGATTCTTTTCTTCAAGAAAGAGGAATCAAAAGAGAGGTAACTACAAGGTACACTCTTGAGCAAAATGGAGTGGCAGAAAGGAGGAATAGGAGAATTGTTGAAACTGCAAGGTCTATGTTAAATGAAAAGCATTTACCTAATTACTTATGGGCTGAGGCTGTATCTACAGCCACTTACTTGATTAACAGGTTGCCTTCAAAATCCCTTGATGGGATGACTCCATATGAGGCTTGGAATGGAAGAAGACCAAGCTTAGATCATTGTAAAATTTTTGGATGTATTGCTTTTGCTCATGTTCCTTCACAGGTTAGAGGCAAGATGGATCCAAAGGCAGAAAGGTTTGTATTTATTGGATATGACAACAATCAAAAGAGCTACAGATTATACAACTCTACCAACAAAGGATTCTTGGTAAGCAGAGATGTAGTTTTTGATGAGAACAATTCATGGTATGAAGATTCATGCAGGAAGGTCAATTTACCATATAATCTTGAAGAAGATTTTCCAAAGCTTGGTAGAGAACAACCAAAGATTGAAGAACAAGACACCTCAGAGGATGATGAAGAATCTCACATGGAAAAGATCAAAGCATGGAAGTCTAAAGGTAAAGCAAAATTGCAGGAACTTGGACATGAAGCAGAATCATCACATCATGGCCTAAGAAGATCTATGAGGGAAAAGAAAAAACCAGAAAGGTATGGGTTTGACACCTCATTAGTAACTAAACATTCTATCTACATAGCAGAGGACATAAACCAAGAGGAGCCATCATCATTTGAAGAGGCCAAAGCAAAAACAGAATGGAAGCATGCAATGAAGGAAGAAATTGAAGCACTTGAGGGAAACAACACTTGGGATTTGGTGCCCAAGACTTCATCCATGAAGGTAATAGGCTCAAGATGGGTCTATAAACTCAAGAAGAATTCTGATGGTTCAATTAATAGGTATAAGGCAAGGCTTGTAGCAAAAGGCTTTGCACAAACTCAGGGAATTGATTATGAGGAGACTTTCTCTCCTGTGGCAAAGATGCCTACTATTAGGGTTTTGCTTAGTATTGCCTCTTCCAAGAATTGGAAGATACTTCAACTAGATGTAAAGAATGCATTCTTGAATGGTTGGATAACAGAAGAGGTATATATGGCACAACCACCTGGTTTTGAGAATCAAGTTTATCCTGATTATGTGTGTAAACTTAACAAAGCATTGTATGGTCTCAAGCAAGCTCCAAGAGCTTGGAATTTCAGGCTTGTTTCATTCTTGCAGGACAAAGGCTTTCAACCAAGCAAGGCAGATCCTTCACTCTTTATTAAAAAGAGTAATTTCGAGGTCATCTACCTATGTGTATATGTAGATGATATTATATTGACAGGAAATGATGCAGATGGTATGAAGAAGATGAAAGATCAGATGAGAGAAGAGTTCAAGATAAGTGATTTGGGTTCACTTACCTACTTCCTAGGTTTGGAAGTTGTCTACAAAGATCATGGTTTGTTTCTCACTCAAAGGAAGTACATTAAGGACATGTTGGCAAAATTCAAGATGCAAGATTGTAAGATTGCAGGTACTCCAATGGAGGTCAATCACAAATTGAGCTCACATGAAGGTGAACTCATAGAGGACATCACATCATATCAAAGTCTAGTGGGTAGTCTCAACTATGCCACATTGACAAGAGTAGATATATGTTACAGTGTGAGTGTGCTAAGCCAATTTATGCACACACCAAGGAAACCACATATGGATGCTGCCAAAAGGATTCTCAAGTATCTCAAAGGAACCATAAATGAAGGACTTTATTATCCTTATGTATCTGATTTAGGTTTGAAGCTATTTTCTGATGTAGATTGGGCTGGCTCCAAGGAAGATAGAAGGAGCACTTCAGGTTATCTTACCTTTGCAGGTTCAAAGCTTATTTCATGGTCATCCAAGAAGCAACCCAGAGTTGCTCTCTCTTCTACTGAAGCTGAATATAGAGGTCTTGCCATAGCTACACAAGAAGCTATGTGGATGAAGACATTGTTCAAAGATCTTGGATTGGAGTTTGGAACTCCAACTATTTTTGGTGACAATATGAGTTCTATTCATTTGGCTGCTAATCCTATTTTTCATGCAAGGACTAAACATATTCAAGTTCATTATCACTATGTACGAGAGAAGGTTCTAAGCAAAGAGATTCAAATATCATATGTGTCCACTCATCATTAATGTGCAGATATTCTAACCAAAGCATTGGATGGTACAAAGCTTTGCAAATTCAAGGCTATGATTGGTTTGCAGGTAATCTTGGAAGATTGAAGACCTCAAGCATACTTGGCTTGAGGGGGAGCTGTTGGAGCAAGTCTATGACAAGCCTAAGTATTGGCTTGAGTCCCACAAAGTCATAGAAAAAGCCTTAAAATGAAGACTATGTAAAGTTCACTTGTGAACTACCTCTTGTAACTTTTGAAGAGTTTACTTAATGTAAAAGTAAGAGAATCTTAAGTGGTTGAGTCCACATGATCAAGAATGGAAAGAGGAGCCACGAATTTGTGATTTGTGGTAGGTAGAGAATCAAATCAATCATTGATTGATTGGAGAGTGATTGAGGGAAGTTAGCCTCCCAAACTCAACTATAAATAGATGGCAGTTTTAGTCGTGGTTAGAGAGACCTATGTGAAGACCTCCAAGAGCTGAGCTTTATGCCATATCAAGGTGTGATTACAAGGCACACATATGTATCAGTAAGTCATTGTATTGTACAAGAAATATACTTTCATTTTCATGATTATTTGGTTTCATCTTTCCATGTTCTTGTGAAGTGTACTACTCACTACCATTACTCTCAGTTTTCTCAGTCAGCTTGCAGAGATGTTTTCTCTGAGCTTGGTGCATCATTTTCAGTGATTTAACTTGGTAAAGTTAGCTCTATAAGTCTACTATATGCTCAAAAATGTTCATGTCATTTGAATGTTGCAATCTTCAGTTATGTTCATTTGAAGTCAACAGGGTCTGTTCATCTTCACCTCTCTGTCAGGTACCCGACTTTTTCACTCATCTTGTCAGAGGTGTTTCTCAGTGGTTACTTATCCAAATTCCGTGATTTAAAGCTTGGTGGATTTAACATACTGTCTAGTATAACCATACAAATTTTCATAATTATTTGATTTCTACATTTTGAGTTATGGTGATTTGTCTGCTCACTGGTCTATTTCTGTAGCAGCCCGTGAAAATCGGGATGATGTCATCACTTGTTGAAACTCATTCTCAGTGTGTGCTTTGTTATTTTTTATGAGATTACTCCTGAAAGTTAGCTCTTTAAGCTAACTAGACTTCCCCAAGAGGAATTAAGCTAATTGCTGCTGTGCTCAGAGAATTATGTAAAACACTGGACAGGTGTATGAACCAAGAATAGCAAGTTTCACCTCTGAGCTAACTCCAACTTATCTGTTTTGATCTATCTTTTTGAGAGTGATCTTCCAAGGTACATAGGGTGTCTAATACATCCATTGGCAAGCTAAAAGGGCCCACCATCTACTCCTGGAGTTCATTTGGCTGGTGTAGATCAAGGATTTTGCAACACCTCTTCATCTTCAAACACATACTTATCCATCTCTTCACAAGTTCTAGTATCGTATTGTGTAAATTTTTGGTATCGTATCGTGCACCTTGTGGTATCGTATCGTGAAGCACAAGCAGTATCGTATCACGATTGGAGCGGTATCGTATCGTCTATAGACTGGTATCATATCGTGAGCAATCTGGTATCGTATCGCGTGATATCCAGTATCGTAACGTGTAGTGGTCAGGTATCGTATCCTCCACTAACTTGGTATCATATCGTCGAGTGTAGAGGTATCGTATCGTGTGATTTTTGGTATCGTATCGTGGGCTTGGTGGTATCATCTAGCAAGTGGTATCGTATCGTGGAATTTGGTATCGCCTTGGTGGTATCGTATCGTAGAATGTGGTATCTTCCATAGTGGTATCACGGGGAAAATTTGGTATCGTATCGCCTGTCCTGAAGTACTCCTAGAGAGATCCTGTTTCATTGTTTTAACCCCCAAAACCCTCAACTGGCATAACTTTCTCATACGAAATCTGTTCGGAGTGATCTTTGGCTCGTATTTTGAAGTTGACCCTTAGGTTGGACTAGGAAGCAAGGGGTTTGACAAGATTTTGAGCAATTCAAAGGACAATTTGGGACTTGTAGACAAGGCTTATGAACCTAAGCTCAAGTGGACACCTAAGAAGAGATAGATAAAGTACCAAATCATTCGAGGCTAGTGGCAACCACACAACCAAGTGGGGAACTCATAACTTAGCACGTAGTGCTAACCACTGAGAAATGTCAGAAATGTCATTTAACTGGGAGAGACTTTTGGCTTCTGAAGACATGCATAGATCCATACCTAAGGAAGGTCTTATGTCTACAGTGGAAGGGGAATATAGGATGTCTCTTCAATACGTATCCACTAACCTGCAAGGAATACCCATCTACCTCGATGGTCTATACAGATCAGTAGAAAGAATGAGAAACACTACAGAATCTGAAATAGTGCCAAGACCAGCTGTCAAGTATGAAGGTGGGGTCTACATGGACAAGATGGGCCAGATATAACGTGATCAGGTTAATGAAAGAGGAGAGTTAGCTCGAGATTAGGCAACTACCTCACAAAACCCATTTTGATACCCAGCAAAGAATGGAAAAATGCAATGTTAGGACAAACAAGTCAATGTGGTATGCCCAACACACCTCAGGTACAATTCACCATGCCATGAATTAATTTCCACAACCAAACTAGACAGGGAATGGGAAATATGAATAGACCTACCTTTAGGACAGAACTGCCCCAAGGTGTCCCCATCATTATGCAATCCGGCCCCAAAGCCAGACAAAAGAGTTAGACCAATCCAATTGGCCAAATTTATGCGAAATCATTACAATGGCACAGGAGAGCCCTATGACCACATTGCAAAATTCAAGCAGGTGTTGCGAGCGGAGCAAGTGGATGACTTTTTCATGCAATATGAATCCTTTGGGCTAACTCTCGTGGGAATAGCCTTAGCTTGGTTTCAATCCTTGGATCCAAATTCCTTTGGCAATATCGAGCAATTCTTCCAAGAATTTATTTGGGAATTCACTAAGCGAGGGATCAAGCACAATTCATCATCCTTACTACATAGTTTCAAACAAGCTCCTAATGAGACAGTAAAAAATGCAGCACGAAGATTTAGTCAATATGTAGACCGATGCCCTGTGATAGAGAGACCTTCTCAGCAGAAAATGATATCCTTATTTTTAGAAGGTCTAATGAATGGAACATTGAGAATGTTAGTATACGTAAAACGGTTGCAAAATCTGAGTGAGTGTCTTCAAGAATGTATAGATTTGGAAGACAACTTAGCTAAGGATCTCAAAATCACACAAGATCTTACCAAAACGGACACAAGGAGCAATGAGACTTCTAGTTCCAGTTATGTGGAGGAAGTGGCAGCGTTAGTGGCCAAGAAAATAGGAGTACAAGGACAAAGGAACTACCAAAACTCCTCCTTGAGAGTGCCAATGATTGGAAGTTGCACACTGTGCGGAGGAGATCATTCTCATGCTTGCACCAGAGAAGGACTAGGGTTATCAAAACCTTATCCTTACGATAGACACCCAACTCAGGAGCCTAACATGTACTCTTATAGTGAACAAAAGTACCCCAACGACAACATCGAATACTATCCATTGAATAGACAGCCATGACCGTTTGTACCACCCCCATGTAAACCACACTAGTACCCTCCTAGAGAACAAGGCAGAGAAGTTCCTAGGTATAACCCTTGTCCAGGACCATGAGAAGCAACTAGATTGTTGTGGTAGAGATTCGAATCCTAAGCTGGCAATTCAATGAGATGATCTCAAAGCTCATATTGTGGTTGTAACAAAGGATCTTGCTCGTGTTCTTTCAGTTTTCTATGTCTGAAGAAAGAAATTAGCATCGAGGAAGGCCGTCATTAAACCTAGAAGGATCTTTGCAAAGAGGAAAAAGATAGTACTACGTGGGGTGATGAGTTTTATTTGCTAATAGAGGAAGTTGTGCAACCGTCTGGAGATTTTGAGGGAAAGCAGGAGATAAAGTTTTTTGAAAAAAAAGAATGAACTACAACCGATGAATGGAGAAAGGAAGGATTCGAGGGCTCTAAGGGGAAGGAGGCCGATTGGAAAATAGTACGGCCTTGCTGTGGAGCGCATGGATAACAAGTCTCGGAGTTTCCCACTGAAAAGAGTGCTATTGTTCAAGGTTTTACGAATCAGCAGAGGTTGTATTGAAGGACTGCATGTGCTTTGTGGTTGACCGGGAAAGAGGAAGTTTGTAGGGAGTTCTACCACCTGAGTTGAAGACACTCAGAAATCTACTTGGAGGCTGGAGGGAGGCCCACAAAAAAAAAAGAAAAAAGAAAGGATCTTCATGTTATGCTGTGGCATTCATTCTCTGATGTTGTTGCCCTCATAGCTTAAGAACTTTACAGTCATGGCCAAGTGCTGGAGGCTCGTTTTGAGAATCCAAGTCATGCAACATATAGAATTATGTACAAAAGGCTTTTCTTTGTTTCGTGCGCTTGATGGATGCACGTCTCACATATATTGATATCTGAAGGATGCAGCAAAGAACAAACAAACACGTGAATTGGTTCTATAAGCTAGTGTTATGTGTAGAAAAGCATGTGACTACTAATCAGGTGAGTCAAAGTTATGCTAATGACTTGGTTCATGAGAATTCATTGACACTTTACTCTTGCGCTTTGTTTTGAAATTGTTCGCATGTAGAATTCACTTTCTGAGATATTCATATGATGACACAGACTTGTCCTTCCTAACTTTACATCACATGGTTGAGCTATTGAGGAGTGTTTACTGCTGTAGAGCATTTCAAATACCAAGATGCTCTCAGGCATCCATGGATCGTTTAGTCATAGATATCAATCCTTTTGTATACAATTTGAGTTGTTTTAGACGGACTTGTAGGGTTTGTTGTTTATCGGTGCATGTAATATTAGGTGAAACAGACATTGGTGAAATCAATTGAAGGTGTTTCGCTATATATATATATATATATATATATATATATATATATATATATATATATATATATATATATATATGTTTCGCTATATATATATATATATATATATATATATATATATATATATATATATATATATATATATATATATGTTTGCTTCAACCAAGCGTACCAAGCTCTGTGAAAAGCAGATCTTGGAAATAGTTGAATCTTGAATTTTGCATGGAAGAATGTATCTTGAAGACAACAAAAGCACTGTGATAAACATTTTAATGTTTATGTGATTATTCGTTGGATAATAGTGTACTCGTGATGCCCAACCTAAAAATGTGTTGTATGACATTTTGTTTAAGCATCTTACAAGAAACCTGTTGTGAACGCAAGCTAAAGTCATTAGACTTACTTTGGACCTTTTTCATTTTAATCTCGGTGTCATTTTATATGCTCAAATCAAGAAGTGCACTTTTGTACTGTTAGCTATTCAGATCACACTTGAATGTCACGTAAGTCCGGTTATCTTGTTCAAGATTATAGATATATTAAGGAACTCACTATATCACGGCTGTCTTGATCTGCATGGCTGTCTCAAATGTCCTTTGTCATTTCACCTAACATCAAGCAAGGTATAGACTGAGAGTAATTGGGAATATGTTATGTGATTGGCAATAGCTAAAGGCGGACGAGTGTGGATGTGTGACCTGTTGATATATTTAGGTAGTGATGTGTGTGAACACTCTAGGACCGCCGGGGCACTTCTTTCCCTCTTTAGGAGGTTTTTTCCCCCCGCTTGTATATACGCCTATTGCCCTAATGGGCTACTTATCTTTGTACATTCTCTAGTAATACATTCAGTATTGTGTGTTTGTGCTCCAAGCTTCTTCTTCTTCCTTGTGCTGTTCGCGTGCTTCCGCAGACATCTATCTCCAACAATTGGTATCAGAGCAGGTCCTCGCTTCTTCTAGGGCGCCGTCGACATTGCTCCGTTTGCAGTCTCAGATTCACACGAAATTTGGTGAGCATACTCAGGCTGTTTTCGAGATCAAAACGGCTTCGCTTTGTGGTGCCGAAATCGCGATCTGAGCTCGTTTCGACCTCCGAACGCACTATTGCAGCGCTTGTGTAGGCTATTTTGTCCTTTTGTGCCAAAGGTATATACCAGTTTCTGTTCGCTAGTTTAAGCGTCTCGAAGTCTGCTACAGGTCTAGCAGAACTCGTCTGAGCAGTTCCGTTCAATTTTTTGAGATATAGTCAATTTTCTGCATCAAGGTATTTTAGTCACCGGCCATGGCTGAAAGCAGTGATGTATTCCGTATGTTGGCTGTTGAGGATAAGTTGGATGGTACCAACTACCCATTATGGGCTTATATGATGCAACATGTACTGGTTGCAAAAGGATTGTGGAACATTGTGCAGGGTTTGAAAGACGTCCTGTTACACCTGTAACGACAAGTACTGCAAATACAGGTGTTGGAGCTAATGAAGATGGTGTTGAAGATGATATTCCGCAGATTCCTGTTCATGCTGCTGTTTCTATTGCACCTACTGCAGAGCATATTCGTTGGGATGGTAGAGATGCCCAGGCACATGCACTGATAGCTTTGTCTGTCAAATGTGCCATTGTTCCTCAGATTCGCTCTTGCAGAACAGCAAAGGATGTTTGGGATACACTTACCACTTTGTACCAGGCTAGGAATGAGGCTCGTGTTGCTTACCTCCGAAAACAGTTGGAGAGTGAGCACATGAATGAAGGTGATTCTATGGACAGTTTTCTTACAAAGATCAAAGACCTGAAGGAACAATTGCTTTCTGCTGATGAGGTTATACCAGATAGCTCACTTGTGCAGACCGTTCTGAATGGTCTTCCTGATTCATATCAGAGTTTTGCCTCTACTCTTCGGTTGATGATGAAAGGCAATCCGAATGCCTTGTCATTTGAGGAATTAGTCTCTGTTCTGTTGCAGGAAGATCAGTCCAGGCAGAACAGGTCCATTATGCGTGTTGCAGATCAAGCTTTCTTGGCTAGTTAGAAGGGCAAAGGAAAATGGAGCTCTTCTACTAGTAAGCAGAAATCTGCAAATGCTGCACAATCGAAGAACCACGATAAAGATGAGAAGAAATCAGAAAAGCAGAAATTGTTCTGCAAGTACTGTAAAGGAAATGATCATATTATAAAGAACTGTCCAAAACTGGCTGCTAAAGAGGCAAAGAAGAAAGAGGCTGGAATGGTTGTTGCAAAGGCCTCTACACCAAAAAAAGAGTCTGGAAATCTTGTGCAGGAAGAAGAATGGGCATTTACTACTTTCTGCAGTTTTGACCCATCTTCTCATGATCAGTGCATGTCTGTAGTAGACTCAGATGTTTGGTACTTTGACAGTGGGGCGACCAAACATATTACCTCGCAGCGCAGTTTCTTCTCTTCACTCGAGCCTGCCCCTACAGGGAATACTGTCACATGCATCAATAACTCCTCTTATCCTGTTATGGGAGTTGGTAAGATCATTCTGACTACTGCTGATGGTAGTTCTTTCACTTTGTCAGATGCTTTATTTGTGCCAGGGATCAAAAAGAACCTGTTATCAGTTTCTGCATTAGCCAAGATTGGCTTGGTTGTGAAATTTGTTGATGACAGGTGTACAGTCCATGATCTCTCAAATGGCGATGTGATTATTGTTTCTGGCATTTTATGTCGTGGGTTGTATAAGCTTATAGACTATGAAAGATCTGTGAATGATTCGGCATGTGCAGTTCATGATTCTCAGGCTATGTCAGATGCAAAGCTTTGGCATGCACGCTTTGGTCATCTGAATTTTGCTAGTTTGTTACGCCTGTAGAAATCTGAAATGGTGTCCTCTTTGCCCAAACTTGAGGCACCTGGAAAACATGTTTGTGAAGGCTGTATTTTGGGCAAAATGCAGCGTTCTTCCTTTTCAAAAGATGGTTCAGTTCAGGCTACGCAGAAATTGCAGCTTGTACATAGTGATGTCTGTGGTCCTATGCAAACACCCTCTTTTGGAAATTACCTTTACTTCGTGACTTTCATTGATGATTTTTCCAGGTATGCATGGGTATATCCACTCAAAGCAAAGTCTGAAGTGTTCATGTGCTTCAAACAGTTTTTGGTTTTGGCTGAAAATCTGTCAGCATGTAATATGGGCACCCTCCATTCTGATCGAGGGGGGGAATATATGTCTTCAGATTTTAATGCATTTCTGGCTGAACGTGGGATAAAACACCAGTGTAGAGTGCCGTATACACCTCAATAGAATGGAGTTGCTGAACGAAAGAACAAGTCACTCATGGAGATGGCGAGGTGCATGGTCAAAAGTCAGGCTTTACCACATAGTTTCTGGCTTGAGGCTGTCATGTGTGCAACATATGTACTAAACAAGTGTCGGAGCGAAAAGGAACGGTCGGTGGATCAGGGCGACCGCCCAAAGTTACGGCACACACCGGGTGTTTGAAGCAACCTCAGGTATAGTAGAGATGCATAAAACTCAAAAGATTAGTAGACAAAGGATTGCAAAATAATACGTTCTTGACCGTAGACCATGATAATGGATACCTTATAATATCTTGAAATACCTCTTAGTTTCTTTGATTTAGATCTCTCGTGATTTCAGCTTCTAATATGTGCAAGCAAACAAATATATGTATACACATTAGCATACGAACAGACTCAACAAATGTCTCAAGGATTAAGTTAAATAAAAACCCCGTTATTATAATTTGTAATATAACCGGTCATAAAAAAATCACAGTTTCAATTCAATATCAAGCGTTCTATCTTGTATGAACGTCTGATCCTTTAGATCAAGCATTAAGAAATCACAAACAACTCTTTGAGTGCACAAATTCTGAAGTGGATCATCAGAAATGCAGACAACTCTTATCAATTCGTACTATTAATGATGAGAAGAGCTCATGTTTAAGCTATGGAGAGCAGCAAACTAATAATTGTAAGCCCATGAACCAATCGAACAGAGCACCTTTCAATCTTTCCAGTGGATGTATAAACCCCAGCGTTTTTCTTGCACTTTCAGTTGAAAGATCTATAGTCAACTTCAAATTTAGCCAACACAAGCATAAATCGTCAAAAGATGATATACACAGAACAGACGATCACTTCAAAAATTCCGAGTTCATCAAATAAATCTCTTCCAGGATTGAGCGTAGAGTCTCCATTGGATTTGTTCAATCTCTGATTCAATCTTCTCTTTAACTGCTATGTTTATGGCTCCGTCAGATTATTGCCGCATCAGATAAGCAGTGCTTCAATCATCAGCTCACGAGCGTAAGATGAAAGAACTAGCCATACCAACTTCCCTAAAAACCCTGCCATATGGATGTCAACTGTTGCATCAAAGAATTCATGTAAAGTTTTTCACGTGCAGGCTCTGTTTACCAATGATAAAGTATGTCTTCATGCTATTCCTGGAGCATTTCTCTGATGGATATTCGTGTCAGCCATGGAAGAGCTTAGATGACGTTCGAAGCAAGATTCATATGACCTCTTAGGAAATGATAAATAACACGCTCTTTATATAAATATATATTAAACGTTTTCTTACAATATAAGTAATTATGTACCTACCAAATAAAAGGAATCAACAAAGTTCAGTGCGTTGAATTAATTTCGATGCATTAATCTTTGAATAGAATATAGATTCAAAGGTGTTGAAGGCTGCGCTAATGTGCGTGAGACTCATCAATTCACATAGAAATAATTACATTTTTGAAAATCATTGACAAATTGACAAGAGATGTGATATGTGTGTTCATTCACGGTACAGAGATAAAAACAGACAACGCCAAGATATTAAATGTGAATCTAATATGGAAAACATTCATAGTTTTAATCAAACAACGTATACTTAGTTTGAAATACAACTCGAAAGTATATCTGAATGAATTTTCTACAGCGATTCAAATACAGGGTACTCTGGGAAAACAAAGATACCATCGTACCTTTTCAGCGGCAGATCATACATCCACAGCATAGTCAAATCCAGACCAGGAAAAAAAACTCACCATCAGGACTTTACATCGTAAAACATTAGTGATAATCATATAATGTCTGCGCAAATTCTTGTCAGATATCATCTTCAGTAAAATCCGCTATCACAGAGTAATATACTGTTGTGAATTTCTAGTGATGGTTACATGCCTTGGCCTTTCTTCCCTTTTACTGCTGGAGCGCATAGATCATGGTCGACGATGGAAATACAGATAGAGAAGTGTGCGCCCAAAGTAAATTGTTAATCGTTCGATGAATAGCGCCCCCTTGCGCATGCACATCCCTTTTCCGTATGCATGTGATTCCCCTTCTGATGACCTTCCCTCTTCCTCTGTCCCCAGAACAGCGCTCTCCTTCATGCAGAGGTGAGAGTTAATTTTGACGATGCCCTCCTCCTTCCTCTGCCTTCCGACCTTCAGCAGACGCCTCTTTCTGTCTGTATCTACCAGCGTTTTATGCAGGAGACCTTCCTTTTCCGAAACGCGGTGAAGACCCCGAAATAAAAGAGAGGACCCCCCCTTTAATCGTATGAATCAACTCTATATGTAGAGTTAGAAAATGAATGTTCATCCCCTCCTCAGATCATCTGCGTACCAACCCCCGTTGTTGTTGTCGTTGGCCACCCCTCTTTGTTGTGCATGCGCCCACCTTTCTCTTCATTGCATGCCTTGCTCTCCATTCCTTTGTTCCATGCGTTCCTTTCTTTATCCAAAAGCTACCTGTCCGCTGCATGTCCTCCTTTTGTTTTTATAGAATTGAAACTCTATAATTAGAGTTTGCCAAAAAACAAAATACGTAGAACTAATGTGCTTCATGACATGTCCTCCCTTTGGATAATATTCATATACTATTAGCTCATTTTTAATTGCTCTGCCAAATCAAAAGGTGTAAAGCTCTTGCATTGCTCACTTCAATGTTAGCACCATGATTTAAAAGAACATAACAAATTCCAGATTTCCTACTCGAAGTAGAGACAAAAATTCTCTACGACATTCACTGCTTGAAACTGCTAATAACCCAGAGAATATGATACATCATTCTCATGCCCTCTTTGGTTGATACTTTGCACTCATCCTCGTGATCTGACATTTCTAGCATCCAAATCGGGAGAGAGAATCTCTCCGACACTCACCCCCACCAAACCTGTGCATCCAAATAACCTGGGAATAAACCTGTTTTCTGCTTCATGATAAAAGTCAATTTCATAGCATAATATGTGCAATCAATTCCATAGCAGAATATGTGCATGGGTTTTAAAGTCAAAGTGCCTTATGCATGGCTGCGTAATTAGCCCTATTTATATGCACACTTTGCAAATGCATGTATAAAATTAATGGTGCAATCAATAAAGAGAATGGCTTCTGATGGTGAGGCTTGTGCACTCACTCACATACATATCAATGTGATTATACATTCATCCTTACAGTCACTCATATGTGCATGGGCAATACTCAATCTGTGCCTAAATGCATGGTCATGTAGTGTGACCCTACTATGCATACTTTATGTGCATTTTCAAAATTATGGTGCATATGAGGAAAGAGCTTTTGATGAAGAGGTTTTCTATCTCCTATACTTAGAACTTTGTCACCGATTTCATAATACATTTTTACAATTTGCTAATGGTGCAAATGAACGTGCACCTAAGGGCAAAACTCAATATGTGTTCATACATAATTTAATGCATACTTGAAATGCAAGCTTAGAGAAAAATGGTGCAAAACTGGAAGTAAAAGGGTTTTCATATTCTACTCTTGAAGAAAATCTTGGGTGTCCATAAATTCCCATTCTTCATCTTGAACCTGAAAAATATCTTGAAAACAAACTCGTGAAAAAAAACATAAGTATTAGCACATTTAAACCAAATTTTTCAATTCAAAACTTCTAGATGGTTCATCTGTAAAACTCCCAAAGTAACATTAAGTTAAATTTTGTAGCTTCCATCAATTTGTCTTTTCTTGCTTGACCTGCATCAAACCACTCACAAACTTGATTAGAAAAACCATATTTGATTCATTAATGAAATTCATCAAAATCCATATACATACCTTTTTGATGAGGAAGTAGGTTTTAACTCCCATATAAATACCTTTTTTGATGAGGAAGTAGGTTATAACTCCCATATAAATATCTTTTTGATGAGGAAGTAGGTTATAACTCCCATATAAATACCTTTTTGTTGAGGAAGTAGGTTGAGACTCCCATATAAATACCTTTTTGTTGAGGAAGTAGGTTGAGACTCCCATATAAATACCTTTTTGTTGAGGAAGTAGGTTGAGACTCCCATATAAATACCTTTTTGTTGAGGAAGTAGGTTGAGACTCCCATATAAATACCTTTTTGTTGAGGAAGTAGGTTGAGACTCCCATATAAATACCTTTTTGTTGAGGAAGTAGGTTATAACTCCCATATAAATACCTTTTTGTTGAGGAAGTAGGTTATAACTCCCATATAACTATTCTTCATGGAAAGAAAATATTCACAAAATTTCATAAACTGATATTCATCATAATTATAAAAAAGAATGTGGACTCAAAAACTTCTCATCAAATTCCTTTTTCATAAGAAAACCAAAACAATTTGATTCATCTTTTCTTGTCAAATATATTAATCATTTCTTAGTTTAATCATTTCTTCTATTTTCTTCAATGGTACATTCTTAGTTTTCTTGTTACGTTTTAACGGGTTTGATTGTTGTGAATTTATATTCATTTTGTTTCGATTTGTTTAATTATATGATCAAGAAGTTGCTTGTCTATATCATTTGTTTGTTTGTTTTGATTCATAATACTTTGTTTGGTCTCTTCTTGTTTAATTCCTTCTTCTTTAAATTGATTATGTCCATGTTTGTTAAATTGAGTTTGAAGTTGTTTAAGCTTGACTTGATCAAACAAATTCTCATTAGAAAGGAGCATTGGATCAAGTGAAATCTGTACATTATTAAGTTTCATTGCTCCTACTTGTATTTCATGTTCAAAATCACCCAGATCAATTTCCAATTGCTCTTCTATAATCGATTTTTGATCTTCTTCATTTAGTTTTATCATTTTGATTTCTTCTTTTAACTCTTGTTTTTGGTTTGTTGTCCTCTCTCTTATTTCTTCTTTTGTTTGAATGTTCATGTGTATGATAGGCTTCCATACTTGTTTACTTTCACATGGATTAGGTTTAGTTTGAATCTTCTTAAATAGTTCTTTCATTCCACCCCTTCCTAGATTTAATTTTAAAGGTGATCGATCCTGATAATTACAAATTTTCCTTTCAAATTCAACCACTAGTTTCTGTTTTCGTGCATCTTCGTACGACCTGCAATTCCAAAATGCATGGCCATATTGATCGCACCAAAAACACTGCAAAGGTCTCATTCGAGTCCTATTTGATGGTCTTAATGGAGTTCCACAACTAGATTTACTAAAATCATTAACATGTGTTATAGATGAAGGTTCTATAGATGAAGGTTCTATAAACAAACTTTGGCTCATTCCCTCCTTTTCATGCTCACATTTAGCTAGCTCTAAATCTTGTATTCGTTTAAATAATATTTCATACTTCTGGTTCATTTCTTGAAACTCAGCATTCATTTCCTCTTTCCAAGTTCTAAGACTAGTTCTTAATACTTGTAAAGTCTCTGGCATAGCTTTAAACGTATCATTTAAAGTCAAAATCATGCTAAATGTCTTTTGTAGAGCTTCATTGGCCTTGTTTTCCCTTTCTATGCATTTTTCTTCCCATTTTCTCAAATGTTGATCTATCAATCCATTCACATATGCTTCATCAATAACAATACTCGTTGAATTATGCTCTTGTAAATTAATTTCAACAGATTCTTTACATTGATGTATATTTTTCATGTGTGTACGCTGCTTTTTGCCCATAACTCACACTTGAATATCAAACAAGCACCACATAAACGAAAAACAAGCTATAAGGTTATACATACATCAAACATACATTACTTGGCATTAATTTGACAAAAAAGTCCACAAACATGTACCTGAGCTGCAAGCCGTTTGTTCACGTCGGGTTCAAAGTGTCGGAGCGAAAAGGAACGGTCGGTGGATCAGGGCGACCGCCCAAAGTTGCGGCACACACCGGGTGTTTGAAGCAACCTCAGGTATAGTAGAGATGCATAAAACTCAAAAGATTAGTAGACAAAGGATTGCAAAATAATACGTTCTTGACCGTAGACCATGATAATGGATACCTTATAATATCTTGAAATACCTCTTAGTTTCTTTGATTTAGATCTCTCGTGATTTCAGCTTCTAATATGTGCAAGCAAACAAATATATGTATACACATTAGCATACGAACAGACTCAACAAATGTCTCAAGGATTAAGTGAAATAAAAACCCCGTTATTATAATTTGTAATATAACCGGTCATAAAAAAATCACAGTTTCAATTCAATATCAAGCGTTCTATCTTGTATGAACGTCTGATCCTTTAGATCAAGCATTAAGAAATCACAAACAACTCTTTGAGTGCACAAATTCTGAAGTGGATCATCAGAAATGCAGAAAACTCTTATCAATTCGTACTATTAATGATGAGAAGAGCTCATGTTTAAGCTATGGAGAGCAGCAAACTAATAATTGTAAGCCCATGAACCAATCGAACAGAGCACCTTTCAATCTTTCCAGTGGATGTATAAACCCCAGCGTTTTTCTTGCACTTTCAGTTGAAAGATCTATAGTCAACTTCAAATTTAGCCAACACAAGCATAAATCGTCAAAAGATGATATACACAGAACAGACGATCACTTCAGAAATTCCGAGTTCATCAAATAAATCTCTTCCAGGATTGAGCGTAGAATCTCCATGGGATTTGTTCAATCTCTGATTCAATCTTCTCTTTAACTGCTATGTTTATGGCTCCGTCAGATTATTGCCGCATCAGATAAGCAGTGCTTCAATCATCAGCTCACGAGCGTAAGATGAAAGAACTAGCCATACCAACTTCCCTAAAAACCCTGCCATATGGATGTCAACTGTTGCATCAAAGAATTCATGTAAAGTTTTTCACGTGCAGGCTCTGTTTACCAATGATAAAGTATGTCTTCATGCTATTCGTGGAGCATTTCTCTGATGGATATTCGTGTCAGCCATGGAAGAGCTTAGATGACGTTCGAAGCAAGATTCATATGACCTCTTAGGAAATGATAAATAACACGCTCTTTATATAAATATATATTAAACGTTTTCTTACAATATAAGTAATTATGTACCTACCAAATAAAAGGAATCAACAAAGTTCAGTGTGTTGAATTAATTTCGATGCATTAATCTTTGAATAGAATATAGATTCAAAGGTGTTGAAGGCTGCGCTAATGTGCGTGAGACTCATCAATTCACATAGAAATAATTACATTTTTGAAAATCATTGACAAATTGACAAGAGATGTCATATGTGTGTTCATTCACGGTACAGAGATAAAAACAGACAACACCAAGGAATTAAATGTGAATCTAATATGGAAAACATTCATAGTTTTAATCAAACAACGTATACTTAGTTTGGAATACAACTCGAAAGTATATCTGAATGAATTTTCTACAGCGATTCAAATACAGGGTACTCTGGGAAAACAAAGATACCATCGTACCTTTTCAGCGGCAGATCATACATCCACAGCATAGTCAAATCCAGACCAGGAAAAAAAACTCACCATCAGGACTTTACATCGTAAAACATTAGTGATAATCATATAATGTCTGCGCAAATTCTTGTCAGATATCATCTTTGGTAAAATCCGCTATCACAGAGTAATATACTGTTGTGAATTTCCAGTGATGGTTACATGCCTTGGCCTTTCTTCCCTTTTACTGCTGGAGCGCATAGATCATGGTCGACGATGGAAATACAGATAGAGAAGTGTGCGCCCAAAGTAAATTGTTAATCGTTCGATGAATAGCGCCCCCTTGCGCATGCACATCCCTTTTCCGTATGCATGTGATTCCCCTTCTGATGACCTTCCCTCTTCCTCTGTCCCCAGAACAGCGCTCTCCTTCATGCAGAGGTGAGAGTTAATTTTGACGATGCCCTCCTCCTTCCTCTGCCTTCCGACCTTCAGCAGACGCCTCTTTCTGTCTGTATCTACCAGCGTTTTATACACGAGATCTTCCTTTTCCGAAACGCGGTGAAGACCCCGAAATAAAAGAGAGGACCCCCCCTTTAATCGTATGAATCAACTCTATATGTAGAGTTAGAAAATGAACGTTCATCCCCTCCTCAGATCATCTGCGTACCAACCCCCGTTGTCGTTGTCGTTGGCCACCCCTCTTTGTTGTGCATGCGCCCACCTTTCTCTTCATTGCATGCCTTGCTCTCCATTCCTTTGTTCCATGCGTTCCTTTCTTTATCCAAAAGCTACCTGTCCGCTGCATGTCCTCCTTTTGTTTTTATAGAATTGAAACTCTATAATTAGAGTTTGCCAAAAAACAAAATACGTAGAACTAATGTGCTTCATGACATGTCCTCCCTTTGGATAATATTCATATACTATTAGCTCATTTTTAATTGCTCTGCCAAATCAAAAGGTGTAAAGCTCTTGCATTGCTCACTTCAATGTTAGCACCATGATTTAAAAGAACATAACAAATTCCAGATTTCCTACTCGAAGTAGAGACAAAAATTCTCTACGACATTCACTGCTTGAAACTGCTAATAACCCAGAGAATATGATACATCATTCTCATGCCCTCTTTGGTTGATACTTTGCACTCATCCTCGTGATCTGACATTTCTAGCATCCAAATCGGGAGAGAGAATCTCTCCGACACAGGTGTCCCACTAAAGCGTTGCAGTCTATCACTCCATATGAGGCTTGGCATGACCGCAAGCCATCTGTTGCTCATCTGCGTGTTTTTGGTTGTGTGGCATATGCATTAGTGCCTGAACAACATCGCAGAAAATTGGATGATAAGGCAGTAAAATGTATTTTTGTTGGGTACAGTTCTGAAAGTAAAGGCTATCGTCTGTATCATCCATAGACTAAACGCATTCTGGTTAGCCGTGATGTTGTCTTTGTGGAAGATGTTATTCAGCCATTGCTTTCAGGTACTAAGGAGACATCTGTTAGCTCCAAAGACATGTATGATACTTTGATGCCTCTTTTTACAGGTGGACAGGCTAGTGCTGGTCCTAATGAGGCAACTTCTCAGCCTTCACAGGTTTCATATGATGATGCAGATCATTCCATTTCTGATGCAGATTTACATGATGCACTTGTTGATGAGAGAGCTGATATTGAGCAGGCAAAAACTATGCCAAAATGGCTGGTGCAGACTTTGCGTGACAGTAAATTAGATGCACCTTTGTCATATCGTACTCGTTCACGCTCTCATAGTGCCTCCTTTGCATCAGATTGCTATGCTATGGCTGCATCTAGTCTCGGTGATGAGAATGAGCCTGTTTCTTTTGATGAAGCACAAAATTCAGAAACTTGGATGGTTGCTATGCAATCTGAATATGATGCTATAATGAAGAATGGTACATGGTCTTTATGTGACTTGCCTCCTGGCAAGAAGGCCATTGGCACTAAGTGGGTATACAAGCTGAAGCGTAAACCTGATGGTACAGTTGATAGGTATAAGGCTAGGCTTGTTGCAAAGGGTTATGCACAGGAAAGAGGCATTGATTTTGATGAGACCTTTGCACCTACATGCCGTATGACTACTGTTCGGAGCATTTCTGCACTTGCAGCCCATCATGGTTGGAATGTACATCAGTTGGACATTAAAACAGCATTTCTTGAATGGTGACTTGCATGAAGAAGTGTATGTTTTTCAGCCTCGTGTATGTGCAGAAAGGGCATGAAAACCAAGTTTGCAAGTTAAAGAAGGCATTATATGGTTTAAAGCAAGCACCACGTGCTTGGTATGAGAAGATACATGCCCATCTGATTGAACATGGTTTTGAGAACAGTCCAACTAAAAGCACCTTACATGTTAAACGTGCTAATGATGTACTTCTAATCATTGTTGTCTATGTTGATGACATGCTGCTCACTGGTCCTATTGAGACACATATTGCTGATTTTAAGGCTGATTTGCATGCCTCATTTGAGATGTGTGATTTGGGGCATTTGCATCACTATTTGGGCATTCAGTTTATGCACGTTGATGGTGGAATGGCTTTGTGTCAAACGAAATATATTGACACATTATTGCAGCATTTTGGCCTTGAAGACTGTAAGCCTATTGCCACTCCTATGGAGAAAAGTTTAGGATTGAGTCTTCATGATGCTGGAGATGCATTTGATGTTGTTCTCTATCAGCAGGCTGTTGGATGCTTGATTTACTTATGCATTACTCAGCCAGATATTCAGTTTGCTATCTCACAGATGAGCAGGTTTATGCATTGCCCAGGAGTCACGCATTGGAAAGCGGTTAAGCGCATCTTTCGCTACTTGAGTGGTACTCGGATACTTGAGTTGTTTTATCCCCAGGGGGGATCACTACTGCCAGATTTGCATGCTTTTTCTGACTCAGATTGGGTTGGTTGCTATGACACTCGTGTGTCCACCAGTGGTTTTTGCTTCATGCTTGGTAGCTCATGTATATCTTGGTTGAGCAAGAAGCAGCCTACTGTGGCCACTTCCAGTTGTGAGGCTGAGTATAGGGCAGCTTTCACAGCGACTATTGAGTGTGTGTGGCTCAGACGCCTTATGGCTGATTTGGGTGTTAACCAATCTTCTGCCACACCATCTTCACTGACAGTCAGAGCGCATTGGTAGTTGCGAGGAACCCTGTGTTCCATGCTCGCACTAAGCACATTGAGGTGCATTATCACTATGTCAGGGAGAGGTTCTTTGCTGTGGAGATAAGCTTGGCATATGTGCCCACTCAGGAGAACATTGCAGCCTTTTCACGAAGGCTTTGCCTAGGGAGAAGTTTGAAGCTTTTCGCAAAGCTTTGGGCTTGCTTCCTTTTGTGGAGTGATTTCCACATAGCTTGGCACTTCCTTATACATGAGTGCCAGCTCCTTGTTCACCGCATCACTCCCAGGGGGGATTTGTTGATATATTTAGGTAGTGATGTGTGTGAACACTCTAGGACCACCAGGGCACTTTTTTCCCTCTTTAGGAGGTTTTTTTTCCCCGGCTTGTATATACGCCTATTGCCCTAATGGGCTACTTATCTTTGTACAGTCTCTAGTAATACATTCAGTATTGTGTGTTTGTGCTCCAAGATTCTTCTTCTTCCTTGTGCTCTTCGCGTGCTTCCGCAGACGTCTATCTCCAACATGACCAATATGGGAAGGAATATGAAACGATCGAATGTGCTGCGCAATTCATAGAAGGAAGGATGCGGGCTATCGAATTGGATGGGTAGGATTGAAAGATTGTGTTTTTGATTCTTACAGTTGTATTAATTATCGGGATCTCTCGCGTATGATGTGCATTACGAAAGATGATGTTAAGGCAAAGACGGATGATCTCTCTCTCGATTGCAAGTTTACTCCTTCTATTTTTGCATTGGCATCACCGATACTAGTAATTGGACCTTAAGCATTATGTTTTTATGTCAATGAGAGCTTGTGTGGCAGACAAATTGATCTCGCAAAGAAAGAATTTAAATACAGTACAGATGATTGTAGATATAACTCCGTGGTGAGCCGAGAAAATAGTATGAAGTCCGTAGCAATATCAACCTTATAAACGTGCATACCTTCTAGAAGCCTTCTATAAGGTCACACAAACTGTTGGAAACACAAAAATAGTCACGCACAAACTGTTGGAAACACAAAAATAGTCACATAATGACACAGGCATCCTCTTAGGCATCCTCTACACACTTGCTTGGATACGTTGAAAATCAACCATGAAACGTGCACTAAAGCAAATAATTTCTGGCATGATTTTTGAACTAGGATAAGTGATGAAAACTGCCAAAAGACTTTTCTTCATTTTTCTCTTCCTTCATCAAGATTGAAGCGTCGATTGCGAGAACTCTAGATGTGAAGTAAGATGGAACTTGAACTTCTTTAAAAGAAGTATAGCCATAATTGATATGAAACATGATATGTATGCGTGAATGTAGTTACAAGATCAAATGAAGAGTGGATTTCAATCTATTGCAATATTTTGAAGGTTTCATGATCTGATGAACCTTCTCTCGACTTCAATCCTTTGGTATGTTCAAATATATTGACGTCATGACCTTGAACCTTTAGGCTTATGTTTGCTCAAGAACATGAATCTTGTAAATTCTCACTGCTAGTGCTAAACAACGCTCATGCATTTAGAAGCATTCTCCTTGTAAAGAGAACATGAGTGAATCACCCTCCTTTCTGTGAACTCCGCAAAATACCTGGTGAACCCGACGTCAAAGGAGGGGGTGAATAGATTTAGAGTTATAGATGTAGAGTCTAGCAAATATTAAAAATGGAAGATCTTAGAGCCCAATTCGTCCGCTTTGAAGAAGAGGATAGACGCCAAAAAGCTATCCAATCGCTTAATGAGCGATTAATCAAGCGGTGCGGATTTTTTAGTGGGAAGAATATCTCTAGATTCTGCAAAGAATACGAACTTGAGGCAAAGTACTTAGGTGTAGGCTTGAATCCGATGACGGAAAAAGAGCTATGCACAAACTTTATCTATGTGTCGGGATACAACATACGGGACCAAATAATGGAAATAAATCAAACGACATGGTCTGGATACAAAGCGATACTCCTCAGGTAGTTTATTCTAGAGGACCGTGACAAAGTAACTCGTAGGTCTTTCTTGAAGTGGGTTCATATGCTCAAAGATCAACCGATCCTAGAAATTAAAGGACAGTTCAAAAAGCAGTTCGAAGATATGTCCGAATATGATCAGCAATGCTTAATACATGAAAGGGTGTTCTTATTCCTACAGACAATAGATGTTAGAGCCCGAGAGGAACTAATTTCATCTTTGCAAGACCTAGACTCCGAATCGGGGCTGACAGAAGATTGGACAACTTATTCATGATGTTGTAATAAGATATGTTAAGAAGCAAGAAATGTTTGAGAAATTCCGAAATGATTGGAAATTGGACCTTCATGCAGATATAGCCAATGCACATATTTCTTGCATGCCAAATTTTGAGAATAATGTGCAAATTAAAAAACACTTAGAAACTCCGGTCAAAAAAGAAAGAAGTATGATTGAAAACCACATATATAATCATATTGAGGTTCATGAAGAAGAACCAATAATAATAAATGATACAAACCCTAAACCCTGAAAATGTCATGGGACAATAGATGTCTTTGCAATAAATACATCTTTAAGTGTGCCAAAAGTACAAACCCTAATGAGGGAAGGAGTAAAGGAGCTGGGAGAAGCTAACCAAATACCAATTCATTCAAAAACAAATCAAATAAAAAATCAAGATACTCAAAGAAGAAATCACTATGAAGCTTCTTCTGGTCCAAGAAACTCCTCACATCTCATAGGAAGTAATTATATAAACATTAAACCAAGATATACAATAATCCAAAAGCTAAAGACGTCTACAATGTCTCAAGTCGAACATGAAGAAATCATCCATAGAAATGATGTCCACACAAATGATGTCAAGATCAAGGAGATGTCAATAAGTAGTTCTCTAAAAAGTGATATGCATGCCAAACATGATGAGTGTGATGCTCGTCATGAGGATAAATCAATTACAGTTCAAGTTTCTAATATTCCTCTGAGTGATACTACATTAGATATATGTCCTAGGATGCAGGACAATGATCCTACTTGTACGATAGAGGATAAACCACTAATTGGAGTTCTAGAGAGTGATATGTATGTAGATGATCCCACACTCCACGAAGAGGGGTATGAGAACCATCATGAGAAGAATGAAAATAAGTCGTCGATTGCTCATTCATACAGTGATATGTATGCCAAACACAATCATGTTGAGTTGAGTTCCAATGAGGATGAGATTGAGCATGAAATGTCAAACAAAACACTTATAGAAATGTATGGAAAATTGGATGAAGAATACGTGTCGAGTGAGGGTGAATATGAAAAGATAGAAATTTATGACTGCACTGAAGAGGCTAGATTTAGCCACTATGAATCGAATGAAGAATTAGTTGATTCAACTATAGCTGTAGAAGGATCCGTATGTGAGGATGCACTTGACCAAGAGTCGATGATTGACGAGATGGATGAAGAATGTGGTCTAAGCATATCCTCTGAAGAGAATAGACAAGAGAGATTTGAAGTAGGTATAGAACAATATAGTGAGCTTTTGAATGAAAAATTTCAATTGACATCGGACGACATCCAAAGCCCTAAAAAGGTTTTTGAAGATGAATATAAAGTCTATAAAGATTCTTACATGAAGGGGGCGTTTAGTGATTCAGATGAACATGATTATCTTAATTTTGATGACATTGAATCACTTCATGAGGAAGGGCAAGTGGACTTGGAAAGTGATGATGATGGAGAATTCCTAGAAAGGTTGGAGAAAGAAGCAGACTTCATAATTTCTGGAACTCAGTCAGAAGGGAATGATTTCAGAATGGAGAATAAAGATGACTTTGTTTTGATGTCTGAGTATGATAAACACTTCCATTTGATGTGGGATTCAAATGATTCTATTCAAAAACCTCATTTTAATGAAGATGGAAACATGATAGAAGATAATGAAAGGAATATAATTCCTATAAATGATCTCCAGCATGAAATAAAAGAAAATACATGCTTGCAAGAAAAATTCAATTATGAACCAAACATATGCAAATTTAAAACTTCATATACATGTGTTCCTGACTCTGCACATGATGAATTTGAAAGAATCATAAATAAAGATACTTATGCTCAGAAAATTGAAACATGGATGTCGAAATTCTCTGAGAGTTACAAAGACCAGACAAGCCGCCAAGAGGTCGACAAGCAAATAAGGTGCTTCTATACATATTTACTGTATTTATGAATGCAACCCTCTTTGATGCCATTCAGAGATGGCTCGTTTTCAAACTTAGCTTCTTTGGAGAGTGTTTATTTGTGAAAATGTATTGGAAAGGAATTCCTGAATTTACAAGAAATTCAAAAATGACTTTTGTAAATATAAGAATGTAAATACTCAATAATTATGTTTTCATTTTCTAAGATGAATAAAAGTAAATATAAAAATAAATAAATAAATAGTAAATACATGAATAAATAAATAAAAACATAAATAAATAAATATAAACATACATAAATAAATCAATCAAATAAATAAATAAAATAAATACATAATTATATAAATAAATAAACAAATATATATATATATATATATATATATATATATATATATAAACAAATATGTAAATAAATAAATA
Source organism: Ceratopteris richardii (assembly GCA_020310875.1). Taxonomy (NCBI): domain Eukaryota; kingdom Viridiplantae; phylum Streptophyta; class Polypodiopsida; order Polypodiales; family Pteridaceae; genus Ceratopteris; species Ceratopteris richardii. The sequence continues at coordinate 22,495,334 of CM035429.1, forward strand.
AATATATAAATAAATAGAAGAAGTAAGTGCATCTAGTATTCAAGTAAAAATAATTTTTTTTCAAATAATCTTTTCAATTACGATGCTACTGATGTGTTTTTCGAGTTTATAAGAACAGGTGTTGATATGGAGCTAATTGGAGATCTAGAGTTTGGTGGATTGTATAGGAGACAATCACTTCAACTTACATGTTTATGGTTTACTGCAAATGGGGTTTTTTGTTCATGGATTGCATGTGTACATATGAATATAATTTGATTTGATATTTCCTATCACATGTTTAGTGTTTAAACGCAGGAGAAGATCGAAGGAAGGCCATGGAAATGCAATGTGGAGTGAAAATCAGAAAGCCTTGTTTTTTTTCTTAGTTCTCTTGTTAACCAAAATCTTTTTTACACCCATTTTGAGATGCATTGCACACCAAATATGCATGTAAAAATGTCTAGAAAGCACGTCTTTTGATTCCAATAGAAGCATGTTCATCTGCACATGAATTAGATAGGTAAATATCATTGTAAATAAAAATAATAAATAAAGTTTTGAGTGATAGGAGAGAATAGTTCTGAGTAAGCAAGAGTGATTGCATCTGTAAGAGAGTGGAGTTGCGAGTGATGTGAGCTTCTTTGCTTAGATACCATAAAACCTCGATTTTTGCACCATTTTTTTTTTCCTTCATGCATCCAACACATGCATAAATGAAATGTAAAGAGGACGAGTATTTTCAAAACTGTAGGTGCACACTTGATTGCACTTGTAATGAGTTGTATATATATGTGAAGCTGATGAGTTCAATTTGAGTGTGAAGCCTCGTCATTGAATGCTAATTACCTTTTTTGATTGCACCATGATATTTGTCGATGCATTCCAAGTATGCATGTATAGGGCCCACTACACGGCCGTGCATAGGCACATGTTTTTGATAACCCATGCACTTGAATTGTCTTGGAGTTCATAGATTCTTGCAGATATGAAGATTGGTGTGGCGCATCCGGAGGATGCAGAGGTTCAGAGGGGGTGGATGTGGTAGAGATTCGAATCCTAAGCTCGCAATTCAATGAGATGATCTCGAAGCTCATAATGTGGTTGTAACAAAGGATCTTGCTCGTGTTCTTTCGGCTTTTTATGTCTGAAGAAAGAAATTAGCATGGAGGAAGGCCTTCATTATACCTAGAAGGATTTTTGCAAAGAGGAAAAAGATAGTACTATGTGGGGCGATGAGTTTTATTTGCTAATAGAGGAAGTTGTGCAGCCGTCTGGAGGTTTCGAGGGAAAGCAAGAGATAGGGTTTTTTAAAAAAAAGAAGGAACTACGATCGATGAATGGAGAAAGGAAGGATTCCAGGGCTCTAAGGGGAAGGAGACCGATTGGAAAATAGTACCGCCTTGCTGTGGAGCGCATGGATAACAAGTCTCGTGGAGTTTCCAACTAAAAAGACTGTTATTGTTCAAGGTTTTACGAATCAGCAGAGGTTGTATTGAAGGACTGCATGTGCTTTGTGGTTGACTAGGAAAGAGGAAGTTTGTAGGGAGTTCTACTGCCTGAGTTGAAGACACTCAGAAATCTACTTGGAGGCTGGAGGGAGGTTCGCAAAAAAAAAAAGAAAAAAGAACGGACCTTCATGTTATGTTGTGGCATTCACTCTCTGATGTTGTTGCCCTGATAGCTTAAGAACTTCACAGTCATGGCCAAGTGCAGGAGGCTCGTTTTGAGAATCCAAGTCATGCATCATATAGAATTATGTACAAAAGGCTTTGCTTTGTTTCGTGCGCTTGATGGATGCACGTCCCACATATATTGATATCTGAAGGATGTAGCAAAGAACAAACAAACAGGTGAATTGGTTCTATAAGTTGGTGTTATGTGTAGAAAAGCACGTGACTGCTGATCAGGTGAGTCAAAGTTATGCTAATGGCTTGGTTCATGAGAATTCATTGACACTTTACTCTTGTGCTTTGTTTTGAAATTGTTCGTATGTAGAATTCACTTTCTCATATATTCATATGATGACACAGACTTGGCCTTTCTAACTTTACATCACATGGTTGAGCTATCGAGGAATGTTTACTGCTGTAGAACATTTCAAATACCAAGATGCTCTCAGGCATCCATGGATCATTTAGTCATAGATATCAATCCTACTGTATACAATTTGAGTTGTTTTAGACGGACTTGTAGGGTTTGTTGTTTCTCGGTGCATGTAATATTAGGTGAAACAGACATTGGTGAAATCAATTGAAGGTGTTTCACTATATATATGTATATATATCTGTTTGCTTCAACCAAGCGTACCTACATAGAAAGAGGTCCTGGTGCCAGATAACATGAAGAATCAAGGCCTCGAAAATCTCAACGACATGGTGGCCATGACACCAAACATCAAACTTCACTTGAGAATGTGCATGCAACATTTTGCATTTCTAGCACAAAATAGGTTCACCATGCCACCTGAGAAACTTTGGTTTAGCTTATACCTTGCAGAGACAGAGAACCTTACCATCAATCTACCCTACTAGATCATCAACTAGATACACTTGGCTCACAAGAGATGGCCACATAAATCAGTCTTGTATGGATGTTGCGCTTTGGCAAGAATCATTTAGAGATGTTTAGCTTATGACATTCCTTTTTCAAAGGATGCTAATGTGGAACAAAGTGCAGCACTTCAAAGGCCCAACATCAATTGGAACCCCTTCCAAGAGGATGAGAGGGACTATACAAGTACCTTGCGCTCAACCCCGTGGAGCAACACTAAACCGTGATGTCATTCCCACCTCAAAGGATCAGGTCATTCACATTACGACTACCATAGAGAAGCTCTAAAGGTCCCAATGTGAAATTTCTACCCATTTCCACAAATCTAGAATTCCCCAGAGGAGCACCCTTGGAAGAGCTCACTAATGAATACTTTGAGTAGATTTTAAAAGAAGTGAATCTTGAAGCAAAAGAACAAAAACAAGTGCCAGGAGCTCAACTACAAGGAAAAACGTCACAAGTACCCATTACAATTATTGATGTGGAGGAAGAAGAGGATGAAGAGGATGCAGAAGATGAAGAATCTCAAGAAGGCAAGGAAAGGCATGCATAAAGATACCGAGATGAGCAACAAAGAGTACCAAAACTCGTAGGTGCTCCTACATACACATCCCAAATGCAAAGGTTATAGGACATGATTAGAACACTGCAAGAGAGGCACAAAATTTCCTTTGCATCAAGCCTGGTCCTAATAGAATAGATGTTAGCAGATGAAGGACTGGACCCACAGTTCATCACTTCCCTCCAACTACTATCCAAATCCTTGGGAGTTTAGGAGGTTTTCTACACACTTGTTCAAAAATCTATTTGATATGACCATTGTAGAGTGGATACATGATTACGTGCATGAAAAAATATACGAATACCAGTAATTGAACCCGTAGCTACCATAGAGCCAACAACAACCCCAACACCCACCATCAATCTCACTACAAAATACTTTGTACAAACATTGTCAATTTCGCACCAACATCCTCCATCTCCCCCATCCCCCCTCCCCCCCCCCCCCCCCCCCAGCAACCACTCTAGAAACCCCTATTGTAATAACCACCATGACACAAACCACCATCCCATCAACATCCTTTTTTTTCATGAGCCAATATCCCAAGCCAACCTCTTTTCATCCGTTAGCAACCCTTTTATCACTTCACCATTCGTGCCTATTCAACCCATCATTGGACATCCAATAATACCTAGCAGAGAGCGACATCCATGGCCCATAGAAGGTAGTCTAGGCTTTCGTGCTTACCCATATTCACACATTCCCCTTTATAGGGATCCATAGTTCCCATCCATCCCTATACCTCACGCACCCCAATCACCACACCTGATTACATATCCTTCATGGAGCAATTCGTTCATGCTCCTAACTCTCAGATGCTAGGTTCATAGACACTCACAACCACATCACTTTACACAAACACCACACTCACTTCACCTACCATATACATGGTAACCCTTGCATGCATTGCACTATCCAAACCCATGGACATTTCACCACCCATAGCACCCCCTCCTCTCCCTACAATTCCGCCATCACGCACTCCCCTATCCCCCACATCAACACTCACCACCTCATTGGTGGACACAACATCCAAGATTCTCCTTCCCACTCCCATTTCCATTGTAGTTCAAACTCCTCCCCTTGCATCTCATAATGTAAATAATTTATTCAATCTGTTAATTTAGTGTGCATCTTAATCACAACAAGAATATCAACGATTGGAAGAGCGCAATGCTTACTTCTAGATAGAGTCATAAAGGCAACAAGTGAGATTCACTAAACTTGAAGCTAACCATCACACACTTATGGCAGAGTATACCACCATACAACAGGATCACACCCAATTGGAGTCCAAGATGTCTACTATGGATGATAAAGTAGTCAAACACTTGTAAATTGTGCTCCAAGCTCAGATGCTCACCAATGTTATACTAAGACACAATCTAGGGTTACTACAGAAGCACATGGTTGTGGCCTTGGAAGAGAACAACTGGCTTCAACAAAGAAACCAAGACAATTTTGAAGTGGCTATGGAAGGGACCTCGGGAGTGGAAATTAGTTCTACAAATTATAAAGCAGTCCCCTCAAAAGACATATGAATCTTACTTGAGGAGTATGCCAACTTTTTGGAGCCATATGAAAGGTAGAAGCAGAATGTGCTTACCTAAAGAAGCAATTAGCTAGTGTCAATAGAAGTTAATAAGAGCTAGCCATTCTGCTATATTTTACAGAAGAATTAGAAGCCCTTGGCCAATAGGTGGCAGAACTACAAGCATGTCTATTACCATATGAACAACCATCCTCTCCAGTTGAAGAGCCAGAACCTTAAACTATGGTTGAAACTCCGGTTGAAGAAAGTTTTGAAGAGCCTTATGATCTTATACCAGTACCTCCCAGACGTGTCACAAAAGAGGGGATGCAACACATTCGAGATAGAAGGCCCAAATTGGCTTAGGAGAGTGGAAAGAGTTAAGCAAACACATGATGATCGCGTCATTGTGCAGATCCAATTGCTTGCTAATCTAGGAGACAACGTCCTCAAATCTACTTATTTTTAGAATCTCTCTCATCAATGGCTCATTACCACATATGAGAACTATTATATGCCATACTTTGTCTTCTTCGCAGATTATAATGCAGAGATCAAAATGCATATAGGAGAAGAGTCAACATTTGCCACTCAATTTGAGCCTAATGACATACCTCATGATATGCACGCTCACTCCATTTTCCAACCTCCTTGGCATGAATGGTTATTAATAGACTACCCCGAGATGATGAGAACATGGATCACCAGGCCTCTATATATTAAGTATAACCCATGCTATTTCTCGGTGGTCCGACATAGGTCTTGGCAAGTTTTCGCCATCAAATTGCGTAACAACAAAGCTTGTTCAAATTGGGTGAACTATCCCTATTTTGCTCCCCCGAGATCACCACCAATGGTTTTCTATATGATCTCAACTATATGCCATTGGCCTACTCGCTTAAATAATGTACCAGACATCACAACAAAGATGTGTATGATAATATTTGAGCTCATGACAATCGTCTTCAAGACTTTTCGAAAGGTTTAGGCTCCATACATCTCTACCCCTAGCTTTTTTGAAGCTATCAGAGATTTGGTCTATTACATGAGCTAGACCCCCTCCATTAACATAATCTATGCTTTACATGGCTGCATAAAGTATTTACCTGCTTGCTACAAGCATACTTTCCAAGAAATGCTCTCCATCGGGCTCTAGGAATGTCATTCCAAAATTTTTACTCCTAGACCAACACATTTGTTGCATCTCTTTGCAGTGGAACAAGCCATACACATTAATCAGTTACACTTGCCACATCTGGACATTCTAAGTCAAATACATTGGGATAAGCTAATGAAAGCTTTGGCTTGAGAATTACACATTCAAACACATCACCTAGCTAGAGACGTCATCGAGTATTACATCAAGCACTCCCACCAACAAGGGTCTGTCACAAACAATAGACACGAGAGAGGGGGTGTTGGAAATATTCAAGGAGTTCAAGTCCTTACAAGACAGGGAAGTAAACAAAGCGACTCAAAGTAGACAGAATGATTAAGCAGGAAAAGCAATCAATGTAGATTTGGCGATTAGGCCATATACTTTTTCATGAAGAAATATTTTCCAAATAGTGATTTTAGTCACTTCACACCATTGTAAATACCATTTTCCATTATCCCTACTCCATTGTGTGCAATTAGAGGAGTCCTCGAGCTTGAGGAGTATTAGAAGTAGCCACGTACCATGTTTCATAATTTGTAGATTCCATTTGAGCCCTCAAATAAGCCCTCGAACTTAATTTTAACCAGGTTGGACATTAGGTTTGGATAGGGTCAAAAGCTAGTAGAAAACTATAAAAAGAGCTAGAGAGCTCATTTTGGAGGTTATCTTGTTAGTGATTTGAGTTTGTCTAAGAGAATTTTTGAGTAATTCAAAGAACTTCATTGTTGCTCTCTTTGTTCTTGCCTTGTGTGTGTGCGTGTGTGTATGTGTGTGCATGCTTGTGTCCTTCTCACTCATGCACTTGTGCCATCACTTGCTCATACTAGTCCTCCCATCTCCATGGATTGACAGTTATGAGGTGGATCTCCTCACGTTGGTACTTGCCATTGTGCTAGAGTGATAAGCATAGAAAGAAATTCTTGGTGATTGTACTAGAAAGTGACTATCTATCTAACAGAGAGCCATTTCATGGGATTTGGAATAAGTTTTCAATTCCATCTTTGCTCGAGATCGGCATTACGCTGTGTGAAAGTTGTGGTGACTCTTGTAATTATCTCTCGAAGAGTTAGAAGAGACAGGTGATATGTTGTTGATGATATCACAGCTTCATAGACTTGTTTTCAGATAATCAACATAAATAGAAGTTTGATATTGTTTCTTGAACGACACTCTTCACAAGGGAGGAGAGCAACCCAAATAATGTTCTCTGCACATTCGGAGGGCGAAAGTTTTCCCATGCCAGCTTTGATGTCTGTCCTCACAGGCCCAGGATCCACACAGTTCACAAAAATCCTACTATCAGGAAAGTCCTTTCCAATTGCATGGTTAGCAGCCTTGTATATGCGTGCAGGGCAATCTTGCTCATTTTGTAGCATGAGAACTTTAACGGCCAAGACTTGTCGCCCCAGGTATGCTGCTTCACATCATTCAGATACTTGTCCAACATTCCCTCTATGAAAGCCTCTGAATGACATTCCAAGCAAGCCAATTCTCGTTGAAGCTTTGCGTTCCTTAGATTCTGCGTAGAAACATAAATTGCTTAAAATCAGAGCAAAATATGGGATTCAATTAATACAGAACAAATCAAAGAAAGATTACAGTAAGTTCTCCCATCACAGATCCAACATTGATATTGGGAGCTCCTTGATCAGAGTGCCTAACGAAAGGCAGATCCATACCAGAGAATAAATCCCTTGGAGCCATGGTCCTGCTTCCTCTGAAAAAGATCATCCTCGTCAGCAGCATTCGACCAGCATATTGAATGTAAGGAAGTAAGTATGATCTGATTCAACTAATGCACACCAGGAAGTCTTTTAGGCTGATGTTGTTTTCCTTCGAATATACCTCGTCAATAGCCACACCATTGATTGCTGCATTGTTCACCTACAAAACAGGTGTTTTCTCAGCCTTCGTAAAAGCATACAAATCTGTTTTGTCAACTTCATAGAACAGGGAGCTCGGAACTGCAATAGCCGTGGATGCAAAAGTATGAGGACTAACTTATAGCGGAAATCTCTGCAGCAAGAATCTCTCTTCGTCAGTCCCCGCAAGTAAGCAAAAGGAAATAGAAAAGACCTTCTTGAAGATCTGAAGAAAAACATTTAAATGTATTCTTCTTCTAGGTGAATCCCTTCCGAATGCATCGCAGCACAAGAGAAAGGAAAAGATGGATTTCCAAGACATGCTCAGCAATGATATCACATACAGCACAACTGATTCACAAACGAATGGGAAAGGTTAGGAAATCATGCTGCAGCGTCCATGGACAGACTTGGACTTACAAGAATGTTAAATCCTCCATGTTCTCGTAGAAGCCACGGTGCAAAGGAGGTACGGGAAGCTGCATCTGTAACGTCCAACTGATGGAAACTAATATTCTGAAAACCTTCATGCTTCAATTTCTGGTGAGCTTCCTGGCCCCTATCTGCATCTCGAGCCGTCAGAACAACCCTCAATCCCGCAATGGAAAACTGTTTGCAAACCCCAAAGCCGATGCCTTTGTTCCCCCCAGTTACCACAGCTACCGTCTCCTCGTTCCACCATTTTCTGCTGCTAAAATTACACAGGAAAAACCATGTATGAACGGATCTCTGGTAGAACAAAAACATTGCGCAGCATATATAGGTGTAGTGGTATATTTAGGATACATGCATGGACACACCTGCAAACATCCATTGCCAATCTATAAACAATCAAGCTGCTTTGGAGATATGAAAAGCGGCCCTGTGTTTGAAAGCTTACGTCCTGGTATATGATGTTGGAAGGTGGCTTGCACTATAGGATCATAATGGAATCAAGGTCTAATTTCCGTAGTGCTTATTTGACGTCGATTTGGGAAATAGATGTTTGGCATCGTTTCATATTTCATATTGAAATCAATCACATAAATAAAAATAAGCTATAATTCTTGTGTCATAATGGAATCCGGGCCTAAATCTCTTCATGTAGAACAAAAAAATTATCATAAGCGTGTACACAAAGCTTAAGAAGATGTCAACAACATAAATAGACGTTTGATATTTCTTTCTTGACGTTTGATATTGCTTTTGGTCTGTCATATGTCATGTTTTAGGTCAAAATCTGTCAGTTGTTGCAACATCCTTTTCAAGTCACAATCACTCATTTTCTATTACGCCATTTGCTCAAAAATGATGCAAACATGTTGCTTTCTATCTCGAAAATGCTGATGGCATGAATTAATCCTAGACAATGCATTGCCTTGTTCCTTCGAAACACATCGCTGATCCATGCATTAGGACTTGTCATGCTTCAACTCATATTCAAAATTGGAAATGCATGAAATTCTCATTCTTTCTCTCTCTCCACACTTCAAAGATAATGGCTCTAGGTATAAAGGATCTTATGGAATTTATTTCATCTTTTTTTTTTTTAGAGAAGATTATGGATTGAATCTCATCCTCTACAATAAATTCTCTTTTTTCTTCAACACATATTTAGAAATACCAAGTGAGCAAGAATTAGGAGTTTCTCAAGAAATAATGGATACAACAAGCTTACAAGCAAAAAATGCTAACCTTGTGAACGAAAAGACCTTTTTGTACAATGCGAATATGGATGTTAGAGCATCTACTACTCTATGTTCTTCGAATTGGCAATAATTATCATGCTAAATTAGTCTTTTGCATTTTTGTTTAGATAAAATGTTTGGAGAAGTAGATGAATTGCTACAAAGGCATAAAAGAAAATATCATGGTCATGATTCAATGCTTAGAATAACAAAAGTTATCTAAAAATGTAAGGATTTTAGTCTACTAAAACAACCTCAACAATGAAGATATTGTAGCATATTTCTTCTTTGAAACACTATGCTGCTATCTAGGTGCATATCCTATCCTAGTAGCTACGACAAGATAATCTTGATAGGGAAACATGTTGGATGGGATACTTCTAGCTATCATAATTCATCATGCTGGTCGATAAGAGAAGATTTCATAAGCTTTTTTATGTCTTCAAAACAGAGGTGAAGTGTAAAAAAACCTTAAAATTTCCATATTCCTCAACTAAAAGTGTCTTTTGTAGTTGCATCTCCCAACTAATAATTTGAACAATAGAATTTTGATGAAAGATCCATTTCAAGGCTTTGTAGGCCTTTGTTAACACCTAGTAAAACAAGCTCATCATGCATGAACCATATGGTTAGATATTCTTGCAATAAAGCTTACTAATTGGATACACTAGTAATGCAGCTAAAAAAATCAAGCCTTCATCTCTAGGTGTACTCAAAAGAACAAAAGATCATCCTTTGTTTTTTTTTCTTTCATCTATCCTTCAAAGTTATCAATAACCTTCTTGTCTTCATGTCATTAAGGATCTCACACACATCCATCTCTAAAGCAAAACTAAGGACACATTTTGTATCTGCATGGTTGATATTGGAGAACTCAATCGTCCATATCTTAAAAATCTCCAAGTCCATGGAGATGTTGTTCTATTCATCGTAGTAGATAGTTCATTGCTTGCCTTTGAAAATCTTTGTGATATGGTATGGAAACCAAATGTAATCATTATCTTGTCATTGAGTCTCTTTTTGTGGACTTCAAAGATCGTTGAGAGATGGCAAGGGTTTTGGGGTCATACCTTTAGCTTTCACTTCACTACTAGAAATAGGGGAGCATAGCAATGGCCCCAAATTTAAAAAACAATTGGGGCTCATTGCTTATGCAATGCTAGCGTCGCATAAGCGACGGGCCTATCTTAAAAAAAAAGATGTTTCATCCCATAAGCAATGTCAACATTGCTTATGCGATGCTAAAACTAAGCATCACAAAGAGCGTTGCTAAATAGCAATGCTTTTAACGACATTGGCAAACTGCCAAAGATGCTACATCATCACATACACGATGTCCTAGTGTTCTAGAGTATCGTATAAGTGACACTCTAGAATGTTAAACAAAAATTTTGATTTCTCCTGCCACATTTGTGTTAGGATTTGGATGCAAGAGAGAGAGAGAGAGACAGAGAGAGAAAGAGAAAGACAGAGAGAGTGAGAGAGAGAGAGAGAGCGAGATAGATAAGAGCTGATCCCATGAAGCAAGGTATGCACACACACACACACACATGCACACACAAATTTACACACACACACACACACAAACATATGCATACACACACATAGGCACACACACACACATAAACACACATACACACATATACACACATACACACACACACATACACATGCACACATACACACACATACATATTAGACTCATACACACTTACACACACACACACACACACAAACACACATCCATGCACATCTCCACACACACATACACATGCATACACACATATATATACACACACATGTATATGCACACAGACACACATACACACATAGATACACACATAGACACATACACACACATACACACATATTTACACACACACATAGACACACTAATTTACATACACCCATACACATGCATACTCACACATAGACACATGCATACACACATAGATGCACACACATACACACATACACACACACATACACACACACATAGATACACACACATAGATACATACACACTTACACACACACACACATCCACACACATTTACACAAACATTCACATGCATACAGACACATATATATAGATACACACATATATACACACATAGACACACACATACACACATAGACACACACACACACACACACATACACACATAGACACACACACATAGACACACACATATAGACACATACACACACATATATGCATACACACACACACACGTAGAGAGACATACACATACATGCATACATAATGCATATGCATATGCATACATGATGCATATGCATATGCATACATAATGCATATGCATATGCATACATACATACTTGCATGAATACACACACATACACACATGTGCATACATATGCATACATAATGCACATGCATATGCATACATACATGCTTAAATGTATACACACACATACACATGCATACACACATACACATACACACACATATATATGCATACACACACACAGATGCAAAGAGACATACACACACATACACATACATGCATACATATGCATACATAATGCATATGCATATGCATACATACATACTTACATGCATACATGCACATAAACACACATGCATACATATGCATACATAATGCACATGCATATGCATACATACATGCTTGCATGCATACACACACATACACATGCATATGCACACATACACATGCATACACGCATACACACACACAGACGTAGAGAGACATACACATACATGCATACACACATACTTACATGCAAACACACACATACACACATGCATATATATGCATACATAATGCACATGCAAATGCATACATACATTCTTACATGCATACACACACGGACACATGCATATGCACTTACACATACACACACATAGAGAGACATACACACACATACACATACATGTATACATAATGCATATGCATATGCATACATACATACTTACATGCATACACACACATGCACATGCATATGCATACATATGCATACATAATTCACATGCATATGCATAGATACATGCATACACATACATAGACATAGAGGCATACACACACATACACACACATATACACACAAGTTTACACACACATACACATGCATGGACACACATACACACATAGACACACACACACATACACACACATACACACATAGACGCATACACACATAATTCATATGCATATGCATACATGCATACTTACATGATTACACACACATACACACACATACACACACATATGCATACATAATGCACATGCATATGCATACACATACACACATACACACACATACACACATATAAACACATACACATTCATAGACACATACACACTTACACACACACACACATCCAGACACATTTACACACACATACACATGCATACAGACACATATATATAGATACACATGTATATACAAACGTAGACACACACATACACACATATACACACACAAACACACATACACACACATAGTCACACATACACACACAGACACACATCCACACACATTTACACACACACATACACATCCATACATGCACATATATATATAGATACACACATATATATACACATAGACACACACATACACACATAGACACACACACACATACACACATAGACACCCAAACACATACACACACATATAGACACATAGACACACACACATAGAGAGACATACGCACACACATACACACATGCATACATGTGCATACATAATGCATATGCATATGCATACATACATACTTACATGCATACACACACATGCATACATAATGCACATGCATATGCATACATACATTCTTAAATTCATACACACACATACACATACACACATATATATGCATACACACACACACACACATAAACAGACATGCATGTCAGCATGTAGAGTATTGTCCTCTTCATAAAAAACATAGTATCATTATCACGTATAATTATTTTAATTTCTCTTTCAAATGTTGATGTATCAGTATCTGATGGTGAATCATCAAGAGGACTTTCTTTGATCTCTCTAACAATAAACTATTCAAACAATGACCTACCTCTAGGTTGGACATGAATGTCTTGCCACCAAGGGTGAGCATCTGGGGTTTAAAGAAAAAATGCTTGTTCAATATGCCTAGGAAGAATAAATGGTTCTTTGTAGATCGCATTACCTTGGAAGACTCAATTTCCCAAAACTTAGATAAGTCCTTTCTTAATGTGGAATTACTACCTTTATACCTTGCTCGAAACCAGTCAACCTTTAGAATGACCTATCAAAATATATAAAAACAAAAACCTATTATTAGGTGCTTAAAGAAATAACTAACTCTATCATAAAAAATATAAACTTTTTTCTACCTTGTTGAATGTACAAAATGATATTTTGTAGATACCAAAAATATTTCCCACATAACCAAATTTTCCATCTATAAGGTTCGTGTATTTTGAGCTAGCAGGTGATAGTTTCTTGAAAAAAGCAATAATGCTAGAATCATCTGTTTTAGGTAAAGAATCAATGGGTTTGATTCTAATATACTGTCCAAAAGCCCATATATTAGTGAACATTTGAGCCTGCAAAAGAAATTAAATTAGTAAATAGAAATTAATATACATATATGAAAAAAACAAAATGTTATTAAAATAAAATTACCTTTTGTTTACAGCCTCTCATTAACTCTCTCTGCTCATCTAAGATTTCTTCATTATTTGCGTTGGTGCATTGCAAACGACTATATAGCCAATCCGTGAAAGAAGATATATTTGTAATCTCATTATTATTGAGATTACATCTATATGTTTTGTTTCTTCACCTTTTACTTCAGAGATTTTGAAGTTACTATTCGTACTCGCTAAGGAATGCTTGCATGCATTTGCTATTATGTGCTACAAGAGTATGTCAAACATCATTTTTTTCTTGAAATGTAAATAAAAATGGAACTCTCTTACTTGATAATACCTCATCTATTATTTTTGAAGAAGACTCGTTGGTCCATGCATGTGGAGCTTCTTCGTGAACTCTTTCAAGGTACTCACTAACATAATACATGCACTCTTCAAGCATCGAACCCTTTGCCATGGATCCTACTGGTTTCGCTCTTTGACAAACCTAAGCTTTTAATAATCCCATAAATTGCTTGACCCAAAACATCCATTGAGTGTTGACAACACCTGCAATCTCTATTTCATCTACAAGATGGACTAATAAATGAAGCTGAATATAAAAAAAATGAAGTATGAAGCTCTTTCTCCATCAAACGTAGTAGCTCTTTGCGTTCACATTTTGTTTGTGGGATGGAGTTTTTGTCAATCTCTTTTGATGTAATCCACCTATAAATATCACAAAAAAATTATAAAGAATTCAATTAAAAAATAAAAGATATCAAATATTCATATATATTAAAGTATCATGTTTACCTTATAAGCAATCCAAGACAATAGATCATATCTCATTCTCCTTTCATTTTACATCCATCAATAACAAAAGGTAAAATATGTTTCAAAAAGTTATGCCAATCATGGGTCTTTAATAAAGATAAGCTCTTATCATCCATAGTAAATATGTATTGGAAAGATGGTCCATATCTTGTAGGATTCTGAATCAATTGAATCCTATTGTTGATAGTATGTATCTCTTTTTTTATAAGTACCCAAGGAGCTAGTGCATAAGTTGTTTCCTTTTGATGTCTATCCATATATGTATGTATGTATGCATATGTATGCATGTGTAGCTATGTATATTTGATTTTCTTTCTAATTTTTTTTTGTTTATTGTGGTTTGTAGACTTTCATATAGATATATAGACCACTGAATCGTCTAGCATTTGTATGTGCTCATTTTATAGCATTTGTATGTGTGTATATGTCTATGTATGTTTATATGTGTGTATGCATTCATGTATAATTATGTGTATGTCTATATATGCATGTACTTATATGTATATATTTATGCATGTATATATAAAAATAGATGGAAAATTGAAAATTATACCTTAATAGTGCCGAAACAGATACATTACTCCATCCAAAATCATTTTTAAGATTGAAAATAAGTAAGCTTGCACTTAGTCATGTCAAACGACTTCCTTCATATACCTGCTTTAGGCATTCCTCTCGAAGATATTTCTCATTTTTTAAATTATCAATGCTCTCACTATCATTTTGATACCAATCCTCAATAAAACTTGCCATGCCATCATCTTCATCATTGTTGCAAAAATCTTGTACTTTATCTTCTTCTGAATATAGATCTTTCAACCTTGCATATTCCACAGGATCACTTTTGCGTAGCCTCCTCATAGAACCTTCTGATAAATGAGGTCTTAGTGGCAATTGTCAATGGTGTGGAGGAATATCATCAACATCATACGTTGGAATCTACACACATGAATAAAAAACATTAGTATTCCATAAATGAATAAAAAGTAAACTTTAAACATAAAATTAAATATACAAGTTATTAAATATGGATAGAAAATTTCCATTCTCTCTCTAGTTAAAAGGTGCTATTGGAGGTCTACCCCATGCATAATTCACTAATAATTGATCACCAATGTGTAATGTAGTAATAACATTGAAAACTATGTATCTTCTTACATCTCTACTCATGTATGGTGATTCATGACTATTTTCACGCTCCTCAAATGTGCAATTAGTCCTTGAACTATTATGTAACCCTCGAATACTATTTATTAAACCTCCTATATTTCGATGCATGTAAGGTCTTCCATCAATATGTAATCTTTCATTTTGTGCATGTGAAATCCTTCTACTAGTAAGTAATGCTGCATTCAAGCATATTCCATAAGTACTCATGCTTTGAACATAATGTGCAAGTTGATGCCAATCTCCCCATCCATAGATATGACCACAAAATGACATAAGAGTGACTTCAGAGTTCAGTGGCACATACAAATCCTCTACGATAAAGAGACCATGACCAACATTAGTAATAGTGGATGGAGCAATCATATAGCGATTACCCCAAAAGTTAAAAACCTCTTCATCTAAAGGAAGTGGTCTATATTCCATCCTCCATATCTTCTTCTATCATATATTTTTACTAGAGAACTATTATGAGCTGGCAATGGATAATCTCCAGCTCTTTCAGTCTCTAAATCAGGAGGTAGAGGATTTCTAGAAACCTCTACTTGTAATTGATGAACAAGGAGCGCATGACATGTATGAGGTATATTAACATTATGAGAAAATTTATCATCATCATCATCATCGATCAAGTATTCTTGTATATCAATAGTAATTTGATTTTGTTTATGGTTTTTAAATAAAATAATGACACTGAGTTTATAGAAAAATTACATACCCAAGCATTATCATGTTGACTATGTGATGGTGCATGCTCAAAAGTACCATACTCTGCCTCATCTTCTGTACATTCCAATTGTGATCTTCGATATGTTCCATAGCAAGAGTTACACCAACATATAATATGATCTTGATAGTAAAATTCATCATAATTCCTATCGGAGGACACATGTGAAGTTGTTGCATGGGTAAGAGGTGATGGAGTGCCCTCTATTTGATCAGAATCTGATTATAACAAGAAACACAAAAATAAATCAGTTATGTATCTATCAACTATAATTAAAATTAAATGTTTGATATACTTACAATATATAATCCTTGCACGATAAGGAGACGGTGGTTGAGTTCCAATTGATTGATCGGAATCTGCAAATAATGGGATTTGATATTAATAATCTGATTATTTACATACATAAACATTCACATATACATATCTACACATGCAGACATATACACATTTACACATACAAACATATTCACATATACACAAATACACATTATTGTGGGATAAATGCATGTGTTTTGTATGAATGAGTGTATATGCATGCATGTGTATCTATGTACGTATATATGTAGATATGTATATGTGTGTTTATATTATATGTATGTATATGAGTATATGTATGCATATATGTATGTGTATATGCTTGCATGATTTTTTAATCAAACCAAAGAGACTCACCATGAAGCTTAAATTCTTAATAATCCATTTTTTCCAAAGTTTGGATTATTTGAGAGTGTGTTCTTTGCTCTTGACCTATGTCAAAGTAATAACAAGTGAGAACTAGAAAGTAATAGATGAATCTTATTAGGTGATTGTGTTGCATGAGGAAAAGAGAATGAAAGGGATTTGTGATGTGGCATCTATGGAGTAGCGATTTTCCATGCAAGAAAACAAAAAGATGTTCCATCTTATCATCAATCAATGGCATAATTCATTATGTACCTAGCCCAAGAGTCATGCCCACTTATGAATAGGACGAACAAGCTTCATTAGATGGTGAGAAGAGATTCAACAAACATAAATTACCCAAAAAGGTTGTTTATCATGGCAATGCGCAGAATGACTTCATGGTAAGATTAATAGTATGCCAATAACTATTGAACATATGGTACACGGACCAAGGAGATCACAAAGAATAGAGGACTAGAGGTGGCTTCTACTTGCATGGTCAGTATAGTCATCATGGTTGATATTATGAAGGAATTAATGAAGTGGATAATTAAAGATAATGCACTTGTAGATATGGCATGAAATGAGTCTATGCAAGAAAATTATGAAATATTAATGAAGAACGAGGCATTCAAGACTACTAGATAGTCTACTATCCAATCAAAGAGAATGTAACACATAGATTCATAAACCTTTGGATGGATATGGAAGGATGATGTTAGACATGGTCAATATACCAACCTCATGGAAGGTTTGGCATCATGACTAGAAATTAGCTCACCATTGCGTGTCATTGAGGTGGGGTGTTAGATATGATCAATGCATCATCCTATTGTAGCATTGTGATTGTTGCATGATACCCTATTTTTTAAGGCCCTCATTGTTGGAGCAAGTCTATAACAAGCCTAAGTATTGGCTTGAGTCCCACAAAGTCATAAAAGAAGCCTTAAAATAAAGACAATGTAAAGTTCACTTGTGAACTACCTCTTGTAACTTTTGAAAACTTTACTTAATGTAAAAGTGAAAGAGTCTTAAGTGGTTGAGTCCACTTGATCAAAAAGGGAAAGAGGAGCCACGAATTCATGATTTTTGGTAGGTAGAGAATCAAATCAGTCACAAATTGATTGGAGAGTGATTGAGGGAAGTTAGCCTCCCAAACTCAATTATAAATGGATGGCAGTTTTAGTCGTGGTTAGAGAGACCTATGTGAAGACCCCCAAGAGCTGAGCTTTATGCCATATCAAGGTGTGATTACAAGGCACACATATGTATCAGTAAGTCCATTGTATTGTACAAGCAATATACTTTCATTTTCATGATCATTTGAGTTCATATTTCCATGTTCTTGTGAAGTGTACTACTCACTACCATAACTCTCAGTTTTCTCACTCAGATTGCAAAGATGGTTTCTCTGAGCTTGGTGCACCATTTTCAGTGATTTAACTTGGTAAAGTTAGCTCTATACGTCTACTATATGATCACAAATTTTCATTTTATTTGAGTCTTTCAATCTTCAGTTATGTTCAGTTGAATTCAATACTATCTGTTCATTTTCACTTCTCTGTCAAGTACCCGACTTTTTTACTAATCTTGTCAGAGTTGTTTCTCAGTGTGTACTTATCTAAATTCAATGATTAAAAGCTTGTTGGATTTAACTTACTGTCTAGTATAAGCAAATTGTAAGGCAGGTCATCAATGGCTTGAAGGCAAATGACAAGTGGGAAGCATTCAGCACAGCTATGGATTTGTACATGGACATGCATGTACCTGATTTCAATACACTCATTGGACAAGTACTTACTCAAGAGGCAAAGCTTATAAAAAATGGAGAAAGCTCTAAAGGTAATCAATCTTCAGCTTTTTATCAATGTCAATCTTCAGCTTTATACACTGATAAAAGCAAGTCCAAAGATAACAAAGGAAAGGCAAAGAAAGTGGATGATGAAGCAGGTACATATCAAGTTAACTATGTAGGTAGAGGAAGACATGGCAAAGGTAGAGGAAGAGGAGGTAGACAAGGCGGGGGGAGATCCCAAGGCTCCAACTCATGTTCTATTTGTGGATTAACTAATCATACAACTGAAAATTGCTTTAGGAATTCCAGGAATCAAAGAGGCATAGGATACAATAGAGGAAGTTATGGCTACTCAAGAGGAAGGTTCAACAATTATCATGCCAGCTACAACAACTACAATCATTCAAACTATCAAGGAGGCTACAAAGGAAGGAGAGACTACAATAACTACACAGAAGACTCAAACAAAGAGGATTCATTATTGATCATGAACATGACTATGCCAGAAGGTAAATCTGATGAGCATGTTTTCTACATAGATTCAGGTTGTTCAAATCATGTAGCAGGAAATGTGGCACTCCTATCAGATTTAGAAGATCCAAGGAATAAGCATGAGGTACAAATAGGAGATGATACAAGACATCTTGTGGAGAAAATAGGCAATGTCAAAGCACGTGATGGAAACATCAATCTACTCAGTAAGGTACTCTATGTCCCTACCATTACAAAGAATTTGATAAGTGTTGGCCCGCAGATAGTAGAGAAAGGGTTGCAAGTCAGGTTCACAAAAGCAGGATCATTTGTTGAAGATCCAAGTCAAGGATTCAGAAGAATTGCAAAAGGTGAAAAGACAGGTAGATTGTTCACATTTGAATTACAAGACACTAGAAACATTGCTCTCTTTCATTATGGTAGTCACACACTCACAGAATTGGAAGTATGGCACAAAAGGTTAGCACATATTGCTGAAAGTTCATTAAAGCAAATTTGCAGGGACCAAAGTGTACTTGGACTCCCTAATTTTTCAAAACAACATATGATTTATAAGTGTAATGTCAATTTGGAAAGTCTCACAGGTTACCATTCATGAAGAAAGGTTATATGCATGGAGATCTCTTGGAGTTGGTTCATACAGATGTATGGGGACCTAGCAAGGAAGCTTTAATATCTGGATCAAGGTATTATGTCTCCTTTATTGACGATTGCAGCAGATGGACTATCCTATTCTTTATGAAACACAAAGATGAAGTTTTTTCATGTTTCAAAAGATATTTGGCTCTTGTGGACAATCAAACAGGTAAATCACTAAAAAGGCTAAGGGAAGATGGAGGGGGAGAATACTTCTCCCATGAGTTTGATTCTTTTCTTCAAGAAAGAGGAGTCAAGAGAGAGGTAACTACAAGGTACACTCTTGAGCAAAATGGAGTGGCAGAAAGGAGGAATAGGAAAATTGTTGAAGCTGCACGGTCCATGTTAAATGAAAAGCATTTGCCTAGTTATCTATGGGATAAGGCTGTAGCTACAGCCACTTACTTGATTAACAGGTTGCCTTCAAAATCCCTTGATGGGATGACTCCATATGAGGCTTGGATTGGAAGAAGACCAAGCTTAGATCATTGTAAAATTTTTTGATGTATTGCTTTTGCTCATGTTCCTTCACAGGTTAGAGGCAAGATGGATCCAAAGGCAGAAAGGTGTGTATTTATTGGATATGACAACAATCAAAAGGGTTACAGGTTATACAACCCTACCAACAAAGGATTCTCGGTAAGCAGAGATGTAGTTTTTTATGAAAACAATTCATGGTATGAAGATTCATGCAAGAAGGTCAATTTAGCATATGATCTTGAAGAAGATTTTCCAAAGCTTGGTAGAGAACAACCGAAGATTGAAGAACAAGACACCTCAGAGGATGATGAAGAATCTCAGATGGTATGAAGAAGATCAAAGATCAGATGAGAGAAGAGTTCAAGATAAGTGATTTGGGTTCACTTACCTACTTCCTAGGTTTGTAAGTTGTCTACAAAGATCATGGCTTGTTTCTCACTCAAAGAAAGTACATTAAGGACATATTGGCAAAATTCAAGATGCAAGATTCTAAGATTGTAGGTACTCCAATGGAGGTCAATCAAAAATTGAGCTCACATGAAGGTGAACTTATAGAGGACATCACATCATATCAAAGTCTAGTGGGTAGTCTCAACTATGCCACATTGACAAGAGTAGATATATGTTACAGTGTGAGTGTGCTAAGTCAATTTATGCACACACCAAGGAAACCACATATGGATGCTGCCAAAAGGATTCTCAAGTATCTCAAAGGAACCATAAGCGAAGGACTTTATTATCCTTATGTATCTGATTTAGGTTTGAAGCTATTTTGTGATGCATATTGGGATGGCTCCAAGGAAGATAGAAGGACCACTTCAGGTTATCTTACCTTTGCAGGTTCAAAGCTTATTTCATGGTCATCCAAGAAGCAACCCACAGTTGCTCTCTCTTCTACTAAAGCTGAATACAGAGGTCTTGCCATAGCTACACAAGAAGCTATGTGGATGAAGACATTATTCAAAGATCTTGGATTGGAGTTTGGAACTCCAACTATTTATGGTGACAATATGAGTTCTATTCATTTGGCTGCTAATCCTATTTATCATGCAAGGACTAAACATATTGAAGTTCATTATCACTATGTACAAGAGAAGGTTCTAAGCAAAGAGATTCAAATATCATATGTGTCCACTCATCAACAATGTGCAGATATTCTAACCAAAGCATTGGATGGTACAAAGCTTTGCAAATTCAAGGCTATGATTGGTTTACAGGTAATCTTGGAAGATTGAAGACCTCAAGCATACGTGGCTTGAGGGGGAGCTGTTGGATCAAGTCTAGGACAAGCCTAAGTATTGGCTTGAGTCCCACAAAGTCATAGAAGAAGCCTTAAAATAAAGACAATGTAAAGTTCACTTGTGAACTACCTCTTGTAACTTTTGAAGACTTTACTTAACGTAAAAGTGAAAGATCTTAAGTGGTTGATTCCACTTGATCAAAAAGGGAAAGAGGAGCCACAAATTTGTGATTTGTGGTAGGTAGAGAATCAAATCAATCACAAATTGATTGGAGAGTGATTGAGGGAAGTTAGCCTCCCAAACTCAACTATAAATAGATGGCAGTTTTAGTCATGGTTAGAGAGACCTATGTGAAGACCTCCAAGAGCTGAGCTTTATGCCATATCAAGGTGTGATTACAAGGCACACATATGTATCAGTAAGTCCATTGTATTGTACAAGCAATATACTTTCATTTTCATGATCATTTGAGTTCATATTTCATTGTTCTTGTGAAGTTTACTACTCACTACCATAACTCTCAGTTTTCTCAATCAGATTACAGAGATGGTTTCTCTGAGCTTGGTGCACCATTTTCAGTGATTTAACTTGGTAACGTTATCTCTATAAGTCTACTATATGCTCCCAAAGTTTCATTTCATTTGGGTGTTTGAATCTTTAGTTATGGTCAGTTGAAGTCAACACTGTCTGTTCATTTTCACTTCTCTATCAGGTACCCGACTTTTTTACTAATCTTGTCAGAGTTGTTTCTCAGTGTGTACTTATCCACGTTCAATGATTTAAAGCTTTTTGGATGCAACTTAGTGTCTAGTATAACCATACAAATTTTCATAATCATTGAAGTCTTAAATCTGGAGTTATGTTCATTTTTCTGCTCACTGGTCTCAAACTGTAGCAGCCCGTGAAAATCGGGATGATGTCATCAGTTGTTAAACATCATTCTCAGTGTGTGGTTCATTATTTTTTATGAGATTACTCTTTGAAAGTTAGCTCTTTAAGTTAAATAGAGTTCTCCAATAAGAATTAAGCTAATTGCTGCTGTGCTCAGAGAATTATGCAAAACATTGGACAGGTGTATGAACCAAAAATAGCAAGTTCTTCACCTCTGAGCTAACTCCAACTTATCTGTTTTGATCTATCTTTTTGTGAGTGATCTTCCAAGGTACATAGGGTGTCTAATACATCCATTGGAAAGCTAAACAGGCCCACCATATACTCTTGGAGTTCATTTGGCTAGTGTAGATCAAGGATTTTGCAACACCTCTTCATCTTCAAGCACATACCTATCCATCTCTTCACACTCATTATGGTGAGAAGCCATGTGAGATTGTTTGACATTGGATGAGTAAATAGGAAGATTACTTCTAAGACATTGGATTTGGGATTGATCCTATGTGAGGATCAACCCAAATTAGGGGATATAAAAAAGGAGAGCTTTCTTACATAGGAAAGCATTTATTAGATATGGGACACTAGATCTAGCCTAGACCCTAAGTGTGGATTAAGAAAGATCAAGAGTTATGAAAAAATTATTCTTGATCCTAATTTTATGCTATAGTATTTACATGATAAATCTATGGCAGAGATTAATTTAAGGATGGATCAAGCTAACGTGACCTTATTGCATGGGAAGTCTCACCCAGAGTTGGAGGACCTTATAAGGATGTTGCCCTTCCCTTTTAGGATTATAGTTTTTGGTGTTATGAACCACTAGAGTGTCCATCTAACTACTCATTTTCTTGGCCTATATCCCTTTACATAGCATCTATATCAATCGTG
This sequence comes from Ceratopteris richardii, assembly GCA_020310875.1. Taxonomy (NCBI): domain Eukaryota; kingdom Viridiplantae; phylum Streptophyta; class Polypodiopsida; order Polypodiales; family Pteridaceae; genus Ceratopteris; species Ceratopteris richardii. The sequence goes on from CM035429.1 coordinate 22,519,068, forward strand.
ATCAAAGCTCCATATAGAGAGTGCATGGGTGGATAGAACTATCTATTTCTTGTGTACTGTTTGAGATCCATTGTATTAGAGTTTTAAGTTTTATTGAATTGAGTTGAGCTAACCTTTTTCTCACGTTTAGTCCACTTTCTATTACAATCATATGTCTTATGTCTTTACCATGAACAACAATATCTCTCTTTCTCTCTAAGCTTGATCCTATATGTGTGTTGTGGTAAGTTGCACATGATATTGGAGTTTCAATACTAGTCACCACTAGTTGTATTTCATTATCTCCTTCTTACATAATTTGGATACAAGATAATTAATTTATTAAGAACTAATATGTCTTGGTTAGCCTATTTTTAAGAGTTTTAGAGCTTGTAGGATCCTTTTGAGAAATAATATATGCCTTCATAAGATGCTATTTTAACTACATACATTATCTCACACATCTAACTAGCTTGACTTCTTGTTTTTCTTCATTTTCATATTCCATATCTTGAAACACTATCATGTGTTTATTAGGGGCTTTTAAGAAATATTTTAAAGAAATTCTTTTTTAAAAGTTGGATCCTTCACATAAAATATTTTATTATTGAAAATTACATTCTCTTCTAGTACATCTCTTCCTAGACTATTATTCTATGTCTTTACCCATGTCAAAAATTCATAACTATTGATAAGGTACCTCACGCATAGATAAAAGGGATACCATATTGGATTTTTCCAAACCTAGAAAAAATTGAAATTTATGGATGAAAAAAATGTTGAATTTTAAATTAAAGTCATTTACGCTTGGGTTTGATGACTTTGTGAGATTATTTAGATTACCCTTCATTTGAAACTTCTTTTAATTATTCTTTGAGGTAGAATGGAGTATCTCTAAACACTTCCATAATTTTGCCTAAGTGTCCAAGTCTTCAATATGCCTTGTTATTGCATTATTCATGTGGCATAATATTATAAATGCAACTATAATTTCACTTTCCTTCCATCTTCACTAGCTTCTTTTCCTCTCAAAATAGGCATTTCAATCTACCACTTCCTTTTCTTATGCTTCCTTGGAATTATAATGCCCATTTGTGATACTAATTAAGCGATAAAAATTATGGACTTTTTGTTTGAGTCAAGCTTCCAATGTGGTGGGCTTCCTCTTACACGATTTGAAGCAAAATGATTCCCTTTATCTAAGGATATTGATTCAGAATCATTTACTCCCAATCTTTACTTGATATTTCACTTTCTTTAAGAAAATCCTTTAGATGTTTTCCAAAGCCCTATGATGGGTTACAACATTGTGTTTTCACTTTAAATATAATATTGAAGCTAGTGGTTTTGCTTAGGACTCTCATAGAATCTTAGATATCATTCAATCAAAATTCATTCTATGATGAAATTGAAAAAAACAACTCCAACGCAAGTTAATCTTTGCATATACTAGATCAAGTGGATTCCACACAAAGTTTGATCTCTTACTCTTTATTATTGGGGACATAAAACTAGAGTACTTTGAAAAGAAATATACTAAAAAGGGTCAAGAAGATAAGAAGAATGATTATGTGGATAACTAATTATCTAATTCAATACAAATAAATGGATTATAATAGGGCTAAATATTAGTTCAATTAATACTCCATATTGTCAAGTGAAGCCTTTCACTAGAAGCCCAACTTTATACCTTGTAGTAGTACCATCTTAATGCTTCTCCATCTTATTTACTCACTTCTTTCAAATTGCCTTCATATCCTTCTTCATTTCTACTAGTGTCTAGGTATGATTGCCCTTCAGGGTTTTGCTCTCCTCCTCCATAGCCTCTTGTAATTCTACGCATGTATTTTTTTCGTCAAAGCATGTGAGCTTTTCTACAACCCTGCTCATGTATGCATAGTGTCTAGCATTAAACGAATAATATGTAAATCTTTCAACTAGCCACCTCATCCTATGAGAAGTTCTTATCTCACCATCACATTGATTTGGAAATTTTTTAATGACCTTTGAGCTCTCCCCCTTCTTTGCATGATGGTCTTCATTCATCTCAATCCATAAGTCTTCATCGTCTTCTATCTTTGATATAGAACATCAAGTTTGCTCTTCCATTGACTTGGAATAAAAAAAAGCATGTACATCCAAATACTCGGAAGTGTGAGATAACTCATTTCTTATTTTACCATGCTTTATAGGTTGTTGTAGCATGTATTCCGCATGTGGGAGCTCCTTTCATGATGTGTATTGGAGTGGTTGTTGCATCAACCCAATAGCTATTAGGTATAGACATCTACTTTATTATGTCCCCCACACACTTTGTAATGTACCTATTGTTCCTTTATACCACAATATTTTCTTGTGATGTGCACTTGCATATGATGAGTGCTTTGATACCATTTCATTCCAACAAGTTAGAGAACTCATCAGAGAAATGTTTGCCCCCTCCATTTGACCTTAAGCACTTGATATACCTATCATATTCCTTTTATACAATATCTTTGATCTTTTTGAAGTAACAAAAGACATCTTATAAATGCTTCATACAATAAATCCAAGTCATCCTTATGCATTCATCAATGAAAGTTACAAAGTACCTATTACCTCTAGTTTTGTACTCCTTTTTTGGTCCCCAAAAATGAGTATTTATTAGGTCAAATGGATGATAGCTCACATAATTGCTCTTCTTGAAGAGAAATCTAGTTTGCTTACTAAATTAACAAGATTCATAAAAAATATTAAGGTTTTGATTATAGAGATTTTTTCCTTTTCATATCCTTCAATCTCCAATTATTGATATGTCTATACCTTTTTGTGCCATAAGTCCAATTCTTTTAACTCCTTACTTTCATATGTGAAGTATGTAGTTTGGTTGAAATTTGGAATCACATCCAAAGTGAATAGCCTTTCCTCCTTCCTGAATCTGGTCATTAATGTGTGCCCTTCCTTAGGGTTTTCCACAAAGCATCCCTTCTAGTTGAGCTTGAATTGCAATTCTCTCTCAACCACTTGACCCAAAGAAACAAGATGCTATGTGATTGTGGGCACATGTGCAACAACCTTCAAGCATTTATTTTTGTAAGAGCCATCTCACATAATGTCACCTCTCTCTATGGTAGCATGAGGGCTACTATCACCTCTCTCTACATGCCCCTTTGGGTGATGGAACCTATATGCTTGAAAAGAAATCCTTATTCCAACTCATTTGATGGCCACACCCTCTATTAATGTACCATGTGCTTGACCTTTGTGTCTTTTAGTTACTCATCTTCATAATAGCTAGCATACTTTGACTCTCATTTGAAGTAGATGTGTAATTATACTTTCCTCTATATGTTGAATTTTTCTTATCCTTTTGATAGCAATCCGTTGCATAATGGCCGTATTTGCCACATATAAAGAACTTTTTGAGTTGTGGTTGTCACTATTCTACTTGTAAATTCCCACTCTTTCTTTAAAGCTTTCCTCTTCCTCTTGATAAAGAGAATATGCTTCCTTTGTGTTGATCACAAGCACAATTTGATCCTCTTCCTTGCCTTTATCTTTATCAACCTTGATTCCTTCCTTTTTCATGTGCCTTTATCTACATAGAGTGCTTATGATTCATTTCCTTTTGCCTTTGTGCCTTCAATTTTTATCTCCTTAGTTGACATCAAGGCTAGTAACTGCTCAAAGGTAGGAAAAGTATCTCTAATGTACTTAGATGTTTTAAAATCCTTCCACGTCTCATCATGCTTTAGCCCATTCAAGGTGTATGCAACTAAGTTATCATCATTTATGTGAAAAACTATAGACCGTAATGCATCGCTCACTTCTTTGATCTTCTAAATATAAACATTTATACCGATAGTATGTTCTCTCCTTAAGTTATTGAATTCATTATTCAATTGGATCGTTTTGGCTTTGGTTGAAGTGGAGTAAAGTGTCTATACGATTTCACATACGTTCATGGATGTGTCTAGATCTTTCATGTGCCGTATCATGGCATTAGTAATGTGTTAAGATAATATGAACATGAATCTATTATCTCTTTCATTATACGTTTTGAAGTTCCTTAAGTGATGAGGAGTTGGATTCTAACCCAATCTAGGGCTACCATATATGCCACTAATGAGACACCATAAACCTTTTCCCATGAGGAAGCTAGACATTCTAATCATCCATGGGAGATTATTGTTTTTTACTAATCTCATCATTTGAGTGCTATACTCTTACATGATGTACTCTAACTTATTCTTCTAGATACCTTTGATCTAAGAGGACTGAAAAATAACAAAATATTTTAGCTTTGTACTTCACAAGTACCAAAATGGAGTAGATGCTCTTCTTCATCACTAACAGACTCCCCTTGAGCTGATTCATGTGCTTTTGAATGTGAATCAACAACTCTCCTTCCTTCGAGTCCTTCACCGGATGATTGTCCTTCTTCTTGTACATCTTTGTATGTCAAAATGACTTGATACCATTTATGTGAGAATGTACACCTTTCCTATGCAACCTTCAAGCATAGATGACCTCATAGGTACACTTATAGATATCTTTATTCATTCATATGTATGATTCTCTCAAATCGTGAATATTGAACTCGAGTGCTTCAACACATACAAAATAAACTATACAAAATTGTTGATGCAAGGTATCTCACTCAAAATACTTACTCCTACTCCACAAAGCAATGCCTTCACAATAGAATATCTTATGCCTTCACTTGGCATGGACATAGAGACCATTGTTCATCCTTGTATCAATATATCTAAAAGTACACAAAGTTTAGAGACGAGTTTCAAGACAAGTTTAGAAAAAAATGGTAGTTCTCTAACAAACCAAGTATAAAAGGAAATTATTAAAATTTTATAATGAAGATCTGCTCAAGAGCGAGAGTTATCTTGCTCCTACAAACATACATCTGTAACCTAGATATGGCTACTCAAAGTCCACAAAACATATGCAAGAAAGCATGAGGCTTTCTAAACAAGGGGTCTACTAGCTTATTCAAATCCTATGATAGCTTACACATATGCAGGGTGTTTATTCAAAATATAATGTGTGTACATATGAACTTGAAAAGATTCCCTAGTTGATAAGAGCTCTTTTCCTAAATTATACGCTTTATCACACCTAAGTGTGATAGGTGGCTTTTGAATTTTAAGAGGAAGCTTTCAAACTCAAATTTCAGCTTGATTCCTCATCCTTGATCTTGTGTTCCTCAATGATGCTAGTGGCATACTTCCCAAAGGTTCATACGCTCCTAAGGTTTGCACTTGAATTTCAACACCATATGCTTGAGTAGGTCTTAAGGTCCAAGCATTCTAAAGAAGCTACCTTATTCATAATCACATGAACCAAGTATCAAAGCGTATATGATGAAAGAATGCTAAAATTAAAATACCTCAAAATTAATGGTAGAATTCTTTATCTATTTGATGACAAAGAGAATATAGGATAACATGGTAAAGAGTGAAATGTACACACACACACACGCATATATATATATATATATATATATATATATATATATATATATATATATATATATATATATATATATATATATATATATATATATATATATATATATATGTGTGTGTGTGTGTGTGTGTGTGTGTGTGTGTGTGTGTATTGTACACTCATGTTGAATGTCCAGATTTAAATCTTGAATATTTGAGTGCTAAGAAAGATACAAACTCGAGATAGATACTATAATTTTGATTAAAATTAATGTATAATTTGAAGTAGAATTATATTTTAATTATGAGAAAAGTAAAAGAAATGATTTTGTACATCAATTAATGCTAAGAGTAAAAGAGTTGGTAAAGTACAGTAGATAATAGAGACAAAGAAGAGAAAAAGAATTTTGAAAGATTCATGTTTGTAGTTTATTGCACTTATATAGTGTTGAATTAATATTTATGGTGTAGGCGGTTTATTGGTTGACATGTTATACTGATGCAAACTTATGCTCACCCTTCAAACAAGCTCCTCACATGTAGACTGATAATTCATTAAAAAAAAGAATTGCAAGATAGGATATTTTTCAAGAAAATCTCTCCATGATATATATCATAAAATGTAGAATCAACTACCTCGCAAGTGTCCTTTGAAAAAAAAATTCAAGCTAAATGTATGCAATAAGCATGAAAAATGTAAATGTTTCATTATTTCCAGTCTAAAAAATTAACTATATCCAAGATACGCTCTCCATGCTATTATCCTATGTCTTTATATATTCCTTCACAATTCATAATCAAATGGTGGGAGCTTTACTAGCATAAAAGACTCAATACTTATACATTGGTGATCATATATTTTATTTAATAACTTGTCCAATCCTTTTCACATTACTCTTAGCTTGTATATTAAAGAATTTTTCAAGAACGTCCATGAAATGCTTCCGGAAGAAAACCATTTGGATCTCTTATTTTGAGAATAGCATATAAATTAATGCAAACTCTCAAAATTCATTGATAATTGGTCCATCAAGGGTATGAAATTGTAGTTTCAGTACCTTATTAGATGGACAACATCTTCAAGAATAAAATATCTATAATCCTCAATATAGTTAAATGCACATAAAATACTAGAATATATCTGAAGTTTAAACATGTATAATCGGTATTACTAGATATTGATCGAATGTATGCAATGATTGGTCACTCTCATTCAAATGAGAAAAAAACTTCAGATTTTTAACATAATGTGATCAAACATATACATGGAATGAGGAGTTCTATGTCATGGTTGTGAAATAGGACGATTCAAGAAAGTTTTGTCACACCCATTTGAATGACATAAACATTTATATGGAATGTGATTTAGCATGAGAAAGGTAGTATGTTGATCTTTCTATGAGTATGTGAGCTTGCTATCATCTAGTATTGGAAAAGACATTTATGCCAACAAAAGAGAATTCGTAAGAACAATCAATGCAATCAACAAATTTTATAACTACTTTTTCAAACATGTTCTTATTTTGTGATGAAGCATCAATCTCTTTTGTAATTGAAAGAACTTGGAGAATCTTGTAGGAGGTAGAAAAGTGAGTTGTGAAACGATGAAGTTTGGTTCACCCAATTCACACAAGACCAGAGATAGAGTCAATAAGAAACAGATAGGTTTGCACATTGACTAGCTTAAAAAGTTATTATCTTTAGATGAGATAATCAACTTGAAATGCTATTAGGCACTAGCATGATTACAATTAAAAAACATCATTTTGGAGGAGTGCTACACATAGGGTTGAGTGCCTAGAATGCCTAAGAGTATAAGAAATAAGCAAAATATGATTTTGGAATGAACCTGGCACTTAACAGTGGTACCTCCTATTTTTCAAGAATGCATAGATATAGACCCCAAGACACAAAAACTACAATTCCTACCGCTCTAGTCAACCAAATGCTTTGAAATTTATAGAAACAAACTAGACACTAATACCTTTCCAATGATTCCTTTCTCATCCAATTTGGAGCTCTACAGAGAGAGCAACAGCCTCTACAAGCACACTATTGTTGAAGAAGATGATGCAGAAAAATGAAGGAGCAAGACAATGATGGTCACAAGTGTATGTATATTGTTTCCATGTAATGTGCAAGTGATTTGAAGCTCCTATATATACTCTTGAAGTGCTCCAAGACTTCTACAAGTGGATTTTGAATCCAAATGAAGGTGGTATAGGTTGTTGGAGGTAATCAATTCACTTTTGTAAAATCTAGGAAAAGTAAAGATCTAGTTTGATCTTTTTTTAGGTGCTTGATTGATTCGTTGATTACGAATCAATAGTTGAAATTTATGTTATTCCAATTTTGAGGTTTGACACATACTCACCTCTCATTAATTACCTCTTCATTGTTTATGTGTTTGTTGTAAGCTCAAAAGGAAGCTAGCCCTTGAAAATGTAGAGAGCACACTCATAACCTTAAAGTAGAGTGTTGAATTAAAAGAGGATAAGTTATTTATGGCTTGGATAAAAGCCCAGATATGCTTGGAGATATGGAATACTAAACAATCTCATGACCTTATCCATATGGAGTGATTTGGAGCACCAAAAGTCACCCAAGGCAATGGATGGATAAAGGAAAAGAAGTGAAAGGTCAAGAGGTGATAAAGGGTGCAAGGGTAGGTGAAGAGACAAAGACTCCCACATATCTCTACATATAGAATTAAATTGAACATGGAAATTTGTGGAGATGAAACAAAGATGGTGTATAATCATATGATGTCATTTTCACACCAATGGATATAAGAAGGAGGCCAAATATGGTGCTACAAGGCACATAGGTATTCCAACCACATACCTTTTTTGTACAGAGACACCTTGGGAAGGTGATGTCTCTCTATGTACGAATCTATTTAATCCATATGATATCTTGTTGGAAATTTTATCTCTTATAATTTTTGTGTATTAAATATGTTTATTAGATGATTCTCCAATATTTAGAGGGAACATTTCTTGTGAACCTCAGTTTTCTACTTAACCGGAGATGATAGGTAGTCTATATTCACATACATTGTTGCCTAGCCTTATGAACTCCAAACCGAGTGTTCTTTAGCTTGCTAGAAAGAGGACATAGTCTAATATGTGGATAAAGTTTCACTACAACAGATCGGCCATATACCGAGGTTTTTACTGAGGGAAATGAATGTGCATATTTTTCCCCTGACGTTGGTGTAGGTGTCGATATGCAGGTCGGTATTAAAGCACCTATATAGGCATCAATATAAGCGTCGGTATGAGCGTCAGTATGAGCATCAGTATAAACATCAGTATTACTAATGCCCATACTGACGGTTATATCGACACCACTACTGAGTGCACTCTCACATATACCGATGCCTGTTGGGTGTACCAATGTGTATTCCAATGGCATTACTAGGAATACCGTCGCTTATACCGATGACCATATCTGCAAAGTTTTTTCTGGGTAGAGTGTGTTGTCTTTTGCTACAGCAACATTACCATGATGTTCCTTAGCAAAAGACAATACACTATTCCCAAAACAAAATTGAGTACATGTGATGTGTGCTTTAATCTCAACTGAAATATGATTTCCTAAAATAGAATAGTATTGGACACAAAAGAGATAATCAGAATGAACCATGAACCATGAACCATGAACCATGTACAAGAAGAGTTATATATTTCATAAATGAAGCATGTACAAGAGTGTAGCAAACCATTTTCATATATGACACTTTTACAAAATGTGGCACTAAGGTAGGCTGTGCCATATAAAAATCAGAAATACAAAATTTTTGTGTGCCATTGCCATACACATGCAAAGAATGTTCCATATCAACAGACTTGCAACAAAGAACATTCATGAAATGAGATAAATTCATATGAGATTTACAACGAACAAGTAAAAACCAAGTTTATAAATTCATCACCTCATCGCAAATGCTCCCATGAAACGACCGCACTGTGTCCCTCCAAGTCCTCCAATAGTGCAGTCAATCCATGACGATATCCATAAGCCCCCTCCGTTCATGTTGAAGGACGACCCATTGCCAGCTCCTACAATAAATATACAAAACATTATAGGAACATACATGAGAATCTTAACACAAACAAATTCAATAAATCAAATGGTGCTTACGAACTCGTGATGCATCGTGTCATATCCGGCACTGCCCAAATGTGACGGTCCAACCGTATCTAAATGTGTGATTGTGGCATCTCACTACTAGTGATATCGGTCAAGAGTCTGCTGCTGCTCATCGTGAATCATATCCCACTTCTCAGCATCTAACCATACAGGTTTGGTAAGCCTACTCTGCAAGCATCACGAGCCTCGGATCGTCGATGGGACATAACTTCACATGCGGTGTGCAGAATTCACTCTGAACTGAAAAGAGGCTGTCCATCGGCTCGTTGGAACTCTTGATAAATCATCTACGTGGTATAATGCTTCCGATCTTTATCTTGTTCACTCCATTTCAACATGATAGAGTGTCCACTCTGTATGGAGCAAAGTTGTCATATACATGCATGCATTGCTTTGTTAGCCGCATCCATCACCGAAGCTCCATCTCAGATACTATAAACCTTCGAGTCATCATGGTCATCAGCACCCCAAGGTGTACATGGTGTTCCATGTGGTGTACCACATGGCATACCTACATCTAAGGTACTTATCCTAGGAGTAGAAGCAGGTGACACAATGTCTTTCGGACTACCTCCACAACAACCGCCTCCTCCAGACCTATTTGTAGATCCACTCCTAGAATCTCCTACTCTAGAGCGTGACCTCGAGCTACGAGACAGGCCAGAACTTGTATCGCATTGAGGTGTCGAACGCACATGTCTACTACTAGAGACAGTAGGGGATGGCTGAAAAGATGGTCGTGGTGGAGTCATAAAGCTAGGAGACATACCTCTGATGGGAGTAGCACCACCTGTAGGAGTGACACCGGTAGGAGTGAGGCGGGTAAGAGTGAGACCGCCAGGAGTGAGTCCGGGGGTAGTGCTACCAAGAGCGATCCAATACTGTGATGCAGCAGCCATATATGTGGGGGGTACCAGAGAGATGAACTCTAAGAACTAATCCTCTTTCATGGAATGTGGAGTGATTGGAGGACTATCTCCCATCGTGCATTGTAACAAAACAACTCAAATAATTAGCATGTGATAATAAAGGTAATATAGAGAAATGGTAGTATAACAAAAACCTAGCAAAAAAATTAAACAAAAATTAGTACGTACAAGTGTTTGATTAAAATATCCTCTAGTCTAGCATCCTCTTGGAGATCTGATGCACCGAGAATATCTATCTCTATATTGATGACTTCTAACTTGCTTGCTATGCTGGTTTCTTCCTGATCATCATCTATTGCTTCATCCTATATTTCGTCTTCTTCAGCGACCTCTTCTTCTCGAACAATGATCTCTTCCTCCTTAACTATCAAATGAATCTCTGAGTCCACTACAGATGGACTTTCTTCTACATCTATGTTCTCACAAATTTTTCTACTACATGGGTCGATTTGTAAAACAAATTGTTGATATATTAAGGTAGTGATGTGTGTGAACACACTAGGACCGCCGGGGCACTTTTTTCCCTCTTTAGGAGGTTTTTTTCCCCCGGCTTGTATATACGCCTATTGCCCTAATGGGCTACTTATCTTTGTACATTCTCTAGTAATACATTCAGTATTGTGTGTTTGTGCTACAAGCTTCTTCTTCTTCCTTGTGTTGTTCGCGTGCTTCTATAGACGTCTAACTCCAACAATTGGTATCAGAGCAGGTCGTTGCTTCATCTAGGGCGCCGTCGACACTCCTCTGTTTGTAGTCTCAGAATCGCGCGAATTTTGGTGAGCATACTCAGCGTGTTTTCAAGATCAAAACGGCTTCGCTCAATGGTGCCGAAATCGCGATCTGAGCTCGTTTTGGCCTCCGAAGGCACTATCGTAGCGCTTGTGCATGCTATTTCGTCTTTTTGTGCCAAAGGTATATACCAGTTTCTGTTCGTTAGTTTAAGCGTCTCGAAGTCTGCTACAGGTCTAGCAGAACTCGTCTAGGCAGTTCTGTTCAACCTTTTGAGATACAGTCAATTTTCTGCATCAAGGTATTTTAGTCACCGGCCATGGCTGAAAGAAGTGATGTATTCCGTATGTTGGCTGTTGAGGATAAGTTGGATGGTACCAACTACCCATTATGGGTTTATATGATGTGACATGTTTTGGTTGCAAAAGGATTGTGGAACATTGTGCAGTGTGTTGAAAGACGTCCTGGTACACCTGTAACGACAGGTACTACAAATACAGGTGCTAGAGATGATGAAGATGGTGTCGAAGATGATATTCCACAGATTCCTGTTCGTGCTGTTGTTTCTGTTGCACCTACTGTAGAGAAAATTTGTTGGGATGGCAGAGATGCCCAGGCACATGCATTGATAGCTTTGTCTGTCAAACGTGCCATTATTCCTCATATTCGCTCTTGCAGAACAGCTAGGGATGCTTGGGATACACTTACCACATTGAACCAAGCTAGGAATGAGGCTCATGTTGCTTACCTCCGAAAACAGTTGGAGAGTGAGCACATGAATGAAGGTGATTCTATGGACAGTTTCCTAATGAAGATCAAAGATTTGAAGGAACAGTTGATTTCTGCTGATGAGGTTATACCAGATAGCTCACTTGTGCAGACCGTTCTGAATGGTCTTCCTGATTCATATCAGAGTTTTGCTTCTACTCTTCGGTTGATGATGAAAGGCAATCCGAATGCCTTATCATTTGAGGAGTTAGTCTCTGTTCTGTTGCAGGAAGTGCATGGTCAAGAGTCAGGCTTTACCACATAGTTTCTGGCTTGAGGTTGTCATGTGTGCAGCATATGTACTGAACAGGTGTTCCACTAAAGCGCTGAAGTCTATCACTCCATATGAGGCTTGGCATGACCGCAAGCCATCTGTTGCTCATCTACGTGTTTTTGGTTGTTTGGCATATGCATTAGTGCCCGAACAACATCGCAGAAAATTGGATGATAAGGCAGTAAAATGTATTTTTGTTGGGTACAGTTCTGAAAGTAAAGGCTATCGTCTGTATCATCCACAGACTAAACGCATTTTGGTTAGTTGTGATGTTGTCTTTGTGGAAGATGCTATTCAGCCATTGCTTTCATGTACTAAGGAGACATTTGTTAGCTCCAAAGACATGTATGATACGTTGATGCCTCTTTTTACAGGTGGACAGTCTAGTGCTGGTCCTAATGAGGCAACTTCTCAGCCTTTGCACGTTTCATATGATGATGCAGATCATTCTATTTCTGATGCAGATTTACATGATGCACTTGTTGATGAGAGAGCTGATATTGAGCAGGCAAAAACTATGCTAAAATGGCTAGTGCAAACTTTGCGTGACAGCAAATTAGATGCACCTTTGTCATATCGTACTCGTTCACGCTCTCATAGTGCCTCCTTTGCATCAGCTTGCTATGCTATGGCTGCCTCTAGTCTCTGTGATGAGAATGAGCCTGTTTCTTTTGATGAAGCAGAGAATTCAGAAAATTGGATGGCTGCCATGCAATCTGAATATGATGCTATAATGAAGAATGATACATGGTCTTTATGTGCCTTGCCTCCTGGCAAGAAGACCATTGGCAGTAAGTGGGTATACAAGCTGAAGCGTAAACCTGATGGTACAGTTTACAGGTATAAGGCTAGGCTTGTTGCAAAGGGTTATGCACAGGAAAGAGGCATTGATTTTGATGAGACCTTTGCACCTACATGCCGTATGACTACTGTTTGGAGCATTTGTGCACTTGCAGCCCATCATGGTTGGAATGTACATTAGTTGGACATTAAAACAGCATTTCTGAATGGTGACTTGCATGAAGAAGTGTACGTTTTTCAGCCCTGTGGCTTTGTGCAGAAAGGGCATGAAAACCAGGTGTGCAGGTTAAAGAAGGCATTATATGGTTTAAAGCAAGCACCACGTGCTTGGTATGAGAAGATACATGCCTATCTAGTTGCACATGGTTTTGTGAACAGTCCAACTGAAAGCACCTTATTTGTTAAGCGTGCTAATGATGTGATTCTGATAATTGTTGTCTATGTTGATGACATGCTCCTCACTGGTTCTATTGAGAAGCATATTGCTGATTTTAAGGTTGATTTGCATGCCTCATTTGAGATGTCTGATTTGGGGCATTTGCATCACTATTTGGGCATTCATTTTATGCAAGTTGATGGTGGAATGGCTTTGTATCAAACGAAATATATTGACACATTATTGCAGCGTTTTGGACTTGAAGACTGTAAGCCTATTGCCACTCCTATGGAGACAGGTTTACAATTGAGTCTTCATGATGCTGGAGATGCATTTGATGATGTTCTCTATCAGCAGGTTGTTGGATGCTTGATTTACTTATGCATTACTCGGCCAGATATTCAGTTTGCTGTCTCACAGATGAGCAGGTTTATTCATTGCCCAGGAGTCACGCATTGGAAGGTGGTTAAGCGCATCTTTCGCTACTTGAGTGGTACTCGGCTACTTGGGTTGTTTTATCCCAAGGGGGGATCACTACCGCCAGATTTGCATGCTTTCTCTGACTCAGATTGGGCTGGTTGCTATGACACTCGTGTGTCCACCAGTGGTTTTTGCTTCATGCTTGGTAGCTCATGTATATCTTCGTTGAGCAAGAAGCAGCCTACCGTGGCCACTTCCAGTTGTGAGGCTGAGTATAGGGCAGCTTTCACAGCGACTTTTGAGTGTGTATGGCTCAGACGCCTTATGGCTGATTTGGGTGTTGGTCAGTCTTCTGCCACCACCATCTTCACTGACAGTTAGAGCGCATTGGCAGTTGTGAGGAACCCTGTGTTCCATGCTCGCACTAAGCACATTGAGGTGCACTATCACTATGTCAAGGAGAGGTTCTCTACTGGGGAGATCAGCTTGGCATATGTGCCCACGCAGGAAAACTTTGTAGACCTTTTCACGAAGGCTCTCCCTACCGAGAAGTTTGAAGCTTTCCGCAAAGCTTTGGGCTTACTTCCTTTTGTGGAGTGATTTCCACATAGCTTGGCACTTCCTTATACATGAGTGCGAGCTCCTTGTTCACCGCATCACTCCCAGGGGGGATTTGTTGATATATTTAGGTAGTGATGTGTGTGAACACACTAGGACCGTTGGGGCACTTTTTGACCTCTTTAGGAGGTTTTTTTCCCCCCGGCTTGTATATACGCCTATTGCCCTAATGGGCTACTTATCTTTGTACATTCTCTAGTAATACATTTAGTATTGTGTGTTTGTGCTCCAAGCTTCTTCTTCTTCCTTGTGTTGTTCGCATGCTTCTACAGACGTCTAACTCCAACACAAATAGCCACACTAGTTCTTTTGAATCCGGTATTAAAACAACTTGCTCACACTGTTCGGGAAGTACAAATGTATCTCTTTCATCCATCCATAATTTTATGGAGTCGACTTGAAGCAAACCGCTTTTATCCTACCTCACTGTTGTGTTTCTTCTAGAGGTGACTACTTTGAACCATTTCACATCAAAAACAAAGTAATCAAACTTCCTAAAAGATAGTTTCAAGATATCTTGAATCACACCACAATAATCTAGCTGGCCTTCTTGAGCATTATCATCTCTCGCACTCACTCTACTTTTTTGCAAAAAGTTCACCATCACCCCACTATCAAAAGTAGACCTATTTTTATCAATTCGTGCAATCTGAAAGAGTCGTCCATGAGACCATAGTGCACCGTATTTAGTATACTCCCAATCACATTCCTTTGCAAGTTCTTCTTCTTCTTTAGAGATATCTTCACCCACTGCCTTTGCTTATGAAACCCCTATATCTAGCCATCTGCTTGTTGGAAAAGGTGGAAGAGGTCGAAGACTTTCTAGAAGAGGAAAAAATTGAGTGGAATGTTTCCTTTGAAACTGAGCTCTTTCCTTTGCGTTGGTCTCCTTGGCAAGCTCATACTTTTCTAACCACGTCTACATAGGCTCAGAGTTAACTATGCAAAACTTCATTGCCTTCTCTCTTAAAGTTGCATCCATTTTATGTGGTTCATCACCTACGAGACAAACATCTTCATCATCACTCCGTAAGCGAGGCATTTCGGGATTCCACATATGTAGAAACTCAGTTATGAATAGAAGAGACTCTCCTACAAGCCATCCCTCTGCCATGCTACCCTCTGGACATGCTCTCTATCGAACAAACCCTTTTAATGTCTTCATAAAGCGCTCTAAGAAGAACATACATCGACTATGGGCAATTCTTGCTATTGCAACTTCATCTACCACATGAACCAGTAAATGAAGTTGAAGAGTGAGAATAATTATGGGAAAGTATTTCTCTACCATACAAACAACCTTGATAGCATTGAGTTTTGCACTCTCTATGCTATCTCTATTTATCTCTTTAGAAGAGATCCACCATACTAAAGAACTAATATTATAAATGG
Source organism: Ceratopteris richardii (assembly GCA_020310875.1). Classification (NCBI taxonomy): domain Eukaryota; kingdom Viridiplantae; phylum Streptophyta; class Polypodiopsida; order Polypodiales; family Pteridaceae; genus Ceratopteris; species Ceratopteris richardii. The sequence continues at coordinate 22,534,950 of CM035429.1, forward strand.
TTCTTTGTACATCCTCTAAAAAAAAATCTTCTAAGGCTATAGGGAGCACAAACTGTACAAACTTGTGCCAATCATGAGACTTGAGCCCTCCAAGATCATCATTTTGTGTGAAAGCAGTCTTTAGACACCTCATGCATCCAGTGGGTGTCCAAAACTCTCAAATTGTTTTCTTCACTTTTTGCTCTTCCATCCTGCGAAGCACCCAAGGAGCTCTTGGTAATGATACTATTCCGTTGGACTTAGTAATTTCCCACAACTCTCGCATATGACCTCGCTCTTCTAAGTCCTCCCTTAGTGCTTTGCTTTCTTTCTTTCCGATCAAAGTCTTCCAAAGAATCTCTCCCACATTCTTAAAAATATGCATCGAGTCTAGCAAATGATTCATCAATAATTCACTCTAGTAAGGGAGTTCATGAAAAATGGACAACCGTTTCATGCCAGCGACTAGAGTTTCTGAATCCCATAGTTGTTTCCAATCATTAGCTTTCATTTGGCGTTGTGCTTGTCGACCAATTTGTCATTCACGTAAAACATGTCCATGAGGCAAATATCTATGGTGTCCTTCATAGACAGTTTTATGTAGTGCTTTGGAATAGCGTGCTTTGAGTCGTGGTCTGCATAAGGGACAAGCATGGTAACCCGAAATTGATAAACCTGAACATTCACCATAACGAGGCCAATCATGCATCATCCACATAAGTATGCCTTGCACTCACACATCTCGTCTTCTTATAGGTTGAGAGTAATCCCATCCCATAAAATACGTAGTTCTTCCACAAGTGGTGCAAGATATACATCCATGTTTTTTACCTTGTACTTACTTGGTACAATAAGAGCGAATAATAAATGACCTTTCTTTGTGGCCAGCCATGGTGGGATGTTCTAATTGACTAAACATACAGGCCATGTGCTCCATGAAGAGCTGCATAAACCAAATGGATTTACTCCATCCATAGCTAGGCCTAGACGTATGGACCGAGGATCACTAGCAAACTTTGCTCACTTACTATCTATGTGCTTCCAAGCATCAAAGTTAGTAGGCACTCGCATTACACCATGTATAGACCTGCTCTTTGTATGCCATGACATTAACTCAGCTATAGATTTGCATCTAAACATGTTCTTAATTTGTGGAATAATAGGAAAGTGGCGAAGACCCTTTGTGAGGATTGCTTCGCTTACAATGTCTTCTCTAAATCTATTTGCTTCACACTTTCGACATACGTGGAGATACTCATACTCATTCCTAAAGAGGATGCAATCATTCTGACAAGCATGAATCTTAGAACTTTTTTTGCATCTCCACGTGTTGGAGGCATGTCATTGCCCTCTGGGAAAAATTGATCTTTAAGAAGCTTGCAAAAAGAAATTAGAACGATACTAGTAAATAAAGTTATTTTGATACAACAATGAAAGTTTATTTCAAATCCACTTACCTGAATAATTCAGTGACACTACTATCTGACCATCCATAAATGGATTGCAGATTGAGCATCGCCAGTAACGCACATAGTACAGATATCGTTTAGGTCCATCTACTCACTTGGGGGACCATGGGAATGGTAGCGTAGGTTTTCTAGTCAACCTTTATCAAAGGATCCATACTCTCTAACATGTGTAGCAAATCTGTCATTTTTGACAAATTTGATACTTGCACTGAGTGCAAGGACATGCCATTCTCTCTTTCGGATCCAAACTAGCCATCTGATCCAATATGGACATTTTAGAACATTTGATTTTTTAATTAAACCTAAAAATCATACTCCTAAAGGCTTAAAGTTGAAATACTAAAACCTAAATACTTAAACACCTAAAAAAACCTAAAACCCTTATGCTAAAACCCTTATCCTAAAACCCTAATCCTAAAACCCTAATACTAAAGACCTATATGTGTGTATATGTATTATATGTATTACATGTATGTATTATATATATTTCTATTGCTTATATAATTAAAATCAAATTTTTATATATTTAATTATATATACTTAATTAATTTATTTAAAACACTAGTTCTTTTCATACTTATTTATCTATATAGTTATCCTATTTTATAAATATATATATGTATTTATATATTAAGATTTTTTTCTTAATTAATCCTATTTTTATATATTTAATTATATATATTTAATTAATCTATTTAAAACACTAGTTCTTTTTATGTTTATTTATCTATATAATTATCCTATTATATATATATATATATATATATATATATATATATATATATATATATATATATATATATATATATATATATATATATATATATATATATATATATATATATATATATATATATATATATATATATATATATATATATATATATAGTTATAGTTATAGTTATAGTTATAGTTATATATTCACCTTTTTCCTTAATTCTTTTCTATATTTTCTCTTTATATAAATTTAATTGAGTTATATGTATGCCTAAACCCTAAAACCCTAATCTTAAAGATCTAGACCTAAAATATGTATATTTTTGTATGCATGTGTATATACATGTATATATGTATTATATGTGTATGTGTGTATACATGTTATGCAGGTGTTAAAATCCTAGAACCCTAATAAAAAAAACCTAGACCTAAAACATGTATATATGTTTGTGCATGTGTATATATATGTGTATGTATATATATATATATATGTGTGTATATAGATATGTGTATATGTGTGTATGTGTTTGTGTAAATATATTTACTCTGATTAAAATCCTTAAAATTAAACCTATTTTTATATATTTAATTATATATATTTAATTTATTTATTTATAACACTAGTTGTTTTTATATTTATTTATCTATATAATTATCATATTTTATATATATATTCAGATTTTTGTTGTAAATAATCCTATTTTTTATATTTAGTTATATATATTTAATTAATTTATTTAAAACACGAGTTCCTTTTATATTTATTTATCTATATAATTATCCTATTTTATATATATATTTATTTATGTATTCAAATTTTTTCCTTAATTTTTTCTATATTTTCTCTTTATATAAATTTAATTGAGTTATATGTATGCTTAAACCCTAAAACCCTAATCTTAAAGATCTAGACCTAAAATATGTATATTTCTGTATGCATGTGTATATACATGTATATATGTATTATATGTGTATGTGTATGTGTATGTGTGTATATATGTTTTACAGGTGTTAAAATCCTAAAACACTAATCAGAAAAACCTAGGCCTAAAACATGTATATATGTGTATGCATGTGTATATATATGTGTATGTGTATATATATGTGTATATAGATATGTGTATAAGTATATGTGTGTATGTGTATGTGTATATATATTTACTCTCATTAAAATCCTTAAAATGAAACCTATTTTTATATATTTAATTAATTTATTTAAAACACTAGTTGGTTTCATATTTATTTATCTATATAATTATCCCATTTTATAATATATATTTATTTATATATTCAGATTTTTTTCTTATTTTGTTCTATATTTTCTCTTAATATAAATGTAATTGAATTATATGTATGCCTAAACCCTAAAACCCTAATCTTAAAGATCTAGACCTAAACTATGTATATTTCTATATGCATGTGTAGATACATGTATATATGTATTATATGTGTATGTGCATGTGTGTATATATATTATACATGTGTAAAAACCCTAACTAGAAAGACCTAGACCTAAAACATGTGTGTATGTGTATGCATGTGTATATATATGTGTATGTGTATATATATGTGTATATGTATATGTGTATGTATGTGTAAATAGCCTAAAAACCAAACCCTAATCCTATTTGTATATATTTAATGTAAAAAAACTTTAAAACCAAAATTTTATATATTGAATTATATATATTTAATTAAAACACTAGCTTGTGTGTGTATACGTGTGCATGTGTGTATATATGTGTGTGTGTGAATGTATGCATGTGTGTCTATGTATGCATGTGTGAGTATATGTGTATGTTTGTGTATGTATGCATGTGTGTGTATGCATTTATGTGTGTATGTGTGTATGTATGTGCAAGTGTGCGAGTGTGTGCGTGTGTGTGTATTCATGCATGTGTGTATATGTGTGTGTACGTATGCATGCATGTGTGTATATGTGTGTATGTATGCACGTGTGTACATATGTGTGTGTATGTATGCACGTGTGTACATGTGTGTGTGTATGTATGCATGTGTGTATATGTGTATGTGTGTATGTATGCATGCATGTGTGTATATGTGTATGTGTGTGTATGTATGCATGCATGTGTGTATATGTGTGTATGTATGTGTGTGTGTATTTATGTGTGTATATGTGTGTGTGTATGTATGTGTGTATGCATGTGTGTGTATGTCTATGTATGCATATGTGTATATATGTGTGTGTATGTATGTGTGTATGCATGTGTGTGTATGTATGCATGTGTGTATATTTGTATGTGTGTGTATGCACGCATGTGTGTATATGTGTGTGTATGTAAGCATGCATGTGTGTATATTTGTGTATGCATGTGTGTGTATATGTATGCATGTGTGTATATGTGTATATGTGTGTATGCATGCACATGTGTATGTGTGTGTGTATGTATGCATGCATGTGTGTGTATATGTGTGTATGCATGTGTGTGTGTGTATGTATGTGTGTATATGTGTGTTTATGTATGTGTGTATGCATGTGTGTGTATATGTGTATGTATGCATGTGTGTGTATGCATGTATGTGTGTGTATGCATGCATGTGTGTTTATGTGTGTGTATGTAAGAATGCATGTGTGTATATGTGTGTAGGTATGCATGTCTGTGTATGTGTGTGTATGTATGCATGTGTGTGTATGTGTGTGTATCTATGCTCTATCTTCCTATCTCTATCTTCCTATCTTTCATCTCTCTTTATCTCTCACTCTCTCTCTCTTTATCTCTCTATTTCTCTATCGCTCTATCTCTCTATCTCTCTTTCTCTCTCTCCTCTCTCTCTCTCTCTCCTCTCTCTTTCTCTCTCTATCTCTCTCTCTATCATCTCTCTCTCTCTCTCTCTCTCTCTCTCTCTCTCTCTCTCTCTCTCTCTCTCTCTCTCTCTCTCTCTCTCCCTCTCTTTCTCTCTCTACCAATAGAGAATAAACAATCACTTACAAGTATGTCCCTCTTTTGGATCGTTGTCTTCAAAGCATAATGTATGTCATCTATCATCAAATTCCAAAGAATCGATGCCAAAGAACTTCCGCAAAATCAAAGAGAAGAGAAATTATAAGATCTAAATCATAGAGAAAGACAAAGGCTAAGAGTACGTGCACCACTTACCAACATGTGAGATCTAAACAGAGAGAGTTTGTGTGTGTAGAGAGAGAGATCTGTGTGTGTGTGTGCACAAGACAATGCAGGTCGCAATTCGGTTCACGCAACAACCAGTACACAAACATGCGCAGAAATGTTTAGTTTCGCTCTCGGGTTCCTAGTATGTTTAAAACACAACCTCAGTATATGCGTCTGTATGGGCATCGTTATGTGTGTTGAAAATTTTGAGTAAATTACCGATGCTCATACCGATGCTCATACCGACACATATATCGACCCATATACCAATGTTCATATTGGCAATCGGGAGACATCCCGACGATCCGTCTTAAACGATCATACTGATGGTCACTTGACCGTCTATATCTCTAAGTGGACTTTTCCAACGTTTATACCGATGCCAGGAGTGACCCTCGATATACACAATGTCGGTATGCCCCTCATATGTTGTAGTGTTTGAGACTCATTGGATCTCTCAGTTCTAACTGAACCAAGTTTTAGTAAGCATGTGTCTTATAAGGCATTTGCTGGACAAGGTTCTCTAACTTTGCTATGTATATTGGAGTCAAGTTTATCCACATTGTGGTATCAGAGCTTTGTTAGTAGAGCATCGGGATTGGAGTAGATGTATGCACAAAGAGATCTTGAAGAAGATGCAGAGATGGCAAAGGAAAGCATGGAGCTATGAGCTCATGGACTATGCAACACTCATATGCTATGGAGATGAAGCTTTTGTATCTAAGAATTTTTGTTGCTTTATGTTAGTTCAAGTGATACACTCTCCTGTCCTACTCTCTAGTAAAGATATTTGATCATGGAGTCATGCTATAAGTGATATTAATCATTTTATTGAGGACTTATGAACAACCTATAGAAGAAAATGAAGATTCAAGCAAAGAATCTTGGATGAGCAACTACATATAGTTTCATATGAACATCGTATGCATGTTTGAGGTAGTGCACTCAATTGAGTGAAGTGCAATTTTATATTATGTATATGGATGAAGTTTGAAGCTTATATGTAAGCGTGATGATAGCATTTTATGCTTATGCAATGAAGATGCTTATGTATGCATGCTTATGAAGTTATGCTCAAGATGTATGAAAAGTTTTCACCATTCATTCTAAGGTTGAATATACATTGAATTTAAAGTTGACTATTGATGTCAAATATGCAAGAGTCTATGCATAAAGATACATTTTGATGATGTGTTGATGAGTAATAGGCTATTTTATAAAGCCTATACAAGCTGAATTTTTTTCAATATAGCCATATGAATTGGCATAAAGAGATCTGAATATATGCTCAGATCATTGGTGATTGGCATGCATGCTTATATGTGATTGTTGAAAGAATATTGAAGCCTTGAATGTTGGTCATGTTTAGCCATAGACGAGCTAAAAGTACAACGTGTTAAGATGCCATGAAGATTGGTGAGATGCAAGGCTTCTAAGTATAAAATTTGTGGATGTATCTTATTGTGGATAATACCTATTCACGTTAAATGGAAAAAGAAAATATATATGCTCTTGTTTTGATAACTAAATGTGTTTGATTCTTGAGTTTACATACATTAATCAAATTCAATACTCCTATTTTCACAAGCCAAACAAATGATTGGGAAAGCTTGGATGAAGCAAGGACACAAAGCTTGGGGCAAAAGCAAAGGAAGGAGCCCAAGCTACACCTTCATCAAACACCTGAAGTTTTCAAGACTTGAAGGTTGGAACCCAAGCTAAAGGTGGCAGAGGCAAGGAGAAGTAGAAGACTACAAAGGAGGTCTACCAGAAAGTGTTGAAGGTCCATTTGTACATGATGACATTCCCCAAGGTTTTCAATCACATGATTGGGGTTTTCAAAATCTGGTAGTTTTGCCATGTATACCTCTTCACTTATCCAATCACTTAGAAATGCATTTTTACATCAAGTTGGAGGAGTCTCTAGTTTCTTGCAGTAACGACACTTATCAATGTCTTGATTGTAGTGATCATTGCAACTAGTGATAATGTTTCTTCATAGTCTATAGCATGCATTTGTGAGCATCCTTGAGAACTAAACTTTCATTGTACCTACAAACTAATCCATTTGTGTTTCTTTTAAGTTTATATACCTATCTGAAACCAATCACCTTTTGATTTGGTGATATTGGAACCCAATCCCAAGTGACCATCTCCTTCAATGCTTCTATTTCTTCTTTCATGGCCTTTTCCCAATTAGGGTTTCCCTTTGCCTCTTGATAGGTTGAGAGTTCTTCTGTAATTGAGTCTTGCAAGATAGATTGAATAATTTGTAAAAAATGTGGAATCATATCCATACCTTTCTACTCATTTCTTCTCTCTTGTTGATCTTCTAGGAGCTTGCTTAGAGAAATTATCCATACTCTTGCATCTTTGCTTTGCCTCTTGACTTGCATAATTTGTAATCCTTTTCCCCATATTGGAAATTATTTGTACCACTTCTTGGTTCCTGGACATATGTATCATGCTTCCTTCCTAATTGATGAGAATCAGAATCAAGATCATATGGTAGAGTTTTCTTTTGTTTATCTCCATCATTCCAAGACTTGTGTCCTTTAAACACAACATCTCTACTTGTAGTGAATCGCTTGGTTGAAGGATTATAGAATTTGTAACCCATTTGAGTTGAATCATACTCAGAAAACACTACCTTAGTTGCCATTTCATCTAGCTTACCTCTTATGTGTGATGGTACATGAACATAAGATTAACAACCAAACACATGGTTATATATTTAGGTAGTGATGTGTGTGAACACATTAGACCATCAGGGTACCTTTTTCCCTTTTTAAGAGGTTTTTTTCCCCTGGCTTGTCTATATTCCTATGGCCCTAATGAGGTACTTATCTTTGTACATTCTAGTGATAATACATTCAGTATTGTGTAATGTGCTCCGAGCTTCTTTTTCTTCCTTGTTCTATTCACGTGCTTTCGTAGACATCTAGCTCAAGGTGTGCATACTCAAGGTGATTAGAAGATCAAAAGAGCTTTGCTATGTGGTGCCAAAATCACGATTTGAGCTCATTTTGGCCTTCGAATGCACTATCCCAATGCTTGTGCAGGCTATATCCTCATTTTGTGCCAAAGATATATACAGGTTTTGGTTTGCCAGTATAAGCATCTCATACTTGGAGCATGTACATTCGCACATAATCTCTTTGGTTTGTCATTTTTTTCTTTGATCCATTTTTATGGGGAGGCTCTATCAAACGTTTCCTAGACATTCACCTTTTTTGAGTTCTAGTGGTCTTTGGAATATTCTAACATCGTTATCATTTTAGTTAATTGCCTATCATCATGGCATCCAAAATCTAAGAAAAATCACATGGATGATGCTCTAGTGTCAATTTTCCCAATAGGATCTATATCTTGTGGGGAAAAAAACATTTTAAGGTTTGGAAATTTGATGGCACAAATTTTGCTCTATGGAAGCATCAAATTAATTGTATAATGATTTAAAGGAGGCAAAGAAAGCTAGAAAATGCAATCTCAAAGAAGCGTGTTGATATAGATGATGGTGATTGGGATGAGATTGATCAAATGGATAGGTATACCAATTGATTCAAAGTTATGTGATAAAATAAAATAAAATAAAATGATTGGCATAAAATAAATTGTATCTGATAACAAAGTTATATGGCCTTAGTATGAAGCAAAAATATATTATTGCTACTCATCATAATAAGTTTGTTGCTATATTTTCTCAATTAGAGGCTCAAAAAGTAGAGACTGATAATGATACGAGAGAGTTCTTGTTGCTATGCACGTTATCGTCATTATCAGATATGTTTTGTAGAACAATTAGCAATAGTACACTTGGTAGTATAGATGTCTACGATGGAACATGTGGATCAACCTTGAGTGAAAATATCCTTAAGATTTCTATGGATTGCACTCAAAGTGGATTTGCATATAGAGTTCGTGATTCATTCCAAGGAAAGAATTAGCTATGTGCCACGAGCAAGAACAAGGAAGAGAAAGGTCAACATAATAAGAGTACAAGTAAATCATCGAAGAGGGATATCAATTGCCATTATTTTCATATGAAAGGTCATGAAGAAATACTACTATTCCTTAAACAATGATAAGGATAAACGACCTCTAATGGAGCAAGACAATACAAAATTGATGATTATATGAAGCTTATAAATTAAGACATGAAGAAAAGATTGAAGTCTAAGTTCATGAAGTGAAGTGAAGGTTCAGGACAAAACATTTCTATAAACACATGTACATTAGATGGTCAAAGAATTGATCAATTCTCAGTGCACACTATAAAGTTTTACACAGATGAGGAGTCAATATCTAAGTTGGAAGGTAATCCATCTATGGCTAAAAGCATTTGCTTAAATGGGTTCTAGTTTGGGAGAACCATGTGTGAGAAGTTGCAGGTGTCAGAGTGGACTTTACAAGAAGGTAGTTTTAGACATAGGTAGATTGTTTGCATCATTTCTCATAATCTATTGAAGCCCTTAAGATGTTTTAACTTGGAGGAGGAGCGCAACCTTTAGCGACACCTTGTACAAAGTCTGATCAGAAACCTTATACATTTAATCAGTCAATGAGTGCATAATGTGCAGCAAACTTTTCTGTGAAGCGACTTTCTTCATAGCTAGCTAAAGACTTGATACTTTGACAGTTGTCTTCCAAATTTGGTTGAATTTTAGAGTTGTTCTTGATATAGAGGTGGTCTAACATCAAGGATAGCTTGTCTTTAGGAGATTAACAAAATCCTTAAGTGGTATCAGAGAAGGATTCATTAGATTTGAAGGAAAGGAAGACCCCGACTGCTGCAGATATAAAAAAATTCAAACTTTGAAGATTCAAAAGGACAAAGTGTGAAAGAAAAGTTGAAGGGATACACATAAGAGCAATCAAAAGGATCAGAAGGAGTAAACTTTGAAGCTAAGGTACATTCATTCCTTATAGAGTTAAAGATTTGATAGTACAGGTGAAGAAAGGATGGGAGACAGTCTCCAAATTGAGAAGTTGGATAGAGAGAACTATTGAACTTGGTCTATGAGGATGGAAGCTCATCTTATGAGCAAAGATATGATGGAATACATCAAATCAGAAAGAAGATTCAACTACAATTATGCATTAGATCAGAAAGAAGATTCAACTCTCATTATGAATGCAACATGTGAAGCATCAAATGAAGACTTGAGAGTATTCTATATTGACTCAGAATGTAGCAATCATCTGAGTGGAAACATTGCTTTGATGACTGATCTAGATCATAAGGCAATCAATCACATAGTTCAAATAGGATATAATACAAAGCACAAGGTGAAGTCAATTGGTTCACTTAAAGCCAGAGATGGAAGTACTCTCTTGAGTAAAGTTTTGTATGTTCCTACAATTCCAAAGAATTTGATTAGTGTAGGATAGATTGTGGAAAAAGGATATCAGGTAAGGTTCACTAATGATGGAGTTTATGTTGAAGACCCTAGTCAAGGGTATAAGCAAATTGTTGTAGGAAAGAAGGAAGGAAGGCTCTTCACATTAAAGATACAAGCTAATGTTGGACATGCTATGTTCACATATGGAGAGTGAAAGGTTTCTGAATTGGATCTTTGGCATAAAAGACTTGCACTTTAATGAAAGAGGTATCAAAGAGATGGTTAACAATGGTTCAGTACTTGGATTACCTAATGTTACAGGTCAACACATGACATACAGATCTGAAGCATGTCAGTTAGGTAAGGCTCATAACCAACCATATAATAAGCATGGTTTTATGTATTCGGAAAGACTTGAATTGGTACATACTGATGTGTGGGGTCCTTCAAAGGACTTTAGTATAAATGGTTCAAGATATTATGTCATATATGTTGATGATGCCACCAGGTGGATCACTATCTATGTGATTGAAGACAAGTCAGAAGTGTTTAATACATTCAAACACTATCATGCATATGGAGAAAGAATTACAAGACAAAAGTTGAAGAGGTTAAGATCAGATGGAGGGGGAGAGTTTTTTTCAAATGAATTCAGTGATTATTTATGGAATTTATGTATAAAGAAAGAGGTTACTTGCAGGTACTCTCCTCAACAAAATGGGGTAGCAGAGAGAAGAAATGGAATTATTGTTGAGTTTGCAAGGTCAATGATGAAAGAGAAAAATTACCCAAATTATTAAGGGGTTGAGGTAGTAAATACAACCACATACTTGGTCAATAGGCTACCATGTAAAGCTTTGCAGGGTATGACACCATATGAAGCTTGGTGGGGTAAGAGACCTACCTTGGATCATTGCAAAGTATTTGGATGTTTGGCCTATGCATATGTGCCATCTCAGTTGAGGCATAAACTAGAACCTAAAGGAAAAAAGTATGTGTTCATTGGCTATGATGATAAGCAGATGGGTTATAGGTTCTGGAATCCATCCACAAAGCAATTTCTTGTATTTAAGGATGTTACATTTGATGAGCAAGGTTACCAATTTCTTGTATTTAAGGATGTTACATCCTCTACAAACATATTCAGATGTGTGGGCAGTAATCTGAATATACATGAGATGTATGACCTTATAGGTTATAGAAGAGTGAATATGAGTGACTGAATGAGGAAGGATCAGTGTGAACGGAAATCCTCAAACTCATGTGAACACACCTTCTCAAACACCTCATAAAATATGCATAAAGCATATACGTACTGTTTCTCTTGTACCTATGCCGAATAGGACTCCTCCTGATATGAACGCCACAGCCTCCATAAACTTCAAGTAGTACCTGTGTGCATAAAGAGAATATGTACCTGAATACTTTAACATAAGATGTGAATCTTATGTTAAACTCCATCCAATGTCTTTGAAGTAGCTAGACATCTTCTTGTAGAAGACAATCTTCAACCTAACATCTTCGTGTAGAAGATGATCTTCAAATACGCCATGTAGATGGTCCCACCCAATGTCTTTGAAGTAGCTAGACATCTTCTTGTAGAAAATAATCTTCAACCTAATATCTTCCTGTGGAAGACAATCTTCAAAGGCATTATGTAGATGGGCGATCCTTACCTTCAAGCTGCTAATGACCAAGTCTTCTTGCCATGAACAAGAGATAACCTCCTCTCCATGAGGTAGAGTGTGAGCACACCCTCTCATCTTCTCCAAGAAGAATCACCAAGAAGAACTCCATAGCTGCTCCTCAACATGCTTCAAGATAGCACCATGGCTGCCCCATGTGCTAGAAGAAACACCACCTCTACTGAGGTCCAAGCTCTAGAAAGCTTGTGTTGATCCTAGGTGAAGGATGAATACAATGAGCCCAAAGTGCTTCTTTTATAGTATTTGATGTACTTTGAAAAACACATAATAAAGCACTCATCCGTAAACGCTTCCGTGATCGCTTTGCGAATAAAGAAAAACAATTCCGTTCGCTAAAATTGCCCATCGACGTTTGTCTTCGTTGTGCGTAGCTTTTAATAAAGCATAAAAAGATCACGTGCGCTGCTGGGGATTCGAACTTGGGTCACGTCGTTGGGAGGCTACTGAAGTAACCAATGCGCTAGGCACTTTTGTTGTATGTACAAGGACTGAATAGAAGCGCTATACATGCTGTATCTGCCCGTCTGATTTGTAGAGGAAGTAGAAAAGACTACTAGACATGCTCTAAATTGTTGGACTACTGAACCAATAAGGCATTGTTTTTCCAACAGTGCATTAATTATCAGATAGATTGATGTCAATTGATGTCCTTGGATAAAAAGTGACTTTTTATGCTCAATAATTTTGCATAGAAAACCAAAATGTAGTTATTTTAAAAGGACGTAAAATTTTCTTACTTCATCCTCTATTTGTTTCACAAAAAGAACACTTATAAGCTATCATTAAACAACCTTTTGATCGTATATGACATGGCCTTTTGAGCCACATATATTGAAGTGGAATGGAAAATATTTATGATTCATGCTACTTACCTATGTTATCTTTCTTTGATTTTACATTTTATGAGAACTTTTTATATGGAGAAAAAAATAGGGATGTGCATAAAACACACATTGACTCTTAAATTCACACATTACATCTCATTCATACAGATATGTGCGGTATTATGCCTACAAGTTCATTATGTGCTTCTATTTACTTTCTCAATTCCATAGATGATGCTTCTAGAGAAGTCTATGTATATGTTATCAATTCAAGGATGAGGTACTCCCTAATCTTTAAAAATTATGTATTTTTCTTTAGTTTTGGCATAAAACAATAACTAAGCTCAAGGCTATATGCTAGACATGAGCAAATCTCACATGAATTTAGTTTTTTTCATTAGTCTAGAAACTTCTAGAGATTTTAGAGATCTTTGTACCCTAGTATAGAATGTTGTAGTCAAGATGTTGAATAGAACTATTCAAGATAGAGTAGTCTTTATCTTGCATCATGCAAACATTTCATAAGGCTATAGGAGAGAAGTAGTTTTGACTACAACTCATGTGGTTAGCCTTTAACCTAGTGCCGCCAAACATTTCAAAGTGGCATAGGAGTTATGGACAAAGAAACCATCATATTATGATAATCTTTGAGTTTTTGGTTCTGAATCTTATTTTAATATCCTAAAGAATCTTAGACAAAATCTCAGATATAAGTAAAAAGAATTCATTTCTATTGGATATGTTTGAGCTGATCAATTTGGATATCCCTTAAGGATCTCAAAAATGTTAATTGATCAGAAGTAGTGATGTCATTTTCAATGAGTATAAGGTGCATAAAAAAACGATCAAAGAGGTTGAAGTGAGAAGTGTCATGTTTGAGGATACTAATCCTCTCGTTAACATGCATACTAGTCCAATAAGATGAGTCTATCAATTTTCTAGCTTAAGAACTATTGAATCGTTTTGCACATGTCTCACATCCTCGTAATATATACGTTCGAGGTTAGGATTTTGTTATGTTAACACATGCTAGTGAGCCTTCTTGTTACAAACATGCTATGCAAAAAAAAGGATTATGTCAAGTGGGATCATGCCATGAAGAGTGAATATGATTCCATTTAAAAGAATGATTCTTAGGATTTGGTACCTTTTAAAAATGGCAACAAAGCTTTACCATGTCAATGGGTATATAAACTAAAATTACCATTGGATAATTTTTCTCAAAAGTATAAATCGCAAGTGGTTGCAAAGGGTTTAAGAACCAACATGAATGTGAGAAATCCGTTCCATAGCATAGGATACCTTTCGATAGTTTTGTCACTTGGTGGGGGTTACTGGATTCATGATCTTGCAAAATTACTTGTGCACTTTTACATGCCCATTAGGTGGGAGGTATAATTTGTCTACTTACAATCAGAACACCTCTGTCATTCGTTATTTTTCCTCCCGTAGCTAACTTTAGCCTTACTGTCCTTTAGCGGGAGATTGCTATGACTAGTGTACATGTGAAAGGACAAATGCCTGCTCAAAAGTTTTGTATATATCCTTTAATAGAACATCTAGTGGCATGGTCAGCCATAGATTATAAGATCAATCGTATTTGTTAAGCCTAGGAAATTTTTGTTCTAGTCTCTTTGGACTCTGTCCTACACTGCATGTCACCCAAAGCTCTTTTTTGTGACAGATTCACCCTGAATCTTTGCAAAAGTGGAATCCACCATAGTGCATCGCGATCGCACCATTTCATTATCTTATCTAAGAAGATATATGAAAATGATATCTTGGTCAAAGAGTTTTTCTTTTCCATAATGATAGCAAAAGCATGGAATACATTTTTTTGGAATCCAATCTTTACTTTAGTAGCAAGAAAATTTGACCATGTATGCATGATAAGAAGATTGTAAAGTTTGTCCATAAATTTGATCGTCGCTATCCTTGAATTAGTACTTGGTTGAGAAGAGTGAGGAATATGTAAGAGAAGATGATTTCCTTACCTTCAACTCAAGATATTGAGCATATCATTTGAGGGATATTTGTTGTTACCAAAATCGTTTGATATGGAAAAGTGATGAGTTATCCTTCTTGTGCATTTTGTTGGCCTTGGAACTTAACAATTCCCACGCTTTTCTCTTCCTTTTTATCTACAATTTCATAAAGTCCTTATGAGAACGTCTTTATGGAATCATCCCCTCGTATCTTTCCTACATTCGCATCATGGCCCATGATGGTTCTCTATGGCTACTTTCCATTGTTCTCTCAAAGAGGCAAAGTTACAAAATAAATGGAGAATTAGCATCAATCAATTGACAGAAAAAATCATATCAAGAGTGCACCCCAAACTACAAACTCCATGGAATATTCCCTTCACTTGAACCCCACAATTGGGGACCATGGTAACTCCCTTTCCTGACTATATGTTAGATGGTATAATTTTGCCCTCATCCAATGGATTCCCATCAATTGGGTAATGCACTCATGCCTTCTGCTCATAATGGGGACCTTACAAAATCTGCATTAGCACATACAATCATGAGGGGTAGAGATTGTTCATATAAAAATTAGGAACATGTTGATCACGATAGCACACACTTTGATATTGAGTTGCATACCCTTCTAGTAACCAAACTTACTCTCAAGCATAGGCACCAAGTACCACCATTGTCCCATTAAAATGTCAAAGCCCATGTGAATCCCTAATAAACAAAAGATTTTTTGGGAGGCTCTCCATATTCCTAAACTAAAAGAAATTTTTTGTTACTTATGAAATGTTGAATTATTGGAGTTTATTTTTTAGAGTTTTTAATGTGATTTTTTATTTGATTTAGTATGTGAAGATTCAGAAGGCATGTACATATTTGGATGTAGTTCATGTGATTAGAAAGATTATTTCTCATATATTTTTTATAAATAAAAAGCTCACATACAGGGTTTGTTCTAGAAAATTTTACAAATAGTGGTTGAAGATATGGTGTCGGGATGAAATCCCTCAAGGAAGTGTACCTCAAGATTTTTTTTCTTTTTTCCTTTTTCAAGTTCATTTCGTTGATTTTTTGGTTAGGGTGTGATGTTTTGGCTACAGAGAGTTATAAATTTTTCATGTTTTGGTTGACTTGATTGATTATGAGATGAGAAACCATGTGGTGTCTATAGTGTGGTTAGATTATGAAGATTGGGAATCGATTTAGGAGGAGCAGCAACATACTCCTGATCGATATCATTAAGAGAGAGATGTGGTGGCCACATGTTTGGATACGGTTGGAACGTCACATTTAGGTAGCGACGGATACGAGAGTATGCGCTACCAATTTGTAAGTATCATGTTAATTATTGAATTTGTTTTTGTTCAGCAATTCATGTATGTTCATCTAACATTTTGCATATTTATTATAGGAGTTGGCAGTGGGTCATCCTCCGACGCAAACCGAAGAATCTTATGGATATCATCATGGATTGGCTGCACTGTTGCAAGACTTAGAGGGATGCGGTGCAATCATTTCACGGGAGAATATTCTATGATTAGGTAAACTTATAGCTTGGTTTCGTATTTTTAGTTGTTGTTTATAAATGTCATGTCAATTTGTCTCATTTTGCACATGCTTTGTTGTAGGATTGCAGGTGTAAATGTTTTGATCCCCTTACCTATATGCTTTGCCACAGTTTTGTATTACACTCTTATGTGGCAATGATGTACTATAATTTTGTATTCGATTCCTATATGGAAGTGCTTTTTCACATTGCCACAAGTTTGTATTACACTCTTATGTGGCAATGATGTACCATAACTTAGTATTTGATTCCTATATGGAAGTGCTTTGTCACACTCTTGTACATCTTTCATTTATGGAATATACAACTTTTTGTACATGATTCATGGTTCAGTTTTGCTCATATAAAATCATGTTTTGGTTGCCATTAGAGTACATAACACATGTACTCGGTATAGAGTTGGGCAGAGTGTATTGTGTTGGTGCAAAACAAGCCTACACACATTGGCTTGGATATCAATATTGAAGACCCAACATAAAGCTTGGATCTTGGAAGCCTAGCTTGGATTACATCATGAGGATATCACTTGAAGAATGAACCATAGGAACATAGCCTTATTGTTCTTACCATTTATCTCATGTAAAAGTCTATATGACTTTAACCACTCTTGTAAACTCACCTACTTGAGAAAGTCGTGGAAAATCTAATTGATTGAGTGGGTGAATGATTAAGGGAATATCTCAATCAACTTTTAGGTGAAAGATTCTAGGAGATTAGTTTGAATTCAAAATCAAATGACCAATCAACTCTTATAAAAGATGAGGAAAAAGTCGCGGGTATGTGACACTTTTCCCGAGACATTTCTGAGTGAATTTCTGAGTGTGTGAGAGCTACACCATAGCCTACACCTCTGAGTACCATTGAGCATTACATATCATGCCAATGGGAATGTACAATCAATAGATTTAATACATATACTCATATTGATCATCTCTGTTATTCTCTGAGTGTACTCTTCAACTCTGTCAACTTCAACAGGGCATATCTCAAGATCTACTGAACCAAATTGGATGATTCAAAGTGCATTGGATTCAGCTCAAAGTCTAATATACACCTACGAAATTTCAAGGCCATTGGATCTACCATCACAGAGAAATCTCAGTCGGGGTGCTCACTGGTCTGTGACTGTAAGTCTCCTAAAAAATCGGGGGTACACCTTATTTTGCTAAAGTGATTTCTCTGAGTGTACTTTATCATTTCCTTTCATTCCACTTGCAAATGGAAGCTTACTAAGCTAATAGAATACCTCTAGAAGGAATTTTGCTAATTGTAACTACACTGGTCACACTGAGCATAAACTGAACAGGTGTCAATACCAAAATAGCAAGTTTTTCAGGATTTTGAAGTCACAAGTAGTCTGTCTTGATTTGATCATTACTCATAACATTTGCGAAGCACATATATGGTTTCTTGGTATCATTTGGAAACTCAAGGAGTCTACTAAGCATATCTGGAGTCAAAGGAGGGCAGGTGTGAAGCAGGTTTTGCAGCACCAACTAATTTCCTGAGTGCATCCAATCATCACATCCAACAGTGGTATCAGAGCAAATAAGGTAATCATGGGTGATGGTTTCCCTTCCTTCATTGACAAATTAGACAGGAACAACTACCAAGCTTGGTCTCTAAGGATGAAGACCTATATACAAGGAAGGAGCTTGTTTGGATACATATCAAGAGATGAGGAATTGCCCTCATTCAAGACTAGAGGCCTACCTACAAAGGATGAACATGAGAGGCTCAATCAATGGTGTGCAAAAGATGCTTTGGCAAGGTCATATCTCTTAAACTCTATATCTGACTTTCTTTTACCTCATGTAAGGAATTGTAAGACTTCCCAAGAGACTTGGGAAACCTTGTCAACATATTTTTCATCAAGCACAAGGGCCAGAAAGAATCAGCTATGGATTGAGTTTACAACTCTTAGGAAGCAATCAAAACAATGTGTCTCAGATTTTGTCACCAAAGTCAAAGACATTGCAGATCAACTTGCAAGTGTTGGAGAAGAAATTGAGGAAGAGCAAATAGTCAGACAAGTGATCAATGGACTAAAGGCAGATGACAAGTGGGAGAGCTTTACCACAGCAATGGACTTATACATGGACATCCAAGCACCTGATCTAACAACTCTGATTGGACAACTCTTTACACATGAAGCAAAGATCACAAAGAATGGAGAGCAATCAAAAGGTAACAATCCCTCTGCCCTATATACTGATAAGAAGGTAAAAGATAAAGGTAAAAGCAAGAAGGTTGATGAAGAAGGCTCTACCTCCCAAGCAAACTATGCAGGGAAGGGTAGATCTTCTAGAGGTAGGGGCAGAGGAGGTAAGTCAGGTAGGGGGAGACCCTACAATCAATCTCCATGCAATATTTGTGGCTTGTCTAACCATACCACAGATGAATGCTACAAAAACTACAAGAACCAAAGAGGAAGAGGTCACCAAAGAGGAGGATACTCTCAAGGCAGAGGCAGATTCAACCAATCTCAAGGCTACCATGGCTACAACAATAATTACAACAACAGCTACAATCATAATGGCAACTATCAAGGTGGATACAGAAATAGGAAGGATCACAACAATTATGCAGAGGAGCAAGATGATTCCTTGTTGATCATGAACATGACATCTAAGTCAGGTATCAATGATGATCACTTATTCTATATTGATTCAGGTTGCTCTAATCATGTAGCTGGAAATGTTGCATTACTTTCTGATTTGGAAGAACCCAAAGGCAAGCATCAAGTGCAGACAGGTGATGACACAAAACATTCAGTTATTAAAGTAGGCAATGTCAAAACTAGTGATGGTAATCAGAATCTATTAAGCAGAGTGTTGTATGTTCCAACAATCACCAAGAATCTGATGAGTGTAGGTCAGATTGTGGAAAAAGGTCTACAGGTCAGGTTCACTCAACATGGTGCATATGTGGAGGATCCAAGACACGGATTCAGAAGGATAGCCAAGGGAGAAAAATCAGGTAGATTGTTTACCTTTGAACTTGAAGACACTAAGAGTATTGCTTTGTACAACTATAAGGATCAAACCCTATCAGAATTGGAGATTTGGCACAAGAGATTAGGTCACATTGGAGAGAGGACTTTAAAACAAATGAGTAGGGATCAATGTGTGCTTGGGATACCTAATGTATCCAAGCAACACATGATATACAAGTGTGGGGCTTGTCAATTTGGTAAGTCACACAGATTGCCCTATACAAAGAAAGGTTTTATGCATAAAGATTATCTGGAATTGGTGCATACAGATGTTTGGGGACCTAGCAAGGAGCCATCCATATCTGGATCAAGGTACTATGTGTCCTTCATTGATGACTATAGCAGATGAACTGTCTTGTACTACATGAAACATAAAGATGAAGTATTTAATTGTTTCAAAAAATATCTTGCACTAGTTGAAAATCAAACAGGTAGACATTTGAAGAAGCTAAGGTCAGATGGTGGTGGAGAATACTTCTCCAATGACTTTGAAGATTTCTTGCAGGAAAGAGGCATCAAGAGGGAGATTACTACAAGGTACTCACCTGAACAAAATGGGGTAGCTGAAAGAAGGAATAGACTCATTGTAGAGACAGCTAGGTCTATGCTAAATGAAAAGAAATTGCCAAACTATCTTTGGGCAGAGAGTGTATCTACTGCCACATATTTAACTAACAGGTTGCCATCAAAGACACTTGATGGGATGACACCCTATGAGGCTTGGCATGGTAAGAGACCATCTCTGGATCATTGCAAAATCTTTGGTTGTGTTGCATATGTGCATATTCCCTCACAGGTAAGGGGAAAGCTAGACCCTAAAGCTGAAAAGTGTATCTTCATTGGTTATGATTTAAATCAGAAGGGATACAGGTTCTATAACCCCTCAAACAAAGGCTTCAAGGTAAGCAGAGATGTCATCTTTGATGAGAATGATTCATGGTATGAAAATGAATGCAGGAAGGTTAGTCTACCTTATGACATGGAAGAAGACTTTCCCAAACTTATCAGGCAAGAACCAATTCAGAAAGAAGACACAAGCTCAGATGATGAAGACACCATCAACATTGAAGAGTTCAAGGCTTGGAAATCCAAAGGGAAGATGAAGATGAAGCAACTAGAAGATAATCCAGAATCCTCAACTCAAGCTATGAGGAGATCTCAGAGAGAAAAGAAAAAACCTATTAGGTATGGGTATGATACTTCACTTGTAACTAAGCACTCTGTATATCTTGCAAAGAATCTCTTGAGTGAAGAACCAGGTACATTTGAAGAAGCAATCACTAAACCAGAATGGAAGAAAGCAATGGATGAAGAAATGCAGGCTCTCAAGGAGAGTGACACTTGGGACTTGGTACCCAAGAAAGAATCTATGAAGGTGATAGGATCCAGATGGATCTAAATACTCAAAAGGAACTCAGATGGTACAATAAACAGGTATAAAGCTAGGTTGGTAGCCAAGGGTTTTGCACAAACCCAAGGCATTGATTATGAGGAGACATTTTCTCCTGTGGCCAAGATGCCAACTATCAGAGTTATGGTGAGTGTAGCTGCATCCAAGAATTGGAACATGTACCAATTGGATGTGAAGAATGCATTCTTGAATGGATGGATATCTGAAGAAGTCTACATGTCACAACCACCTGGCTATGAAGATCCCAATAAGGTAAATCATGTTTGTAAATTGAAGAAGGCTCTGTATGGATTGAAGCAGGCACCTAGAGCATGGAATTACAGGTTGACAACATATCTCCTAGACCAAGGATTCATAATGAGTAAAGCAGATACTTCATTGTTTATCAAAAGGAACAATTCAGAGGTAATATATTTGTGTGTCTATGTTGATGACATCATTATTACAGGAAATGATGTTCAGGGAATAAGACACATCAAAGGACAGATGATGAAGGAATTCAAGATAAATGATCTTGGATTATTAAAGTACTTCCTAGGACTTGAATTGGTGTATACAAATTCAGGTATCTTTATTACTCAGAAGAAGTACATTCAGGACATGGTCAAGAAGTTTAATTTGCAGGAAGCTAAAATCTCAAACACTCCTATGGAGGTCAACCACAAACTCAGTGCTCATGAAGGGGAAGAACTCCAAGACATTACAGGTTACCATAGTTTAGTAGGTAGTCTTAATTATGCTACCTTAACCAGGATTGATATATCATATGGTGTTAGTGTACTTAGCCAATTTATGCACAAACCAAGAGTACCTCATTTGGAGGCAGCAAAGACGATAGTAAAGTACCTAAAGGGAACACAAAATCATGGTTTGTACTTTCCATATTCATCAGACATTGATATTAAGGTATATTCAGATGCAGATTGGGCAGGTTGCAAGGATGACAGGAGAAGCACATCTGGTTACATATGTTTTGCAGGTGATAAACCAATTTCTTGGTCATCCAAGAAACAACCCACAGTAGCTTTGTCATCTACTAAGGCAGAGTATAGAGGGCTAGCAAATGCCACTCAAGAAGCCATATGGTTGAAGCTTTTATATTCAGAATTGGGTCTATACACAAGGCCACCTGTCATATTTGGTGATAACACAAGTTCTCTTCACCTTGCAGCTAATCCAATTTATCATGCCAGAACCAAACACATAGAGGTTCACTACCACTATGTGAGGGAGAAGTTACTTAGCAAAGAGATTCAATTGACTTATGTGTCTACTAATATGCAATGTGTAGATTTGCTTACTAAAGCTCTGGATGGAAGCAAGCTATGCAGATTTAAATCCATGATTGGATTGCAGGAAGTAACTGAAGACTAGAAATGAAGACTTGAGCCAAAGTGTTTGGCTTGAGGGGGAGCTGTTGGTGCAAAACAAGCCTACACACATTGGCTTGGATATCAATATTGAAGACCCAACATAAAGCTTGGATCTTGGAAGCCTAGCTTGGATTAATTCATGAGGATATCACTTGAAGAATGAACCATAGGAACATAGCCTTATTGTTCTTACCATTTATCTCATGTAAAAGTCTATATGACTTTAACCACTCTTGTAAACTCACCTACTTGAGAAAGTCGTGGAAAATCTAATTGATTGAGTGGGTGAATGATTGAGGGAATATCTCAATCAACTTTTAGGTGAAAGATTCTAGGAGATTAGTCTGAATTCAAAATCAAATGACCAATCAACTCTTGTAAAAGATGAGGAAAAAGTCGCGGGTATGTGACACTTTTTGCGAGACATTTCTGAGTGAATTTCTGAGTGTGTGAGAGCTACACCATAGCCTACACCTCTGAGTACCATTGAGCATTACATATCATGCCAATGGGAATGTACAATCAATAGATTTAATACATATACTCATATTGATCATCTCTGTTATTCTCTGAGTGTACTCTTCAACTCTGTCAACTTCAACAGGGCATATCTCAAGATCCACTGAACCAAATTGGATGATTCAAAGTGCATTGCATTCCGCTCAAAGTCTACTATACACCTACAAAATTTCAACCATTGGATCTACCATCAGAGAGAAATCTCAGTCGGGGTGCTCACTGGTCTGTGACTGTAAGTCTCCTAAAAAATCGGGGGTACACCTTATTTTGCTAAAGTGATTTCTCTTAGTGTACTTTATCATTTCCTTTCATTCCACTTGCAAATGGAAGCTTACTAAGCTAATAGAATATCTCTAGAAGGAATTTTGCTAATTGTAACTACACTGGTCACACTGAGCATAACACTGAACAGGTGTCAATACCAAAATAGCAAGTTTTTCAGGATTTTGAAGTCACAGGTAGTCTGTCTTGATTTGATCATTACTCATAACATTTGCAAAGCACATATATGGTTTCTTGGTATCATTTGGAAACTCAAGGAGTCTACTAAGCATATCTGGAGTCAAAGGAGGGCAGGTGTGAAGCAGGTTTTGCAGCACCAACTAATTTCCTGAGTGCATCCAATCATCACATCCAACATATTGTCTTTTGCTAAACAACATCATGTTGTAGCAATAGACAACACACTCTGCCCAAAAAACTTTGTGCAGGTATGGTCATCGGTATGGGCGTCCGTACGCTCAGTAGGGTTGTTGGTATGGGCGTCGGTACACCCAGTAGAGCCGTCGGTATGGACGTCGGTATGAGCATCGATAATACCGATGATTATACCGATGCTCATACCGGCGTCCATACCGACGCCCATACCAGCGCCCATACTGGCGTTATGTTTCCAATGCGCATACCGACTACAACACCATTGTCAGGGAAAAATTGTGCCCGTTCATTTTCCTCGGTAGCAGCCTCGGTATACCCTCGATATGTTGTAGTGAAACCTAACCTAAACCCTAGGATTTTAGTCCACAAGTGTAAATAAAACCATTGATTGGTGTGTGTGACCTCAAACATAGGCAAAGTATAGATCGAGAAAGCCAAGTGAAGACTGAAGACCCAAAGTGAAGTACAATCCTACCGCAAAGATCGAAGTTGAAGCTCGTGGGTGTCTTCTCACACTGTATCAGGAAGTCCATATTGTATCACTGAATCACACTAAAGTAGGATTCATTGTATTACTGAGAGCTGTTTAGTGACATCAATTGAATATTTATTGTTTCAATAAGCATAGTTTGTTTATGTGGCACATCGATTGCAGTGATTTCTGTTTCCTAGCATTGTATTTTGGTTTTTCATCCACGATGCTTACAAGCATACGTGCACGATCGAGCACTTTTTGCTTCCTTTCTTTTCCAAGGTGCAGACCTATGACTAGATGAGAACCACCATACTAGAGCACCAATGTGCAGACTCCACTCACTAGATGAGGGACATGCACACACCCAAGCAAGGCTTGATCCAACCTTGTGTGGCTTTTCCCTTCTTAGACCTCCTTGATCTTCTCAGGACACCTGAACCTCACATGAAGCGAGGCAGTTGCTCAGTGATCCTCAACATGCCACCCACTCCTTGAAAAGAGAAAACAGGAACCTCAGTGTCAGACGAAGATTTCCAAGTACTAGCATTTTAAGTTCTTTAAATTTTTTGCATTGATCCACGCACTTTAAATAGAAAGATTGATTTGTTTGCCTGCGTTTGAGAATTCACCTTATGCACTAGCTTAGTCCATATGCCTATGCACTCTTTTTATTCATGCTTAGATTAGGAATTTGACACTTTTGTAGCTTATATAGAACATTAGAAAAATTAGAAAAATATCATAAGAAAGAGGGGAAAAACACATTGAAAATTTTGGGAATTAAAGAGAGAGTAAGAAAGGGGAAATTAAGAGAGAATTAAGTGATAGATCAAATAGGAAAACTAGACCAAGATAAGTGAGATGGAGGAAGTATTTGACGAATTAGTAATAGGGAAATAGGGGGCTTGGGTAGTCCAAGTAGTTTTGAGAGAAAAAGGCAAATTCACGAGTCTAAATGTAACAAAATACCTAGATGTGTTTGAGGACCAAGCACAAATTTATGGGCTTCCTCAAGAAATGCTTATCCATTACTTCACCCCGGTAGCTTCAAGATCTATCTTGGCATCTATTTCAGTCCACATAGCAAAGGCTTGGGCTGAATTTAGAAAGGAACTTCATATGTTGTTTTACTAAGAAGATTTTTCCCAACCTAGCAGAGAGGGATTCCTGCGGTGGGTGAATACCCTAAAACCCATTGCATCTTTTACTCACCTCTTGAATGAATTCTTGAGAAGATATGCCCAATTACGTCAAGCCAATTTGGATTCGTTAATGCCTCACTTAGTCATTTCCTTTCTTAAGATCTTAAGTTTGCAAGATAGGACTAAGGTTAAGAGAAGGATAGAAGAGCCTCGTAAGAGGTTTGGTTTGATAGAAGACAAGGCCACTGTTAGAAGAGAAGTAGAAGTATTTGCCTAGATGAGGCAATGACAGGCTGTATTATATGACATACCGGCAGCAATAACTCCGCAACCACCTAGGGAGGCACCTCTTCATGCAATTCTAAACATGCCAACAACATTAGCTTCTACTAATGTTGCATCTGCCTTGTGATTGCCAATGGAGTTGCAACTTGAGATTAGAAGCAGACAAATAGAGAATCTCATGATGATGCAAGCATCCATGTCTAAATAAATGGCTAGCATACATAAAAAAGTCTATTCTATGAGGTATCAAGACCCCACTCCTCCTCACATGAGTATCATTTATGTAGAACTGATACAAAGGAATGCTATGCCTATTCCTAACATGCAAGGTTATGCTATGTCTTAGCATGCACCTCTAGTGGGAGCATGTTGCTCACCAGACACCTGCACCACTAGTGCAACTTGCATTTCAGAGAAATAAAGGACCTTTTGAAAGACGAAAAGCAAGTGGATTTGGAGGGGCAAAGAGATGTGTATGGTGTGATGCATAAGAGAACTTGTCCTATGCATGTGAAGAGATAAAACAAGCAAAGGAACATCAGCTAGTAATAGATATAGATAAGAAGCTCTATGACTTGAGGACCTGCCTTCCTCTACGTGTGAATTGGGGGAAGTGGGGAATGAAGAAAATTTATGAGAATCTATCAAGTAACAATGCCGTCACATCAACAACATAGCTAGAGCCAGTAGAAGAAGGGGATGAAGAGGAGACTAGACCTCGTCCTCAAAGAAACTACTCTACAGAAGCTTTAGTGAAGGCTAGGGATGCGATCATGCAGAAGACTGCCTCAAAGTCTCCTCTAGACCAGTTCTTGGTGTACTCTCACATAGCCAATGTAGAGGAAAAGAGGAAGAACAATGAAAGCCCAAAAGAGGTTGAATGAGAGAGGAGAGTGACAAGGAAACAAAGTCAAGAAGCTAGTGAAGAAGTTAAAGAGCTTGAAAAGAAAATCCAAATAAAAGAGCCTATTGCTTCTAAGGAAGAGGTTGAGAAGAAGGAGATAAGAGAAGGAAAGAGTCCAATTGGGCCAAATAAAATTCAAGAACCAACTAAGGAGAAAGAGAAAGGACAAGGGCCTATTCAAAAGACTCATGAAACTCAGGAGAATGTTCAAGAAAGGGATAAAGAGAAGAAAAAGAAAAAGAAGAAGACACCAAAGGCAATATTCTATTGAAGAACATTAAATGATATTCTATTAAAGAGCTAAGTGACCATGTCCTTGCAGTAGGTTTTCTCCATAGCAAAGCCTAAATTCAAGGATATCTTTATTAAGTTAATAAAGAGGAAAAGGTTTCCATTACCTGAGGACATGGATATGGAAGAGGCAACTAAAGTTACGCAAGTAACAACTGAAGTAGTAGCTTTAAGTGATACTTTTGATGACAAAGATGATGAGATTGCAAGATGTCATAGGAATTATGTAGGTCGAATCACACCCAATGATGAGATGAGAAGGACAAAAAGTGAGCACACTAGATTTTTTTTGGCAGGAGAGACACTTGAAATGAAGGTGAAATTAGAAATTGATTAAGATGCATATTTTTCCTTGGCCTTGATCAACTCAGGGTCAGAAACAAATGTAACTTTTCAAAGAAACTAGATACTCTATGCTAGAGGAATTGGTTCTCAGAGTAGGATTAACAATTTCGAATAAGATAAATCACATTAGCAAAGGCATATAGTATATTTTGTGTGTGCATAATCTCTTAGGTTCAATCTTCAGGAGCTCAAAGAATCATACATATGAGTGAAGAGAGGTATCTTTAAGTGTACATGTGAGGTCATCTGCTTCAAGGCTGCATATGGAAGCTGTACATTTTCCCATCATATGAAAGGGCTCAAAATTATTTTATCACATCGCCAATAAGTTGGAGTAGTTGAAGATATGTTTCTTTTATTATCAATTAATAGAACTATAGCACAAAAAGGTGACATGGAGAACCGAGGAAAGTTGAATGGGAGGCAATCAACCCCTAAGATTTTCTCACATTGAAAAGAATCATGGATAGATCTACTAGGTCATTCTAGTATATAATGATATGTAGTATCACACACCTCATTTGGGCTATTTTCTGGGTTCTAGGATATCTCATTTCATAAGCTCATTTGGGATATATACTAGGTCACTCTAGTATATACTAGATCACTCTAGTATATACTAGGTGGATTCTATTTTTTGGGTTCTAGAATATATACTAGGTCATTCTAGTATATAATGATATGTACTATCACACACCTCATTTTTGGTATTTTGTGGGTTCTAGGACATTTCATTTTATAAGACATTTTCCTTTTAGCTTGTCTATATGCATAGGTGAAGAGTTTTGACTGTTTCCCTCTCTATCTACTTGACTACACATTATAATCTCTTTCTTTGTATTGATTCAAATAATTAGTTATCCACATAATCATTTCTCTTCTTATGTTTTTGACCCCCATTAGTATATATATTTTTTGAATACTCTAGTTTTATGTCCATGGAACTAAGGAGTAAGATTTAAATCTTTTTGTGTCATCCACTTGATCTAGTATATGCAAAGATTAACTTGTCTTCAAGTTTTTTGTTTGGGTTTCATCATAGAGTGAATTTTGATTAACTAAAATCTAAGGTTCTGTGACAATTATAGGAAAACTCCAATACCTCAAGATAAAAATTAACGTGAAAATATGACATTGTAGCACATCATAGGGCCTTGGACAACATCTCAAGGATTCTCTTAAATGAAGTGATATATCAAATTTAAATTGGGAGTTGATGATTTCAAACCAAGGTCTTTGGAAAATGGGGATCATTGTGCTTCAAATCCTTTAATAGGAAGTTCATCACATTGGAAGCTTGACTGGAAAGTAAATTCCATAATTTTATCCCTTATTTAGTACAAAAAAGGGCATTATAATTCCAACAAAGCATAGGAAAAGGTAGTGGTAGTTTCAAATGCCTATGTTGAGAGGAAAAGAAAGCTAGTGAAGATGGAAGGAAGGAGAAAGTAGAGTAATATTTATACTATCATGCCAGATGAATAATGCAATAACAGGGCATATTAAAGACTTGGACACATAGGATAATTTGTGGGAGTGTTTAGAGATACTCTAGAGTCTACCTCAAACAATAATTAAATGAAGATTCAAATGGAGGCTTATCTGAATAACCTCATGAATTCATCCAACCCACACATAAATGACTTCATTTTAAAGGTCAACATTTATTTCATACATAAGTTTCCATTTTTTGATGTTTGAAAAAATCCAATATTGTATCTTTTATTTACACTTGAGCTACCTTATCAATATTTCTGAATTCTTAACTTGGGTAAAGACATAGAGTAATAGTCTAGGGAGGGATGTACTAGAAGAGAATGTAAATTTGAGTACTAAAATATTTTATGTGAAAGATCCAACCTTTAAAGAAGAATGTCGTTTAAGAATTTCTTAAAAGTGGCTGCTCAACACATGAAAGCTTTTAAATTTTATAACCTATTGTGTGTGGAGATGAAGACAAGCCTGATGTGCATCTCAAACATCCAAAGATTGTCAATCAAGAGTTGAAGATGTTGAAGGATTGGGAGGAAAGGAATACGAGAGCTATGTTCGACAAATCACAAGTAATCTCTAACACTATGATTGGTCATATATCAAAGTTTGATCATGTTAGAGATGTTTGGAAGGCCTTAGAGAAGATATATTCTACCCCCACAAGAAGCAAACTCATGCAGCTTAAGAATGAACTCTAGTCCTTGAATAAGGGTGGTGGCTAATCTCTTGTTGACTACACCTTGAGGGTGAAGGAGTTGAGGGAGCAATTGGCATCCATTTGCTACAAAATATATAAGGAACACCTTCTGTAGATTACTCTCAATGGGCTGAGAGGGGAAGACAACTGGGAACCCCTTATTACTACCATCTTGTATAGAGATCCTCAACGAACTCTTCAGGGATTAATCCCACACCTAGTGGTAGAAGAGGGTTGCCATAGGAGACACATCAAAGAAGGATGGTCACTTATAGGTCCTATATGCTAGCAAAGGCAAATGCAAGAGTGGAAGAAGGTGAAAGGGAGAAAAACCAAATGGAAGTAGTTCAAGGAAGAAGATTCACATTGAGAAGGAGATTGCAAGGCATCATCTTCAAGGAAGGGCAAGAATGGAAAAAGGAAAAACAACCCTCTTCAAGGTAAATTTTTTTTATGTGGTAAATAGAATCATATTTCATAAAGTTGTAGTTTCAAGGATGACAACAATAAGAAGAAGAAGGAGCAAGGGAGCTATGCTAACAACTCCAAGAAGGGTGATGAGTAGGAGATCTTCCTAGCCATGAGACATGGATAAACTAGTGATCCCAAGGACATACAATGGTACATAGACTTTGGATGCTCTAATCACATCTCATGTATGGAGGAATTCTTTGTTTATATGCAAGTCCCAAGCTCAAAAGGTTGTGTAGAGACAAGAGATAACATTGAACATCCCATTACACAAGTGGGAGATGTGAAGCTAGGCAAAGGTAAATCTGTCAAGGCTCTTAAAGATGTGCTCCATGTTCCATCTACTTCAAAGAACCTTATCTTTATAGGATAGATGGTAGAGAGATATGCAGGTTATACTTGATACAAAAGGGTGCATGGTGAATCAAGGAGGAAAGTTCATTGCCAAGGGAAGGAAAGAAGGCACATTGTTTACACTAGATGTTGCTCCTACACACAACAAGGTATGGTGTGCGATGATTGCTAATAAAAGGATTGGAGAGATTCATCTTTGACACAAGGGGATAGGACATATCAATATTCCGAAGTTAAAAAGCATGTGTAAAGTAGGTTTACTAAAGGGACTACCAAATCTTGAAGGTCAAGGTCTACATGAGTTTTGTGATGGATGTCAGCTAGGTAAGCAAGCAAGGAAGCCATTTCCAAAGAGTGAGTACAGATACTCTAAGATCTTGGAGCTCATACATAGAGAGAGGATAATGGCATAAAGAGGCACTTTACATGTAGGTACATTGCTATACAAAATGGTGTCACAGAGAGGAAGAATAGGCATTTGGTTGAGATAGCTAGATGTCTCATAAATGAAGTTATGTTGCCATTCTCTTATTGGGCTCAAGCTATGAATACATCTTGTTACTTGATAAACAAGGTTCTAGTAGGTGGTGTGCACAACTTGACTCAACATGAAGTCTATTATGGGAAGAAACCAACCATGGAGCACCTCACGGTATTTGGATGTGTATACTTTGTTCATGTTCCTAGTGAAATGAGAAAAACGTTAGAGCCCAAGAGTGAGAAATGTGTATTCATTGGCTACTCGAATGAGAAAAACGGCTAGAGGTGCCACAACCCTCTCTCAAAGAAGGTATTTGTGTCAAGAAATGTTGTGTTTTATGATTCAAGGTCTTGGTATGGAGACAATGGCAAGGTAAAGTTGGATGAAGAGGATTGTTAGACAATCATCCCTATGGACCAATATCATGATCCTTGTGAATCAATGGCTCGCATAGACATTGACCCATAGGGATCATGATATTGATCCATAGGGATCATTCTATGTGTGAGGGACAAGGGCCAGCTAGCCAAGGACCCAAGCTCGGGGGATACCCTAAGGTATTAAATAATAATGGCGATGAGTGTTGCATGATGGACACATGGTGGCACTAGACCATTCGAGACCATTTTTATTTTTAGAAAAGAGGAGGGTATATATGGATGGGAAGGAGAGTCACACACACATCATTCAAGTCTTTTCCCACAAGGATCAAGAGGAGTATGCAAACTTTGATGTGCAAATTCAACCTCAAGAGTGAATAACAATCAATGGACTAGAGGCTTCTACATCTAAGATACACCCATATGATTTCTCTTACACTTATGATTATGAAAGACCATCCCCTACTTCAAAGTAAAGAAGGCTGCAAGAGATAGACTGTGACACAAGGGAAGATCAAGAGGATTCAGAAGTGGAAGAGATTAAGAAGGTCATTACTCCTAATGTAAAGCTCAATAGACTCAAGAAGAAAGGTTAAGAAACAAGGTCTATAAGGAAGAAAGAACCCTTAGAAAGGTATACATATGTTTCTTTGATGGAAAACCACTATGCATATATGATGAATGTCATTACAAATCAAGAGCTAGATTCTTATGCGAAGGCAAAGACCCAACTAGAGTGGAGCAAGGCTATATATTAAGAGATCAAAGCTCTTAAGGAGAAAAATACTTGGGAACTGGTACCCAAGAAGGAAGGCAGGAAGATAGTCCAGAATAGGTCAGTATAAAAGACCAAGAGGAACGAAGATGACAAATTGGAAATATACAAGGCTAGACTAGAAGCCAAAGGCTTCACACAAACACAAGGGGTGGATTATGAGGAGACTTTTAACTTTGTGGAAAATGAGGCTATAATTAGAGCTCTGATAGCCCTATGTGCAACAAAGAGGTGGCAGATGGACATAAAGAATGCTTTCGTGAATAGTGAGTTACAAGAGGAGGTGTTCATGGAACAACCTCAAGGGCATGTGGATCCATAACATCCTACCTATGCTTGTAGGCTGAAGAGCACCTTGTATGGCCTAAAGCAAGCCCCAAGGACATGGAATTAGATGCTAGTAGACTTCTTGAAGAGATGTAGTTTCTCTCCAAGTGATGTGCATCCATCCTTCTATATGAAGAGAAAAAATGATGAGATATGTTTTATATGCATATATGTAGATGATCTTCTTGTGATAGGAGACGGTGATGAAAGGATAAGGAACATCAAAGAGAATCTTGGAAGAGAGTTGAAAATCTCAAATTTAGGTGTGCTAAAGTACTTTCTTGGCATTGAGATGATCTAGTCTCAAAATAGGTATCTTCTAGATGTGCTATTTAGGTTTGGAATGATATATTACAAAACCAATAGCTCAACCTATGGATTCAAATGTCAAGTTAAGGAAGGAAGATGGTAAGAATCTAGAAGATCTTACACTATACATGAGCATTGTGGGATCATTGATCTATGCTACACTCACAAGGCTTGACTTCTGCTACATAGTTGGAGTTCTATCTCAGTTCATGCAAGTTGCCATAGATACACATCTCAATCATGCAATGAGAGTGTTAAGGTATGCAAAGAGTACCATTAATCATGGGTTTCTATATAGGTATGATGAAGAATTTCAAGAAAGTGCATGGAATGATGCAGATTGGGTAGGGAGTGTCGATGTTAGAAGGTCAACTTATGGCTATGTTTTCATGCAAGGTACAAAAGCAATTTCATGGATGAGCAAAAAACAACCCACAGTTGCATTGATTTCAGCAGAGGCTGAATATAGAGCTTTATCCCTCACTACATGTGAAGCAATGTGGCTTAAGAAGCTCGTCAAAGATTTTGGTATACAACTTGGATGAATTCCACTATATGGAGCTAACATGTCAAGCCTACATCTTGCTAACAATCCCATATATCATGCAAGGAGCAAGCACATTGAGGTGCATTACCATTATGTAAGGGAAAAGTTGCAAGTGGGGACATTAATGTTCATTTTGTAGGTACAAAGGATCAAGTTCAAAGTATCCTTACTAGAATCTTGGATTTTCCCAAAGTTAAAAACGTTTCCAAAGGCTATGAGCTTGCATGATATGGACACTACCACTTTAAGCTTGAGCGGGAGTGTTGAAAGTGTGAACTATGCAATCTCTATGTAGAAAAAGGGACCAAAAGACCTTAATTTGGACACAGATCATGAATCAATACACTAAGGGTAGTCTCAAGGTCAGGCAAGGTTACACAAGGTAGTCCTAAACTAGTGGAAAATTCAGGAGAGGCATCCAAAATCTATAAAAGAAGGTGAAGAGTCATCAAATGCATAGAAGTCTTGTAGATCATTGAAGACTAAGAGACATATACTAAAAAACTCTTAAGGAGAGAGTCATCCAAGGCTCAATGAGCTGACATGAAGTATTCCAAGCTAGGAAAAAATGTAGAGGAGGGTGTTATATGCAGAGAGGTGGAGCAAGGAGGAGCTATCAAGCCCACACCCTTGCTAGTCTCTTATAGGTATAGACATAGTCTACTTATAATAGTTGTAAATCCTGTTTTAGATATCCAATTCAAGAGATTTAAAGTTCATTCTATATCTATATATGTGTCTTACTATTCGTAAGAGGGCTTCTTGAGATTTATTTTATGTTTAAAGAAATTGGTGTATCTCTGTATAGTCTGTTTTGTACAAAGTTGTTTAATATCTTAAAGAGATCCATTTGCAGTGTCATATAGCTTGTTGGAAAGCTTATAAAACATAATAAATGTATCTCAAATATTGTAAATAATTTGTATCAGTGTAAGGTAGGTGAATCATAGTTTTGCTACAAGGTAGCAAAAAAGGTGTTTGAAAGGACCTAGGTATTGGGTTCATTTCACTTATAGTGTGCAAATGTAAGGGGTTAAATTCCATCAGAGGTATGTAGTTAGAATAAAATCTTATGAAGTCATATATTATTTTTCTTAAAAGGATCTTACAAGCTTTGAAACTCTCAAAATTAAGCTAAGTAGGAAATATTTATTGTTAACTAAATTATTGAACTTTTATCCAAACGTACCAATGAAATAATTAAATAAAACAAGTGGTGAATAGTGGTGAAACTCCAATACCATGTACAAATTACCACAACACATATATAGGATCAAGCTTAGATAGAAAGAGAGATATTGCTATTTATGGGAAAAACAGACATATGGTTGTAGTAGAAAGTGGGCTAAAGGTGAGTAGAAGATAAGCTCAACTCAATTTAAATCAAACTCAGATCTCTAATACAAATGGATCTTAAAAACTACAAAAGAAATAGATGGTTCTATCCATCCATGCACTCCCTATCTAGAGGTTCAGGGCAGCACTAGATTGTGCTCTTTCGCTACACTAGAGAATATCTAAAAAATATGGTTATGGTTACAAGATCACCCACATAGGCAAAATAATACAAGAATATGTAGTTGCTACAAGAAGTCCTACAACCCAGGACTAATAGGTGTGGATACCTTTACTACAGATGATGCACGAGATCCCACCACCTAGGATCATAAGTATGAAACAAGATATCGGGATTATAAGAACTCCCTTCAAGGAGGCAAACTAGATACAAGAATTAACTCGAACAAGATCCTATACTAGACAAGACTACCAAAAGGCAAAAGTGTAGAGCTTGAACACGTACTATGAAAGTACTTACTTGGATATTGTGACTCCTTGAGCTCCCAAGACCGGCATTAGCAAGACTGAGGATGTATGTGGTCAAGCCCTCCTTATATAGGTGTTGAAGGGTAGGTATCAAAGGCGGTTCAAAGGTGATTATGACCTTATGATGTTAATAATACCAAGAGGACCTCTAGATGTCAAAATTTAGCAAGTAGATAGTTGGTTTTAGGGTTCATCATGTTCCATACACAATGGAAGGATTGGTTTCTTATAATTTTCAACCGATCATGAGATATAGAAGTCACATGGAATTTCAGGCTCAAAATGGTTTCCTTTGTCCACAACATCACCTCCCCCTCAAGCGACGAGTTCCATGATGAGTGGGCATGTTCTCTAGTCTCGGCTTCATTGTAGTTTTCTTATGGAATTCTCAAACCTTGGTTGGTGGGCTCTAAAGGTTTTTTGTAAGTTCCCAACTACAATTGCTAATGTCATACCCTTTCCAATGAACAAGGTACTCCAATTGTCCTTCAGATATTTTTGAATCTAGGACATGCTCAACTTTGAATTCTTCATGATCATCCATCTTGATAAGTGGTGAAGGACTAGGTCTATCCCCCCTCAATAATGAAATTTGATATGGCTCCAACATGGACACATGGAAAATTGGATGTATTATCATGGTAGTTGGTAACTAGAACTTGAAGGCGGCTAGATTAATCTTGGACAAGATGGTGAATGGACTAAAGTTTTGATGGTCTAGCTTTTCACAAGGCATTGAAGTTTGCGAATTATTTTTGGGAAATGACACTTTCTTATAGATTTGATAGGATGGATTTTGAACAGGAACTTGATCCACACAATACTTATATTATTCTTAAGCTTTATGGATATCTTCCTCAAATTCTTTGTGAATGTCCATGACATATAGGGCCTTATCTCTGGAAGCTCGGTTCTTGAAATGATTTGAGAGTTGTATATCCATCTTTGGATGTTGTTCATATTTTGCAAAGAAGGGAGTGCACTTGGTAGATGTATGAACAATTTCATTCAAGGAAAACTCTACAACATTTAAAAGATCAAACCAATCATTTTGATGACAGTTTATGGTGCAATGGAGATACTGTTCTAGGACTTGATTCACTGGTTTTGTTTGTCCATTAGTCTGTGGATAACTGGCTATAGATAACTTAACTTGAACACCAAGGAGCTTGCATAGACTATTCCAAAACTTGGATATGAACTATGGACATTGATCAATGACAATATCATCAGGAAATCCATGAAGCCTAAATATTTATCCGAGAAAAAGTTTTAGAGTGGTTGCATCATTAATTGTCTTGGTAGTTGGAATGAAGTGTAGGATCTTTGTAAATCTATTCACTATAACAAAAATGGCATCATAGTTATGTGAGCTTGGTAGATATCTTATGAAATGCATAGATAATGAAGAACATGCCTTTTTTGAAGTAGGTACAAGTTGCAAGATGCCATGAGGTTTATGTCACGGTACCTTAGATATATTGCAAGTGTCATAGGTTCAGATATATTCTTTGACTTCCTTCCACATTAGAGGCAAAAAAAAATCTCTTGATATGAGTTCTATTTTTTATTCACTCCAAAATGTCTTGCTGCAAGGTTATCATGATGTTGTTGGAGTACTTGGATCCTGGGCTTCCCTAGAGGAATGTACAATAGGTTCTTATAGAATAGTAATCTATCATTTTGCTAGAACTCTTTTACTTCATGAATTTTCCCATCTTGAATTTTCTACTTAACATACAAAACAATTCATCATGTGATAGAGTTTCATGAATCAAATGAGACAAAGGTTGAATCTTTGTGATGGTTTGAAGAGATGGTTGCTAACTAAAGATGTTCAGGCTTGAGCAACACTCTCCTATTGATCAAAACCCTCTTCGCCTTTCTTTGATCCAATTTAAGATCTTCTTGGAAAGCCATCTGACTGACATTGTTGGTTTCTTGGACCATACATGATGACAGAATAGAACCTGGATAGAAAGTTACTCCATCGAGATTCTATTGAGGATGTGCATGGTCATAAAGTACTCTAAATTCTTATGATCTATTTACATAGCAACTTTAGGAGCTACTTCTTCTAGATGGTGATGTTAGGTATCAAATGATATGCAACTCGATGTAGGTGTCTGTCATCCCCATGTTGCGATATGATCACTCCCAAGGCAAAGTCGGATGCATTTGTCTCCAAGAAAAAAAAGCTTGGCAGAATCAAGGTGAATTAGAATTTGACCAGTGGTGAATGATAATTTAAGGTTGTGAAGGATTTCTCTCCATCTTCATTCCATGAGAATTTTGTGTTTCTTGTAAGCTTTGTAAGAGATGTCACTATCTTGGCAAATCCTAGAAAACATTGTACATCTTGAACAAAGGAAGGCGGCTACCAATCAAGGATTATCTCAATCTTCTTAGGATCCATAAAGATTCCTTTCTCTGATACAATGTACCCGAAAAACTCATTTTTGTTTGATGGAGAGACCACTTCTCAAGTTTTGCATATAAACCTTTTCTTCTATCTCTCTTGGATTATCTTTATATGACATTCATGATCCTCTAGATTTTTAGAGAATATCAAGATATCACCAAGGTATATTACCAAAAAAATCATCTAAATACTCTTGAAAGATATCACCCATCATATGTTGAAAGGTAGTTGGAACATTTGTGAGACCAAATGGCATAACTATATATTCAAAATCTCCATACCTTATTTGAAATTTTGTGTTCCATTCATATCCTTCTCTGATCCTAACAAGATCTTAAGCTCCTCGAAGGTCAATCTTTCTGAAGAACTTTACGTTTGCAAGGCATTCCAAGAGCTCTAATATTAGTGGTGGAGGATATCTATTCTTTATAGTGACATTATCCCACAATACTCTACACACATTCAGAGAGTCCCATCTTTTTTCTTTACAAAAATTTAGGGGCCCCTACAAGAGACTTTGAGTAGATTCTCATCAATATGCTTATGTAATTCTATAAGTTCCTTAAGGAATAGTCTATAGATTAGTCCAAAGGGTGGTTGTGATCCCTCTAGAGGTTCTATGGCACAATAATAAGGTCTATGCTTTGGGAGGATATCTCCATTCTTCTTCTCAAAGACATCTTGAAAACCTTGATACTGGTTGGTTAGCTTTATTGGATTATCTTTCTTGGACTCTTGAGCTGGTATGGCATAGATAAGATATGTTTTTTCCTTCCTTACCACATGCATGAAGGCTTTGGCTCCTTCATATATCAGTTTCTTCTGGATATCTCAATCAGTGATTTCGTGTTTCTTTACCTAGGGCATTTCAATGATAATAGGATCTACTTGACTTGATATTACAATGAAGCATATGTTGGAATCTTTCTTTCTTCCACTTAACTTGTGTCTCCATCTCCAAACATGGGAGTGAGGTCTTGAAGAAAACCCTCATAGTCATAAAGTATTGCCATGTCCTTGTCCAAGACTTGAGTGAACCATGATAATTCTTGATCGAAGAGCAAGATTCCAATAAAGTTGACCTTGGATGCATCATCATGATATCTATAAAGATGCTAATGGATGTAGAGTTTGACTTGTTGCAGGAAGCTACAAAACTTCATGCGATCACCATCCAACTTTTCTAGCATGAAAATCTTGGGTTCCTTCATGAAGGATGAACTAGGATGTTGATTCACTTGAATACTTTCTTGATTTGCTTGAACATTCTTGATTTGTTCTTGTAGTTCTTGGACAAGTGTACCTATATGCATGGGATGTTCCATCTCAACTTGTGCTTGTCAATGCATTAGGTCCTTTACTTGTTGAAGACTCTAAAGTGATGCCACAATCTCTTCATAAGTGTTCTCTATGATGTCTAGTCTTGGATAGGATCTAGTCTTTCCGAAATATTAGCAAAGCATTAGATTGTGCTCTCTAACTACACTAGACAAGATTTTGGAAATATGCTTCTGATTATAGATCACTGATGTAGGGGGAATAATACAAGAATATGTAGCTAATACAAGAAGTCCCACAACCCAAGATTGATAGGTATGTATAAATCGACCAGAGATGACATAGGAGACCCCATAACCCAGGATCATAAGTATGAAAAAAGATGTTAGGATTACAAGACCTCTCTTTAAGGAGGTGAACTAGATACAAGAATTAACTCAAAAACATCTCATACTATGAGATTACACTAGGACACAATACGGATGTCCAAGATACTAGACTAGACAAGACTAGAACAAGGCACAATTCTACAACTCGAATAGGAACATGGAAAGTACTCACTTGGAGATAGCGACTCCTTGAGCTCCCAAGACTAGAATTGGTAAGATTGAGGATGTATGTGGCCAAGCCCTCCTTATATAAGTGTTCAAGGGCAGTAATCAAATGCAATCATCAAGGTTTTGGCACGTTTGGGATGCAATGAAAACATTGGTTTCTCCAAATTTTGAACCAATCATGAGATATAGAAGTCACATGTAATCTGAGGTTTAGGATGGTTTCCTTTGTCCATGACATAGAGACTTGATGGTGATCTATTTAGATGTTAGGTGAAACGATATAGGCCAAGAAAATGGGCAATAAGATGAACTATCTAGTGGTTCATAACACCAAAAAGTATAATCCTAGATGGGGAGGGGAAATCCTTATAATTTTTTCCAAACCTAGGTGAGCGTTCCCATGCAATAGAGTCGTGGTAGCTTGATCCATGCTTAAAATAATCTCCACCATTGACTTATGATGTAAATACAATGGTAGAAAATAAGGATCAAGAATGGTTGTTTGTAACCCTTGATCTTGCTTAATCCAAAGTTAGGATCCAAGCTAGATCTAATGTCCCACATCGAGTAAATGCTTTCCTATGTTAGAGAACTACATTTGTTCATAGCCAGAATATGAGTTTATCCTCACATAGGATCCATCCCAAATCCAATGGCTTAGAAGTAATCTTCCTAGTTACTCATCCAATGTCCAACAATCTCACATGGCTTCTCGTTATGATGGGGTGCTTACAAAATAGAGTGTCATGGAACAAGTACGGTGCTACACAAGGGCGAGGCATTGATCATATCTAGCACCCTACCTCAATGCCACCCAAAGGGGAACTACTTTCTTGTCATGATGCCTAGTCTTCCATGAGGTTGGAGCATTGAGCATGTCTAACAACCTCCTTCAATATCCACCCAAAGGTTTTCAATTGGATTGTAGACTGTATCCACCATCAGTCTCAAGTTTACTTGCTTTCCAAGTCTTCAATATCCTTCGTGAGGTCTTTTTGCAAACCTCATGGAAAGCCTAATGGCGAATGTTATATGTTGTATAACTCTTAAGAAGTAAAAAGTACTACCAAACGCCTTCATGAAGCTCTCAATGTCTAGCCACTAGTACAATGATCCTGTGGCTTGTTTCATCCCATATACTACCTTCTTAGCTTAAATAATATACTCTTTGAATGTACAACCTCAAAACCTCATGGTTAAGATACACATAACTCCTCCTTGAATTCAACATTAAAGGGTTCTAATTTGACATGTAGCATGGGAAAATTCTACTTCATCCAAAGTATAATCGCTATTATTATGTGAATAGTGGACATTAAAGTGAAAGGGTGTTGAAAACCAAGAACCTCTACTAGTGACGGTCCTTGTGTTATCAACTTATCATTATAGAATTCCAATGTTTAATCCATCATGTCCTTTACCTACCAAACACACTTATTGCTTGTGATTTGGAATTTCTCATTCTTCATTAACTTATCATAATTGTTTTGCATAGCCTCCTTCCATGCTAGATGAACAAGTGCTTCATTTTTCAATTATGCACTTCAATACTTCCTTCATAAATCTCAACCATCATGCTTATACTAACCATGCAAGTAGATGCCATGTCTACTCCCCTATTATCTATGCTCTCGTTGGTCCATGTTGTTTGGAAAGATGGATGGACACTCCAAGAAATGAGTAGGTACTGCCAAATCCTCCTTTGTACCAGCCCATTCTTGCTTCAGAGTCGCTTTGTTGGGCCCTCTTAGCTTTCCAATGACATTAAAAAAGTGCCTATGTACTTTGGAAATGATGTGAGAAATGATTGAATTGAAACAGACTACTTCCAAGTTGAAGGATCAATGAAAATCTTCTATTTTTGTTCACACACTTGCTCCTTGTTAAGCTCAGTGCTTCTCGTAAAGTAGGAACTAGAAAAATTCCTTTTTGAGATATTAAACTAGCTTAATGAGCTAATGAATCCAAGTGGAATCACTTAAAATGATGCACTATACACAGATCAATCAATTTAGAAATCAAATCATTACCCCCGATATTTTAGGGCCTTTGCAGAGTCTACCCAGTAGGTACTTCGACACGCTTTTCTCCAAATTTTCTAAATGGATTATCTTCAAAATTTGTAAGCATGTAGAGGACTTGTAGAGAATTCTAAAAACCTATATAACATGGGAAATGGTGAAGAAATGATTGAGATATGAGCAATACAAATTGATAGTTATGAGTAACTATGATAGAGACACCATAGATGAAAATTATTGATCTATTGTATTAGAACATAATGTTGTACAAACTCATTAGCATGATAATCAATACCTAATGATAATGAGTAGTGTAGGCTATGATGTAACCCTTACTCTATTACAAAGTAGTCAAGGAGAACTCAGAAATGGAGTCACTTATCCCACGCGTTTTTCAGCCATCTTTTATAGATGAGTCATTTGAATTTGAATTTGAATTCCTCATTGGCTCTCTCTAAAACGTAGTCCTCCAATCTAGGAGATATTCTCTCAAGTAGATTCATGAATTTTCCAATTAACAAATCCATGAGTTTAGTGGTGATTACAACTATTCCTTCAAGTCAAAAAGACTTTTACAAATGGTAAAAGATAAAGTCTTCATAGAAATGGTTTTCATGGAGCTCCAATAAACTCTAGCCAAATGTGTAGGCTTGGTATTTGCACCAAGAGCTCCCCCTCAAGTCAAACGTTTTGTCTTGGTCTTCTTTTTCAATCTTCTTGAATGTCATGCAATCCAATCATAGACTTAAATCTACAAAGTTTTGTACCATCTAATGCTCTAGTCAATAAGTCTACACATTTCATATTTAGTGATACATATGCCAAATGAATTTCCTTGCTCAATAGCTTTTCTCTCACATAATGATAGTGGACCTCTATATGCTTGGTCCTAGCATGATAAATAGGATTTGCTGCAAGATGTAGTGAGCTTGTATTATCTCCAAAAGTCATTGGAGATGTAGTATGCAAACCTAAATCTGTGTATAACAATCTGATCCATATGGCCTCTTGAGTAGCATTGGCCAATCCTCTATACTCTACCTCTGTAGAAGATAAAGCAATAGTAGGTTGCGTCTTTGATTACCATGATATAGGTTTATCACGTACAAAGGATAAGTAACCTGAGGTACTGCTTCTATCATCTTTGCAACTTGCCCAATCTGCATCTGAATATATCTTGATGTCCAAGTCTGAGGTATAAAGAAAATACAATCCTTGATTTTGAGTGCCATTAAGGTTCTTCAAAATCCTCTTGGCAGCTTCCAAATGAGGTACCCTAGGTTTAAGCATAAACTCACTTAGAACACTTACTCCATAAGCAATATCAGTCCTTGTCAATGTAGCATAGTTCAAGCTTCCCACAATGCTTTGGTAATGTGCAATATTCTCAAGCACATCACCTTCATGAGCACTTAATTTTTGGCTTACCTCCATTGGAGTGCTTGCTATCTTGGCATCCTCCAATTGAAACTTCTTTAACATGTCCTATATATACTTTCTCTAAGTAATATAAATTCCACAGTTAGTATAAACTAACTCAAGTCCAAGAAAATACTTTAGTGATCCAAGGTCACTAATTTTGAGCTCTTGCATCATGTGATTCTTAATCCGCTTGATGCCATTGGCATCATTACTTGTGAGTATGATATCATCAACATATACACATAGGTATATTACCTTTGAATTACTTATCTTGATAAACAGAGATGTATCTGCTTTACTCATGATGAATCCTTGATCTTGAAGGTATGTAGTCAACCTATGGTTCCATGCCCTAGGTGCCTGCTTCAATCCATTAAGAGCTTTGTTCAATTTACACACATATGTTACCTTGCTTGGGTCCTCATAGCCAGGAGGTTGAGACATATACACCTCCTCTGAAATCGAGCCATTTAGAAATGCATTTTTTACATCCACTTGATACATGTTCCAATTCTTTGATGCAACCACACTTACGAATACCCTAATTGTTGGAATTCTGGCCATAGGAGAGAAGGTTTCTTCATAATCAACTCCTTGGGTTTGTGCAAAACCCTTAGCCAGAAGTCTAGCTTTGTACCTTCTTATTGATCCATCAGAATTCCTTTTGATCTTATAGATCCATCTAGAACCAATTACCTTCAATGACTCCTTCTTTGGCACAAGTTCCCAAGTATCATTCTCCTTGAGTGCTTCAATTTTCTCATCGATAGCGTCTTTCCATTGTGCCTTGTGCTTTGCCTCTTCATATGATGATGGTTCTTCAAATGACAAGTCTTTTGCAAGATAAACAGAATGCTTAGTAACTAAGGAAGTGTCATACCCATATCTGATTGGCGTTTTGCTCTCCCTTTGTGATCTTCTGATTGCGTGATTGGATGATTCAGGTATATCTCCCAATTTCTTCATCTTGACTTTGCCTTTGGACTTCCATGCCTTGAATTCTTCTAAGTTGATGATGTCCTTATCATCTGAGTTGATGTCTTCAACCTGATTAGGCTCCTCCTTAGTGAGGCTTG
Source organism: Ceratopteris richardii (assembly GCA_020310875.1). Taxonomy (NCBI): domain Eukaryota; kingdom Viridiplantae; phylum Streptophyta; class Polypodiopsida; order Polypodiales; family Pteridaceae; genus Ceratopteris; species Ceratopteris richardii. Next base: position 22,578,496 of record CM035429.1, read on the forward strand.
GAAATTTCTCTTCCAAGTCATAAGGTAGTTTTACTTTTGTACATTCACTTTCAAACCAAGAGTCATTCTCATCAAACACAACATTTCTACTAACCATAAATCCTTTGTTTGAAGGATTGTAGAGCCTGCATCCTTTTTTATTCAAGTCATACTGTATGAAGATGCACTTCTCTACCTTAGGGTCTAGCTTACCTCTTATCTGAGAAGGGATATGCACATAAGCAACACATCCAAAGATCCTGCAATGATCAAGTGAAGGTCTTCTACCATGCCATGCTTCATATGGGGTCATCCCATCAAGATATTTGGATGGCAACCTGATTACAAGATAAGAGGCAGTAGATACACTTTCTACCCACAAGTAGTCAGGTAATTTTTTCTCATTTAACATTGACCTAACTGTTTCAACAATTAGTCTATTTCTCCTCTCTGCCACCCCATTTTGCTCAGGGGTATACCTTGTTGTGGTTTCTTTCTTGATTCCTCTATCCTACAAGAATACATCAAACTCATTTGAGAAGTACTCACCTCCTCCATATGACCTTAGTCTCTTAAGGCTTCTCCCTATTTGGTTCTCAACAAGTGCAAGATATTTTCTAAAGCAACTGAATACTTCATCTTTGTGCTTCATAAAGTACAAGATAGTCCACCTACTGAAATCATCAATGAAAGATACATAATACCTTGATCCAAAAATTGAGGGATCCTTACTTGGTCCCTATACATCTGTATGGACAAGCTCTAGGTAGTTCTCATGCATATAGCGTTTCCTTGAGAAGGGTAACGTCTGAGATTTTCCAAACTGACAAGCACCACATTTATAGAGTATGTGGTGCTTGGTTACATTGGGTATCCCAAGCACACATTGATCTCTACATATTTATGTGCTAAAACGTGAAGCATGAAGCTTCCCTTGCCTCAACACTTTTACGAAAAGATGGAGGATTTAACATCCTCATGGCTTTCCAGAGAAAATAATGGATTTGACGTCATTCCAAGTCTATCCACAGATGCTTCAGCTTGTTCAAAACTTTCCCATTAATTTGTAGATATCATTGCTGAGCATGTCTTGGCATTGGGAAGGCATTCACGTAGACGAAGAATACATTTAAATGTTTTTTCTTCAGATCTTCAAGAAGGTCTTTTCTACTTCGTACTGATGAAGAGGGATATGTCCTCATACTTTTCTATCAATGGCTCTCCATTTGTAGTATAAGATGAAAGGACATGAGCTCTATGAAGTTGACAAAAAGATTTGCATGCTTCTACGAGTGCTGAGAAAACATATAATATTCCGATATAAGATTTGTATGCATTTACGAAGGCCTTTAAAATATTAGTTTACTAGATCCAAATTCTATCATCCATTATCATTTGGATTGATATCAATGATTTGGATGGAAGCCTATTGTCCAACTAGGTGGCTTTGGAAATAGCCTCCACCCAAAGTTAGTTAGGTAAATTCTTCTCATTTAACATAGACCTAGTAGCTTCAACAATGAACATGTTCGTTCTCTCTACCACTCAATTTAATTCAAGAGTGTATCTGGTTGTTACTTCCCTCTTTATGCTTGTATCCTGTACAAATAGATCAAACACATGTGAAAAATACTCACCACCTCCATCAAATATGATCCTCTTCCAAATCCTTCCTATTTGGTTTTCAAATAGTGCCAAGTACTTGAAGCATGTAAATACCTCATCCTTATGCTTCATGAAATAAAGTATTTTCCATCTACTATACTCATCAAAAAATGAAACATAGTACCTTGAACCTTAGATGGATGTCTTTGCTAAGACCCCACACATCAGTGTGTGCAAGCTCCAAATAGTCTTCATGAAAGTATCCTTTCCTATTGAATGGTTTCCTGTGGGCTTTGCCAAATTGGCATGCTCCGCATTTTTATATCATATGTTGCTTGGTCACATTGGGAATGCAAAGCACACTTTGATCCCTGCAAAGTTTTCTTTAGAGTTCTTTCTCCTATGTGTCCTAGCCTTTTGTGCCATATTTCCAACTCAGATAAGGTTTGATCTCTATAACTAAATAGAACTCTATATAATTATCTTGAGACATACTAGCCTCTTCTCCACTCTTCTTGTTTTCACCTTTATCATTAGCTTTATTCCTATTTGTATACCATTAGCACCAAAATTCACTTGTAACCAAAGTACACACCTTGACAGAAGAAACTATTCCAAAATTGAGAAAATCAGCTTCTAGCTTTCGTCAATTTTGCACCCCAAGAAAGTCTCAAATAATTGATGGGGAGATCTTAAGAAGTCACTTTGAAGGCTCGAAAATAATGTTAAACTTAATACCTTCACCCCTAGAATCACCACGCAACGAGGACATAAGGGTAAGGAAGCTTTCCTATTCAATGATCCTTAGGGGAACACTACTAGGATGGGTGACCTATCAAAAAAAAGTAATACTTTGTCTTCCTTGATCATTGAATTTCATCCTTGTGTCTAACCAAGGGTCCCAATGGTCACTTTGGTGACTCCTATGAGAAGGTATGACAAGGTGTATACCTTGTTGACTACCTTAATTCCAAGCCTCATGGGAAACCCCAATGGGATACATATCTTAGGTGCATTCACTTAGTAATAAAATAAGTTGTTATTCTTCAACCATATTCTTCTCCTTTATGTTGTTTGCATGCTTCAATAGTCCTTGAAATCCAACAATCTAACCATAATCATTTTAAGTGATGCTTGATGCTTACGAAAAAAATCTTGATTGTTTAAAGCCAATGTGAAGTTCAAATAGACAATGCCTTGCAAGAAGAGTTCAAGATCTACACTAAAGTAGATATGAACTGAAAACAAGAACTACAAAGCTCCGTTTTTGCTAAAAATGAAACAATGTCTTGTTTAAGTATTTTCTTGATAAATAACCACCATGAAAAACGATCAAGAAAGTCACTCATTTTTTAGATATTTAACTCTATATACTACTCAGATTTTAGTATGATCGATGGTTTAATTGCATGCATGTATATTCATAGAGTTTACCATAATTGATGGTTTACTTACATGCAAGTTGAAAGAAAGAACATAAATCTCATGGAAATGGATGTATGTTAATAAGTAGGGCTTTACCATGTAACTTTTAGTTTGAGAATTTTATGTAGTATGCATCTATGTGTCTTTGGTTGTTTGGAATATATAGTAGTGCATAAACAACAACTCAAAAAACTAGATGATAAAGAAATGATATGTACAACAAAGAGCACCTTATATGTTAAGCATAAAGATGACGTACCTCTCATCATTGTTGTGTATGTTGATGATATATTCACTCACTTCTGGTAATGAGGAGCATATTTTGAATTTTAAGGCTCATTCCCATGCATCTTTTGAGATGTTAAATTTGGGGCATTTGAATCATTATTTAGACATTCAATTTATGAAAGTTGATGGAACAATAGGTTTTGGGAAAAAGAATATATTGACATATTATGCAATGTTTTGTTCATTAACATTGTAAACGTATTACCACTTCGATGGGGACATATCTATTGCTTTAGTCTCCATGACACTAGAGATGCACTTGAGAATATTCTCTATCATCAGGATATTGGATGTTTGATATACATACGCATAATTCATTCTTATATTCAATTTGGTGTCTCTTAGATGAGTAGGCTTATGCATTGGCTAAGTGTGAAGCATTGGTGGGTGATAAAGTGCATACTTTTCTATCTGAGTGTACCCATGTTCTTGGATTGTTTTATCCAAAGGGGGGAATCATGACAACATCATTTACATGACTCTTCTGACTTATAATGGGTGGTTTCTATTACATTCGCATCTCTATGAGTGGCTTTTACATCATGCTTGGTGGCTTATGAATGTCTTCATTGAGGAGAAGTAGCCTACTATGGCACTTCTAGTTGTGAGGCTAACTATAGGATAGATTTCATAGTGAATATTGAGTGTGTGAGGCTTAGATGTCTTCTAGTTGATTTGGATGTTGTTTAGTCCTCTATCACCGTCATCTTTACTAACAGGTAGAGCACATTGGAAGTTGCAAGGAACCATGTGTTCCAAGCTCACACAAAGCATATTGAGGTGCACGATCATTGTGTCAGCAAGAGGTTCTCTATTGGAGATATCAATTTCGCCTATGACATAGGATAATGTTGCAAAACTTTTCACAAAGGATCTAGCTAGGGGAAGTTTGAAGATTTCCAAAAATCCTTGGTGTTACTTCCTTTTGTGGATTGATTTCTCTGTGCATAGATTGGATCATCCTTGTACATGAGGGCCAAATCCTTGTTCATAGCATTAGTTTTAGTGGGGACTCGTTGATATATTGTGATAAAGATATTTGTGAACACACTGAGATCCACTCAAGTAATTTCTTCCTTGTTTAGGAGCTTTTATTCTCCCTTCTTGCTTATTATATGCCTCACCCTAATGAGTCACTTATGTTTGCTCATTCACTTGGTTATAGATTTAGTATTGGGTTGTGCCCCAAGCTCTTTCTTCCAAGAAAT
>CM035429.1:22593000-22640500 GCA_020310875.1 Ceratopteris richardii
TTGAATTACTAACGAACACAAATAATCATATATGTAGCTTGGAAGATGATCTACTAATGATAGGATCAAAACAAATAGATTGGAAGATAATCCAAGATCCAAAACTTGCTATTTTGATTCGCACACCTGTTCAGTGTTTTGAAAAATTCTCTATGCACAACAAAAATGGGCTTAATTCCTTCTATGGAAATCTGAATAACTTAGTAAGATAATAATCATGAGTGATCATAAATAATAATGGACTACATGCAAATAATTGTGTTTAGCAATCGATAGCTCTATTCCGACATTTATGGGCTATGACAATTAACAAACCAGTGAGCAACGTAATGTTAATATCTGATGATTCTAAGAAGCAATGCTAATGAAACTTTTTAAGATTGTAAAAGACACTATGCTGATTCTATAATGCTTTGAATCATTGCAAATCATCAACTACACATAGAGAACAAGCTCTGATAAGATCACTATTGTGATAGTGTTATGACAGAGAAGTGACATGACAGTGTAATGATCATATATGTATTAAAACATTTACAAATACAATGTCATTGGCAATCAACCATTGCTCAAGGTCTGAGAGGTGAGTGAGCTATGAGGTGAGCTCCCACTTCACAATGAGTGTACATCAAAATGATCTCTAAACCTCGAGATGCACGTGGGTCTTTTAGATCCGTCTTTTAAAGTTATGCTTGGAGCAAAGGTTTGAATTCAAATTCAAACTCCCACCTAAGAGGTGAATGCTAACATCTAGGATATATTCTCTCTTTGCTCAACAACCAAATTATGTTTGATTTGGAGCTTCCTAACTCCATGTGAATACAATCCACTTTTACAAACGTAAATGTGAAGTAATTTTACAAGAGGTTGAACATATGATGCCTTGCATAGGCTATGCCAATGAATCAAGCATGAACTAGTTAACTAAGTATGTGTGCTTGGTTTTGATTGCACCCACATACAACATGTAAGAATCTATGAAAGAAGAACCTTCTTCATTTGAATAAGTTAATGACAAGAAAGAATGGAGAGAAACCATGCAAGAAGAAGTTGAAGCACTTCAAGAAAACAATACTTGGGATTTGGTTCCCAAGAAGCCAAGCATGAAGGTAATAGGATCCAAGTGGATATATAAAATCAGGAAGAATTCAGATGCTTCTATAAATACGTCGAAAGCAAGGCTAGTGGAAAAGGGGTTTGTTCAAACCCATGGAATGGATTATGAAGAAATGTTTTCACTTGTGGCTAAGATGCCAACAATTTGGGTTTTGGTAAGTGTTGCTGCTTCTAAGAATTGGAACCTATATTAGTTAGAAGTTAAGAATGCATTCCTAAATGGATGGATCTCACAAGAAGTGTACATGGATCAACCACCAAGCTATGTAGATAAGGAAAAACTAGGTTATGCAAGATAAAGAGGTACTCTATGGTCCAAAGCAAGCTCCTAGAGCTTGGAACCATAGGTTTATTACATATTTGCAAGATCAAGGTTTTGTTGCTAGCAAAGTAGATTCCTCTTTATTCATAAAGAAGACCAACTTAGAAGTTATTTACTTATATGTCTATGTGGATGACATTATCGTTATAGGAAATGATGCTGCTGGTATCAAGCAGGTTAAAGCTCAAATGATGGAAGAGTTTAAAATCAGTGATCTCGGTTTGTTAACATACTTTTTTGGATTAGAACTTGTATACACAGACTCTAGTGTGTTAATTACTCAGAGGAAGTACATTCATGATATGTTGATAAAATTCAAGATGAAAAACACTAAAGTTGTAGGTACACCTATGGAACTCAATCACAAACTTAGTTCTCATGAGGGAGAACTTCTTGAAGATGTTACGGGTTACCAACAATTCATAAGACTCATATGGATCTTTTTACTCAAGGGTGCTCCACATGTGTTGTCATAGATGAGTTTACTACCAAGTGCCCCATATGCTAACTTCTCTACAAAACATATCCCATGATGATGACACCATGCATTGTTGTAATTTATGGAATCATGGAAGGTTAAATGGATTTTTGATGTTTTAAATGTCAAGAAGGTTTTAATGTGGTTGTGTTTGATCTAGGAGGTGAAGAAGCATGAGGGAATGGATACAAGTGGATGTGCGTAAATAAATAAATTCAAAGACTAAATCACAGACTTCTAGAATAGTTATATTTAGGTTTATCTTGTTGTAAAAGTAGTGGTTAGCTTTAGAAAGCGATGCCTTTTGTAAATAAAGTAGTTTTTTCCTAAAAGATGCTTCTAAGAGCAACGACCCTCATGTAACTTCTACTTTTAGGATGTAATGGAAATAAACCTATAAATATGTGTACTCTGAGAGACTCGTCCATCAGAGTATAGGGGGGGGGGAGATTGCACCCAATATCGCGTCAATTGTTTCTCTATTTTTGATTCCTGTTTTGTCTTGTTTGTGCCTGTATGTGTGCGTGCGCTGAAGGACTTGATAATAGTGGTATCAGAGCCTAGCACATATTACTCTAGAGGGTTTGTTTGTGTTTATCTCCATGATTGATTCCTATTTGCATTCTCTATTTGCAATCCAAATCTCCACTATTGATTCCTGTTTGGATTCTCTAACTTAGGCAATACATTGGCAACATTGGTGACCGTTGGCTACATGCTAAACAATTTTAATTTGGAGTGGAAATAGAGAGTTTTAGATTCCCTAAGGTAGGAGGATTTGAACCCACAACCTCCTACTTATAAGGAAAGTACGTTAACCACTACTCCATCTCTTTGAGTTATTAGTCTATCTCCCTTTTGTCATATTTACATCAACTTTGACCTCCCTCTTCCTTTTACAATTTCCAAGATGATCTCACACATGGGGAAGCGCCTGTCGATTTTCTAGAGGAGTGCATCAAAGAATAGGGCATAATTTACAATATATAACTCGGATTCTAGCATATAATATATCATTGGAAAGCTCTCAGAATGAGCTTTTTAACTAACCTATTAGATTCACGATCCAACATATTTTGAAAGAAGGGTTTTTTTCTCCAAATATGGACCCTACAACAATGGAGGATTTTGGCAATTCACCTTTACCTGGGGTCTCACTCGAGCAACAATTAGATCTTATATGACAAGAACTTCAAGCAACTCAACAAGCTGTACAAGAATGCGATGCTATGCTCCAACAAGTACAAAGTGATGATCATTGCTTAATTAAAATGATGAAAGCAATTATCACTGCACAAGAAAAAGCTGCAAGTTCCAAGAACTTCCAATTCTCCAGATTCGATGGATGAAAAGATGGCCAATTTGTCCTGTCAAGGCTCTCTCAATTCGACGATTTCTACTCTGATGAGTCATATTCAGAAAGTGAGAAAGTCAAGTTTGCTACCAATTATTTGGTAGGAAGATCTCAGCTATGGTGGAATGTTTTACGGAATAGTACCAACCATCCTACCACATGGGACCCATTTCAGGAAAAATTTAAGGAGTCTTTCCTTCCTTCCTATTTCAAAGGAGATAATGTATCCATTTATACTGAACGTTTTTGGCACTGCCTTTTATTAATTCTTTCACTTGAGCAGGCTCCTGAAGCATGTTTGCAACAAAAGTATGAAGATAATTTGGAGATGGGAATCCAAGCAAAGCTACACACCATCCAACCTACAACCTTTTATGAAGCTATCTCTTTTGCATATGATGTTGAAAAGGAGTTCTAATCTATCACCAATACACTTCGCTTACAACAAATTCGTCAACGTCAACCACTCACCAAAGCCAGTTTCTCTTTTAAGGGACCTTTTACTACGTTTGCTTCACCTACTTTCCAACGCCCTCCTCAATCCCATTTAGTAACATCCAAAAAATCAACCCTTGGCCAGCCTCACAAACCTAGCAGCCTTCAAAATATGACGATGAATGCTCAACAAAATGACCCCGTATAACTTGTTGGAATTGTGGAAAGATTGGTCATACCAAAGCTGCCTGTAGGATGAGACCTACTAATCGGCAACCCATTGAAGCTCAAGTACACAACATGGAGGTTGTTCCTGCTGGCACTGAACGTAAATGGTCTGAAGAAGTATTAGAGCAATAACTAAGTACCCTAGGTAACAGAATTTCTAACCATTCTCTACTCTGCATGCATGGCACCATTAATGGTGTAGTAGTAAATGTTTTACATGATGATGGTAGCTCACATGATTTTACTTCTCATAAGCTAGTTAAGAATCTTAACCTTACTACTCATCCTTCTATGTATAAGGTTAAGGCTTCATTTATAGGGAATAGGTATAATGTTACGAATGAGGTGCATAATGTTCAAATTTGTATAGGCTCATATGTAGATGAACATTCATATTTAATTGCTCCATTGCATTCATATGATGTTATACTTGGCATGCCATTTCGACATAATTACAACCCCTACATTGATTATGATACACACCTGATTACTTTCAAATTTCTAACTAAAGATCTTTCACTATCTGCGATGCATGATTTTCAACCCTTCCCATTCATTAGTCGTATGCAACTCAAACGAGCTTTTAGGAAAGGTTATAACTCATGTATTGTCTTTCTGAATAATATAACTGATTATACACATACACTTTAGTGCACATAAGTCATTTATGGACTCATATAAGGATTGTTTATGGCTAATTTTCCTTCTACACTACCACCTTCTAGGGGATCTCTTGACCATAGGATTGATTTAATTCTAGGTAGCTCTCCTCCTCATAAAGCACCTTATAGGCATGGACCTTTACACCAAAATCAAATAGCTAGCAAGTTAAAGATTTACTCAACAAAGGACTAATACGGTCTATCTCTTCTCCTTTTGGAGCCCCTGTTCTTTTAGTTGAAAAGAAGAACAGGACGTATAAACTTCGTGGAGCTTGTGTCTTCAACAAAATTGACCTCAAATCTGGGTATCATTAGATAAGAATGACATCACATGACATTTATAAAATTGCGTTTAGAACTCAACACGGCCATTTTGAATTCATTGTAATGCCTTTTGGACTTACCAATGCACCCGCCACCTTTGCACGTATGATGAATAATATTTTCCTTGAATGCCAAGACTTCCTTCTTGTCTTCTTTGATAATATACTTATTTCTAGTAGGAATGATAGTGAACATGAAACTCATTTAGCAACAATCTTTGATTTTTTACGTAAAAATAAACTTTATGCTAATTCTGAAAAGAGTTGTTTCTTCCAAAACGAGATAGAGTATCTTGGGCATATTGTCTCTAGTCAAGGCGTTCATGTAGATCGCAAGAAGATTAAAGTAATTGAAGAATGGCCTAAACCTCAATTAGTGAATGATGTCCGTTCGTTTTTAGGATTAGCTAGCTTTTATCAAAATTTTGTAAAGGGATTTTCTTATATAGCCCTTCCCCTTACTTTATTATTGAAGAAAAATCTAAAATTTGTATGGGGAGTAGCCCAACAACAATCTTTTGATAAACTTAAGTATGTACTTTCCCATGCTCATGTTCTGCAATTACCTGGTTTTTCACAACCATTTCATGTAGTTACAAATGCTAATGGTTCTGGTATAGGTGCTATTTTAATGCAAAACGATCATCCTCTTGCATTTGAAAGTAGGAAACTCAAACCTTCTAAACGGAGTTATAGTACATATGATAAGGAACTATTAGCTCTTGTGCATGCATTTAAAATTTGGAAACATTACCTTATGGGTTCGGAAGTTGTAATTAAAACCGACCAACAAGATATTAATCATTTATTACATCAAGCATTTATTTCCGATAGACATATTAAATGGGCTTCATTTCTACAAAACTTCGAACCTCTGATTCGATATCACTCAGGAAAAGCTAATGTTGTAGCTGATGCTTTAAGTCCTTTCCCATCCCCACAAACAACTATTGTTTCAATTAATAATATTTCTTCTATTCAGATTCATTCATTTCATGATATGATTTCCACTTATGCATGTGATTTTTATTTTTCACAAGCATGGATTGCTTTCAATAACTCCACATCACATCATGAGGATCATTACACATTTCATAGTGGATTCTTGTATTTCCAACACAAGTTATGCATTACACAAGTATTCAAAGAGTTTGTTATGAAAGAGATGCATGAACCACCATATATGGGTCATAGAGGCATACAAATTACTATTTTTGCATGTAAAGATTTCTTCTTTTGGCCTAACATGGAAAACGATGTTGCAAAGTATGTTTCTCACTGCATTGTTTGTCAGCGTGCAAAACGACATCATGGTAAACCATTTGGATTATTAATGCCACTTCCTATACCTCATGGACCATGGAAAAAAATTTCTATGGATCTCATTACTGGTCTTCCTATAATTGCATCTCACAATGATATGATTTGGACAATTGTTGATAGGTTTAGTAAACATGCATACTTCATTCCTTCTAAAAAGACTTTAATTGCACCTCAAGCTGCTAAGTTATTTATTAAATGTATTTTTCCACATCATGGTTTTCCTAAAGTCATTCTTTCATATCGAGATGTTCGTTTTTGTAATGAGTTTTGGGTGGGATTATTTCAATATCTAGGATAAAAAATAGACTTTAGTTCTGCATTTCATCCTGAAAGTAATGGTCAAAGTGAGGCTAAAAATAGTACTATTTTGAATTTATTACATTGTTACTCTTTAGATAATCCAAGTAATTGGGATGAAAAACTCCATTTACTTCAATTTGCATATAATAACACCCCACACACTTCTACTGGTCGTGCACCATATGAAATTTTTTATGGAAAAAAGCTTCCACTCCCATGAGTCTCACTCAAACTGACATTCCTATGGGTGATTCTTTTGTACAAGATCATATTTCTACACTTGCTAAAGTGCATGAGCATATTCGGAAGAGTCAAGAACGTTACATGCGTAGTATTAATAAGAAGCGCATAGCCAAACAATTTAATGAAAATGATTTAGTTTGGTTATGAATCATTAAAAGGTGTTTAAAAACTATTTCTCAACATCCTAAGGTAAAACTTTCCAAAAAATATTATGGACCTTTTCGCATTCTTGAGAAAATAAATGGAACTTCTTTTCGATTACATATACCTTCTCAGTAGGGTATACATAATTCTTTCCATATAATTTTGTTGAAATCTTTTCAAGGTACTTTACCACTCACACCTATTTTAGACGATCCTCCTTTACTTGAAGAGGATGCAAAAATATTGATTCCCAAGAAAGTAATAGATTATGATGTTACCACTACACAAACTAGTAAGTAGTATCATATATATTTAGTCAAATATAAAAGTCACTCACTTGAGGAATCACAATGGATACATAAGACCTCCTTATCACCTCACTATGATCATTTAATTTTTGCATATCACTCCCAATTACATCAAACTTTCAGGTTTCGGATTCCATGTATGTGTTTTACATGGTTCATGCTTAATATTTTTCAATGATGGGACATGCAACTGATCATCCATGTCTATTTTTATATTTATCAACTTAGGTGAGTTGCTTGTCAACAAGGAGGCATGTTGTATTTTATGGAATCATGGAAGGTTAAATGAATTTTTAATGTTTTAAATGTCTAGAAGGTTTTAATGTGGTTGTGTTTGATGTAGCAGGTGAAGAAGCATGAGGGCGTGGATACAAGTGGATGCATGCAAATAAATAAATTCGAAGACTAAATTGAAGACTTTTGGAATAGTTATATTTAGGTTTATCTTGTTGTAAAAGTAAAGGTTCGCTTTAGAAAGCGAAGCTTTTTGTAAATAAAGTAGTTTTTCCTAAAAGAAGCTTTTAAAAGTGACGGCCCTCATGTAACTTCTACTTTTAGGACGTAATGAAATAAACCTAAAAATATGTGTACTTTGAGAGACTCCTCCATCAGAGTACAAGGAGGGAGATTGCACCCAATATCGTGTTGATTGTTTCTCTGTTTCTGATTCCTGTTTTGTGTTCTTTCTGCCTCTATGTGTGCGTGCACGGAAGGACCTGATAACATGCATAGCAACAAGAGTGCTCAAATTTTAATTCTACATCTCTATTGTTTGATCCTATAACTGAGAAAATATAGCACCAAGCTCATTATGATGAGTAGCTATACTATTTTTTCCTTCCTACAAAGGTCATATAACGTTCTTATTAGATAAACTTTTTTTCATGTCGTTCCTATTTGTTAATTATTGCACAACTTTCTCCAAAGCTCCTCTCAACATTTTGATTCCAATACTATAAATTAAAGATTATATGTCAATTGGAAATAAATGGTAGATGTAGCCATTTCACCAATCGCATTCCAACCACCATCATCCATACAGTCAGGATTCTTTGAGATTCCATTTACTTGCTTCCACTACCTCCTCTAAATCATTATATACTTAATTTAATTCTTCCATAGAGAAAAAACTTTCCCATAAAATTTCTACATCTTAAAGTGTTCTTTGCCTTACAAGTTAGAGCTTTGATTGGGAACACTAACAATAGAATCTAAACCACTAAGGCTCAAAAAAGGTAATAGTTTCAACATCTAGGAAAATTTCTATAGAGTCTCCCAAAAAAATAATCAAAGAGCAAAAAAATGACCAACCAAAGAGATTATGTGATAATTGACATGCTCACAACAAAAAGTGCCTCAAGGAGTAAAGTGAAACACCATATAATTGAAAATCTAAAATTTTTAAAATTTTTGTGAGAGTCCCGTCTCCAAAATGTGTTCAATGTAGAAAACTCATAAAACTTTGATTAGTAACATGTAAAAACTTGCATAGTGAATCACTACCTCCACTCTATATAACAATCTAACTCAAAGGATACAATTTGGCTTATCAAACACCTATGAATAACTAGCATACATCTAAGATGGTGAGGCTAAATACGTTTTCCACTTAAATCATGAACCCCACATCCATGTATCTCTAGTTAAGTAAACATGTCAATACCCTCTTTATCAAGTTCCAAGATTTATCTAGAAACATTACCAATATATCAATTACCACATGGGAATACATAAGCAATATCCACAAAAGCATACAAAATACATATGTGCTTACTATATGGAATACAATGTCCTTCAGAATCTAAATTTGTAGCCCAAGTACTAGCCTACAACACCGGCAAGTGTATGTCAGCTCTATTCTTTTGACCCAAAAAACTTGCATAAACTTATGAAAGTTGCTCCCATAAAAATTGAATGCCTTTTAAAAACCTGAAAGAAGACTCAAAAGCTTCAAATTCAGCCATAAATCTAGATATACATTGATAAGAGACACCATTAGCACCAAAATTAACTTGTAACCAAAGTACCCACCTTGATAGTAAAACTTATACCAAAATTGAAAAAAATAGCTTCTAGTTTTCATCGATTTTGCACCCCAAAAAAGTCTGAAATAATTGATGGTGAGATCTTAAGAAGTCCCTTTGAAGGCTCGAAAATAATTTTAAACTTAATACCTTCACCCCTAGAATCACCACGCAACTAGGACATAAGGGTAAGGAAGCTTTCCTATTCAATGATCCTTAGGGGAACGCTACTAGGATGGGTGACCTTTCAAAAAACACTAGTACTTAGTCTTCCTTGATCATTGAATTCCATCCTTGTGTCTAACCAAGGGTCCCAATGGTGACTTTGATGACTCCTAGGAGAAGGTATGACAAGGTCTATACCTTGCTCACTACCGTAATTCTAAGCCTCATGGGAAACCCTAATGGGACACATATCTTAGGTGCGTTCACTTAATAATACATTAAGTTGTTATTCTCGAACCTTATTCTTCTCCTCATGTTGTTTGCATCCTTCAATAGTACATATGAACTGAAAACAAGAACTGCAAAGCTCTGTTTTTGCTAAAAATGAAACAATGTCTTGTTTAAGAGTTTTCTTGATAAATAAACACCATGAAAAGTGATCAAGAAAGTCACTCATTTTTTAGATATTTAACTCTATAAATTACTCAGATTTTAGTATGATTGATGGTTTAATTGGATGCGTGTATACTCATAGAGTTTACCATAATTGATGGTTTAATTGCATGCATAGATAGTCATGATTATTTACTATAAGCTTTGGACTTATTAATTAATGCATTCTTTGATACTAATAAAATGAGTTCTCACTAATTATTTGAATTTCAAAAAACATGTGGAAATCTTTAGAAACTTGCGGTCCTGAAGAAGTTAGTCATGTAATGATTATCGGCTATGTAAAATTTCATAAGAAAGTAACGAAAAAGGCTTGGGTGAAATGATTTAATTTAACTCTTTGTATTACTCAAAGAGAATAGAAGTGCAAGAAGATTTAGATCCATCAACAACATTCTTTTATAAATGACATAGAGCACGCTCATTAGCTGAGATAGGAGATAAACGTTATGCATGGAGAACATGCTCTATAATCTGAGATAATCAATATTGAGATGCTTAATTGGTGTACACATCAAGTTTACTTCAAAGACAAATTTTAGTTCTTTTCTATGTGCAGTTTGAATATTTTGTATTCCATATATAAGGGAATGAAATGGTGGGTAGTATGATTGCTAACAAGATGTCACAATGAAGAATCAATGGTTTGTGGAGCAGCAACTTGGTTTCTTCATATAGAGTCTTCAACCGCAAGCCTTTCTTGATTGCAGTGTCAAAGAGACATATTGAGATTTTGTCACGCAATACCCAAGGAAGGAAAGAGGATACAAAGAAAGAAGAGGCTTGTAAAACAATGAGAAATATTGAGTGTGTTTGAGATAGAGGGATTTGAAGTATTGCACATGAATAAGTTGAGGATTTTGCATAAATCGCAATACATAATTAGAAACTAAAAAGATATCCCATCTTGTGGAAACCTCTACATAACAAATGCCTCCAAGTATGTTTCAATAAGGTAGTATATGAGAATAATCCACAATAGTCAAAGGAAAAGGGGAATTTTTAAGGTTAGCAAGCAAAAGAGTGTCAACACCTTGACAGATAACCATAAGAAATCTATGCACCAAAGAATGTATGTACATAAATGGTACCAGAACTAAGATCATGGAAGACTTGGATACCTAGAGCATACTAGAGGGGATCCATGTCACTCATAGAGAAGGAGGATTGCAGCTATTATTTTTTCATGTTCAAAGTGGCTAGGTCAATGCAATTAAGCAAGGATGAGATACAAATTGAAGGAAGACTTTCTATAGACATTAGAATCATAATGGAAGGCTGTAAATTCAAAGTAATTGAGTGATTTTTGCAGCCCATATAGAGATACATAAAAATGTGCTTTGGATATTCAAAAGAGACATAGCCTAGGTGCTAAGACATCTAGATGCAAAAGCTTCCAACAAGTCAAGCGCCTACCAAGCGACCTTTGAAATGGGCAACAGAGCCATCATGGGTAAGCCTCATCTATAGGAGTTGTATGCAAGAAACAAGATTTTGACCTTGAGAAGGATGGAAAATTTCCCGAATGTGGTTATCAAGAATAGCCGTATATTCTAATTGCATGGCTTCATGCCACTGATCAACATCAAGACTAGTGAACGGGTCATCAACGGAGATGAAATCAATGAGGTCAGAGGCATCCACTTCATCTAGATATGTAGTGGGATTGCATGGTGATAGGATGAAGCCAAAATATAAGAGCATAATCGTAGAAATCCTAAAGGGTAAACCATTTTTGGATAGAAAAAGAGATATCAAACTGCTGAATGGGAAAATCAATATGTGGTGCAACAAGAGAGCTATCAAGGGAGGGAGATATAGTGGGAGAAAAGAGGGATCAAGGGGAGCACTGCGAGGAAATTAGACAATCACATATAGAGGTTTTGGGGATTTAAACAGATACGTATTAACCAAATATACTTAGTAGCCCAAGACTCCAAGATGAAGTTGAATTAGGATGTGGAGTAAAGACTAAGGGAGGAGAAGCAGTAGTAGAAAATAAGCTTGAATCGACTTGTGGGGATCTTAGAATGGACAAAAAAGTGACTTGAGAAGAACAAAATGTAGAAGTAGAGAATGAAACCAAAATCTTGCTCAAGCCATGAACGTGATAAACATGAGTGATAGGAATAGATGCACCACTTTGTCAAGTGATGTGCATGTTACCAACACTAAGAGCTTGCAAGTACTTAACATTCCCCAAATAAACCTTAACAAGATGGAAGGGTAAGAATAATTATCCAACCAATGACAAGAGGGTGTCATATGATTGTTTGGAAGTGTCGAGTAGCTTCTGTTTAGAGCACTAGGAACGGAAAATTGCAAAACATTGTAGGTGACTGATACATTCTCATGCAATATCCGAAATAGAAAGTTGAGCCCATAAAGAATGGCTAGGACATTGACTTTCACGCTTCTTGCTGTGGGGTTATTAGATTCTTAGGAATATTTCTCATTCAATTTAGTGGAAGATGCTATGGAAGAAGGGAGATGAGACTTGTGAATTGAAAAGTTGGAGAAGGATGTTGAGGAGGTAGAAGTATTGTAAGGTATTTTCTTGAAACATGGCATTGATGGTTAAGCATGGCATTGATGCTATCGATCATTGGGTAGATTTGTTAAGATTATCCTATTTTGATTCTAAGGGTATCAAATCATTGGCACACTTCAAAATGAATGGGCTAGCCTCCCCTTGAATAGCCAAAAGTATAAATTTTAAATTTGAACTTTTTATTTGACATCAAAGCTATATCCAAAAACATTACCACTATATCAGTTATGACATGGTCCTACATAAGCTATATTCACAAAAGCATAAAAAATACATATGTGCTTAGTATATGGAATACAATGGCCTTGAGAAGCTAAATCTATATGCCAAGTTCTAGCCAACAACACTTTCAAGTGTGTGTCAACCCTATTCTTTAGACCCAAAAAAGCTTGCATAAACTAACGAAGGTTGCTCCCACCAAGATCAAAAGCCTTCCAAAAAACCTCAAAAAAGAGTCAAGAGCTACAAATTCAGCTAGAAAGCTAGATATACATTGTTAGCAAGGCATCATTAGCACCAATATTGATGTGAGAACTGATGTACCCACCTTGGTAGAAAAAACTATACCAACATTAAAGAATTAGCTTCTAGTTTTCCCCAATTTTGCACCCAAAAACGTCTCAAATAATTAACAGGGAGATCTCAAGAATACACTTTGAAAGCTCCAAAGTAATGTTAAGCTTAAGTATCTTCACTTCTACAATCACTAAACAATTAGGACCTAGTGCTAAGGAAGCTATCCTATTTAATAAGCCTTGTGGGGAACAGTACTAGAATGGGTGACCTCTCTCAAACTAGTAGTACTTTGTCCTCCTTGATCATTGAATTTCTTCCTTGCATCATACCAAGGGTGCCAATATTGACTTGGATGACTCGTATGAGAAGGTATGACAAGGTCTCTACCTTGTCCACTCCCTTAATTGTAAGCCACATGAGAAACCCTATTGGGCATCTTATCTTTGGTAAATTAACTTAATAATACATTGAGTGTTATGCTCCAAGCTTCTTCTTCTCCTCGTGCTATCTGGGTGCTCCCGTAGTCCTTGAAATCCAATAATCTTTCCATAATAATTTAAAGTAATTTTTAATGCTTACCAAAAAAAAAAAAAAAAACTTGAGTGTTTGAAACCAATGTGAAGTTGATATAGACAATGCCTTAGACTAAAGTACATATGGATTGAAAGCAAGATCTGCACTGTATTTTTGGTAAAAATGAAACAACATCTTGTTTAAGACATTTCTTGATCATAAAATAACCATGAAATATGATAAAGAAAGTCATTCAACTTTTAGATATTTAACTCTATATTATTGAGAGTTTAGTACGATCGATGGTTTAATTGCATGCGTGTATATTTCTAGAGGTTAGTATGATCAACGGTTTAATTGCATACATGTATAATCATGATTATTTTTTTTAATATAAAGGAAGTTCGGCATTAGCCTACTCTCTTGGACTTGAATTAAATAAAGAAAAATACGAGAGAAGAGGACTAGCTATAAGGATTATTTTCTATAAGGACTGCATTTATTAGTTAATGCATTCTTTAGTACTTCAAAAGAACATTTTTTTGGTACTTATAAGATGCATTCTCACGGCTTATTTGAAGTTCCAAAAATACGAAGAAATCTTTAGAAACTCGCAGTCCTGAAAAAGCTAATCATGTAATGATTATCGGCTATGTAAAAGCTTATGTAAAAGCTCATAAGAAACTGACCAAAATAGCTTGGATGAAAATGATTTAATTTAACTTTTCGTATTACTCAAAGAGAAATGAAAGTTTTCTTATGTGTGCAATTTCAGTATTTTCTATTCCATTTTGCGGAGGAGCATCTTGGTTTCTTCATATATAGTATTCATTTACAAATACAATGTCATTGGCATCAACCATTTCTCAATGTCTAAGAGGTGAGTGAGCTATGAGGTGAGCTCCCATTTCACAATGAGTGTACATCAAAATAATCTGTAAACCTTGAGATGACTGTGGGTCTTTTAGATCCACCTCTTAAAGTTATGCTTGGAGCAAAGGTTTGAATTCAAATTGAAACTCCCACCTAAAAGCTGAATGCTAACATCTTGGATATATTCTATCTTTGCTCAACAACCAAATGATGTGTGATTTAGAGCTTCCTAACTCCATGTGAATACAATATACTTTTACAAAGGTAAATGTGAAGTAATTTTACAGGAGGCTGAACATATGATGCCTTGCATAGGCTATGCCAATTAATCAAGCATGAACTAGTTAACCAAGTATGTGGGCTTGGTTTTGATTGCACCAACATACATCACTATGAAAGAAGAACCTTCTTCATTCAAAGAAGTTAATGAAAAGATAGAATGGAGAGAAGCCATGCAAGAAGAAGTTGAATCACTTCAAGAAAAAAAATACTTGGGATTTGGTTCCCAAGAAGCCAATCATGAAGGTAATAGTATCGAGGCGGATATATAAAATCAGGAAGAATTCAAATGCTTCTATAAATGGGTCAAAAGCAAGGCTGGTGGAAAAGGGGTTTGCTCAAACCCATGAAATGGATTATGAAGAAATGTTTTCACCTGTGGCTAAGATGCCAACAATTGAGGTTTTGGTAAGTGTTGCTAGTTGTAAGAATTGGAACCTATATGAGTTAGATGTTAAGAATGCATTCTTAAAGGGATGGATCTCAAAAGAAGTGTACATGGCTCAACCACCAAGGTATGAAGATAAGGAAAAACTAGGTTATGTATGCAAGATAAGGAAGTACTCTATGGTCCAAAGCAAGCTCCTAGAGCTTGGAACCATCGGCTTATTACATTTTTGCAAGATCAAGGATTTGTTGCTAGCAAAGTAGATTCTTTTTTATTCATAAAGAAGACCAACTCAGAAGTTATTTACTTATATCTCTATGTGGATGACATTATCATTATAGGAAATGATGCTACTGGTATCAAGAAGGTTAAAGCTGAAATAATGGAAGAGTTTAAAATCAGTGATCTCAGTTCGTTAACATACTTTCTTGGATTAGAACTTGTATACATAGATTCTAGTGTGCTGATTACTCAGAGGAAGTACATTCATGATATGTTGATAAAACTCAAGATGAAAAACACAAAACTTGTAGGTACACCTATGGAACTGAATCACAAACTTAGTTCTCATGAGGGAGAACTTCTTGAAGATGTTACAGGTTACCAAAACTTCATAATATTTATATGGATCTTTTTACTTAAGAGTGCTCCACAAGTGTTGTCATAGATGAGTTTACTACCAAGGGCACCATATCCTAACTTCTCTACAAAACATATCCCATGATGATGACACCATGCATAGCAACAAGAGTTCTCACATTCATTCTACATCTCTATTGTTTGAGCCTATAACTGAGAAAATATAACACCAAACTCATTATGATGTGTAGTTATACTATCTTTTCCTTCCTACAAAGGTCATATAAACTTCTTATTAGATAAAATTTATTTCAAGTCGTTCCTATTTGTAAATTATTGCATAACTTGCTCCAAAGCTCCTCTCCACATTTTGATTCCAATACTATAAATTAAAGATTATATGTCAATTGGAATTAAATGGTAGATGTAGCCATTTCATCAATCGCATCCCAATCACCATCATCCATATAGTCAAGATTCTTTGAGATTGCATTTACTTGCTTCCACTACCTAATCTAAATCATTATATCTTTAATTTGATTCTTCCATAGAGAAAACATTTTCTCATAAAATTTCTACATCTTAAAATGTTCTTTGCCTTACAAGTTAGAGCTTTGATTGGGAACACTAACACTAGAATCTAAACCACTAAGGCTGAAAAAAGGTAATAGTTTCCACATGTAGGAAAATTTCTATAGAGCCTCCCCAAAAAAAATAATCAATGAGCAAAAAAATGACCAACCAAAGAGATTATGTGATAATTGACATGCTCACAACAAAAATTGCCTCAAGGAGTAAAGTGAAACACCATATAATTGAAAATCTTAAATTTTTAAACTTTTTGTGAGAGTCTCACCTCCAAAATGTGTTCAATGTAGAAATCTCATAAAACTTTGATTAGTAACATGTAAAAACTTGCATAGTGAATCACTATCTCCACTCTATATAACCATCAAACTCAAAGGATACAATTCGGCTTATTCAACACCTATGAATAACTAGCATACATCTAAGAATATAGTGAGGCTCAATACGTTTTCCACTTAAATCACGACCCCCACATCCATGTATCTCTAGTTAGGTTTAAAACCATGTCAATACCCTCTTTATCAATTTCCAAGATTTATCTAGAAACATTACCAATATATCAAATTCCACATGGGAATACATAAGCAATATCCACAAAAGCATACAAAATACATATGTGCTTACTATATGGAAAATAATTTCCTTGAAAATCTAAATTTGTAGCCGAAGTACTACCCTGCAACACCGGCAAGTGTGTGTCAACTCTATTCTTTAGACCCAAGGAACTTGCATAAACTTACGAAAGTTGCTCCCATAAAAATTGAATGCCTTTTAAAAACGTGAAAGAAGACTCAAGAGCTTCAAATTCAGCCACAAATCTAGATATACATTGATAGGGAGACATCATTAGCACCAAAATTAACTTGTAACCAAAGTACCCACCTTGAAAGTACAAACTATACCAAAATTGAAAAAATCAGCTTCTAGTTTTCACGGATTTTGCACCCCAAAAAAGTCTCAAATAATTGATGGGCAGATCTTAAGAAGTCACTTTGAAGGCTCGAAAATAATGTTAAACTTAATACCTTCACCCCTAGAATCACCATGCAACTAGGACATAAGGGTAAGGAAGCTTTCCTGTTCAATGATCCTTAGGGGAACAGAACTAGGATGGGTGACCTCTCAAAAAATAGTAGTACTTTGTCTTCCTTGATCATTGAATTCCATCCTTGTGTCTAAACAAGGGTCCCAATGGTGACTTTGATGAATCCTATGAGAAGGTACGAGAAGGTCTCTACCTTGTTCACTACCTTAATTCTAATCCTCATGGCAAACCCTAATGGGATACATATCTCAGGTACATTCACTTAATAATACATTAAGTTGTTATTCTCCAACCTTATTCTTCTCCTCATGTTGTTTTGCATGCTTCAATAGTCCTTGAAATCCAACAATCTAACCATAATCATTTTAAGTGATGCTTGATGCTTACGAAAAAAATATTGATTGTTTAAAGCCAATGTGAATTTTATATAGACAATGCCTTGCAAGAAGAGCTCAAGGTCTACATTGAAGTAGATATGAACTGAAAACAAGAACTACAAAGCTCTGTTTTTTTCTAAAAATGAAACAATGTCTTGTTTAAGATTTTCTTGATAAATAAACACCATGAAAAACGATCAAGGAAGTCATTCATTTTTTAGATATTTAACGCTATATACAACTCAGATTTTAGTATGATTTATGGTTTAATTGCATGCGTTTATATTCATAGAGTTTACCATAATTGATGGTTTAATTACATGCAAGGATAGTACTGATTATTTACTATAAGCGTTGGACTTATTAATTAATGCATTCTTTGAAACTAATAAAATGAGTTCTCACTACTTATTTAAATTTCAAAAAACATGTGGAAATCTTTAGAAGCTTGCGGTCCTGAAGACGTTAGTCATGTAATGACTATCGGCTATGTAAAATTTCATAAGAAAGTGACGAAAAAGGCTTGGGTGAAAATGATTTAATTTAACTCTTTGTATTACTCAAAGAGAGTAGAAGTGCAAGAAGATTTAGATCAATCAACAACATTCTTTTATAAATGACAAAGGCACGCTCATTAGCTGAGATAGGAGAACATGCTTAATTGGTATACACATCAAATTTATAGCAAAGAGAAATTTTAGTTCTCTTCTATGTGCACTTTGAATATTTTCTATTCCATTTATAAGGGAATTAAATGATGGGTAGTATGGTAGTGCACATTACATAGAGCTTAAAACCATAGGCTTATTACATATTTGCAAGATCAAGGATTTGTTTCTAGCAAAGTAGATTCCTTTTTATTCATAAAGAAGACCAACTCAAAAGTTATTTACTTATATCTCTATGTGGATGACATTATCATTATAGGAAATGATGCTACTGGTATCAAGAAGGTTAAAGCTGAAATAATGGAAGAGTTTAAAATCAGTGATCTCAATTTGTTAACATACTTTCTTGGGTTAGAACTTGTATACACATATTCTAGTGTGCTTATTACTCAAAAGAAGCTTATTCATGATATGTTGATAAAAATCAAGATGAAAAACACAAAACTTGTAGGTACACCTATGGAACTCAATCACAAACTTAGTTCTCATGAGGGAGAGCTTCTTGAAGATGTTACAGGTTACCAAAACTTCATAATAATTATATGGATCTTTTTACTTAAGAGTGCTCCACAAGTGTTGTCATAGATGAGTTTACTACCAAGTGCACCATATGCTAACTTCTCTACAAAATTGTAAATTACTAGATAAATTTTATTTCTTGTCGTTCCTATTTGTAAATTATTGCATAACTTGCTCCAAAGCTCCTCTCCACATTTTGATTCCAATACTATAAATTAAAGATTATATGTCAATTAGAATTAAATGGTAGATGTAGCCATTTCATCAATCGCATCCCAATCACCATCATCCATATAGTCAGGATTCTTTGAGATTTCATTTACTTGCTTCCACTACGTAATCTAAATCGTTATATCTTTAATTTGATTCTTCCATAGAGAAAACATTTTCTCATAAAATTTCTACATCTTAAAATGTTCTTTACCTTACAAGTTTGAGCTTTGATTGGGAACACTAACACTAGAATCTAAACCACTAAGGCTCAAAAAAGGTAATAGTTTCAACATCTAGGAAAATTTCTTTAGAGCCTCCCCAAAAAAAATAATCAATGAGCAAAAAAATGACCAACCAAAGAGATTGTGTGATAGTTGACATGCTCACAACAAAAAATTGCCTCAAGGAGTAAAGTGAAACACCATATAATTGAAAATCTAAAATTTTTAAACTTTTTGTGAGCATCTCACCTCCAAAATGTGTTCAATGTAGAAAAGTCATAAAACTTTGATTAGTAACATGTAAAAACTTGCATAGTGAATCACTATCTCCACTTTATATAACCATCTAACTCAAATGATACAATTCGGCTTATTCAACCCCTATGAATAACTAGCATACATCTAAGAATATAGTGAGGCTCAATACGTTTTCCACTTAAATCATGACCCCCACATCCATGTATCTCTAGTTAGGTAAACCATGTCAATACCCTCTTTATCAAGTTCAAAGATTTATCTAGAAACATGACCAATATATCAATTGCCACATGGGAATACATAAGCAATATCCAGAAAAGCATACAAAATACATATGTGCTTACTATATGGAATATAATTTCCTTGAAAATCTTAATTTGTACCCCTAGTACTAGCCTGCAACACTGGCAAGTGTGTGTCAACTCTATTCTTTAGACCCAAGAAACTTGCATAAACTTACGAAAGTTGCTCCCAGAAAAATTGAATTTTTTTTAAAAACGTGAAAGAAGACTCAAGAGCTTCAAATTCAGCCACAAATCTAGATATACATTGATAGGGAGACATCTTTAGCACCAAAATTAACTTGTAACCAAAGTACCCACCTTGATAGTACAAACTATACCAAAATTGAAAAAATCAGCTTCTAGTTTTCACCGATTTTGCACCCCAAAAAAGTCTCAAATAATTGATGGGGAGATCTTAAAAAGTCACTTTGAAGGCTCGAAAATAATGTTAGACTTAATACCTTCACCCCTAGAATCACCATGCAACTAGGACATAAGGGTAAGGAAGCTTTCCTATTCAATGATCCTTAGGGGAACAGTACTAGGATGGGTGACCTCTCACAAAATAGTAGTACTTTGTCTTCCTTGATCATTGAATTCCATCCTTGTGTCTAACCAAGGGTCCCAATGGTGACTTTCATGAATCCTATGAGAAGGTACGACAAGGTCTCTACCTTGTTCACTACCTTAATTCTAATCCTCATGGGAAACCCTAATGGGATACATATCTCAGGTACATTCACTTAATAATACATTAAGTTTTTATTCTCCAACCTTATTCTTCTCCTCATGTTGTTTGCATGCTTCAATAGTCCTTGAAATCCAACAATCTAACCATAATCATTTTAAGTGATGTTTGATGCTTACGAAAAAAATCTTGATTGTTTAAAGCCAATGTGAAGTTTATATAGACAATGCCTTGCAAGAAGAGTTCAAGATCTACATTAAAGTAATGAACTGAAAACAAAAACTACAAAGCTCTGTTTTTTTCTAAAAATGAAACAATGTCTTGTTTAAGAATTTTCTTGATAAATAAACACCATGAAAAACGATCAAGGAAGTCACTCATTTTTTAGTATGATTGATGGTTTAATTGCATGCGTTTATATTCATAGAGTTTACCATAATTGATGGTTTAATTACATGCAAGCATAGTAATGAATATTTACTATAAGCGTTGGACTTATTAATTAATGCATTCTTTGATACTAATAAAATGATTTCTCACTACTTATTTAAATTTCAAAAAACATGTGGAAATCTTGAGAAGCTTGCGGTCCTGAAGAAGTTAGTCATGTAATGATTATCGCCTATGTAAAATTTCATAAGAAAGTGACGAAAAAGGCTTGGGTGAAAATGATTTAATTTAACTCTTTGTATTACTCAAAGAGAGTAGAAGTGCAAGAAGATTTAGATCGATCAACAACATTCTTTTATAACTAACATAGACCACGCTCATTAGCTGAGATAGGAGATAAATGTTATGCATGGAGAACATGCTTAATTGGTATACACATCAAATTTATAGCAAAGAGAAATTTTAGTTCTCTTCTATGTGCACTTTGAATATTTTCTATTCCATTTATAAGGGAATTAAATGATGGGTAGTATGGTTGGTAACAAGATGTCACAATGAAGAATCACAAGCCTTTTTTGATTGCAGTGTCAAAGAGACATATTGAGACTTTGTCGCGCAATACTCAAGGAAGGAAAGAGGATACAAAGAAAGAGGAGGCTCGTAATACAAGGAGAAATATTGAGTATGTTTGAGATAGAGGGATTTGAAGTATTGAACATGAATAGGTTGAGGATTTTGCATAAAGCGATATCCCATCTTGTGGAAGCCTCTACGTAACAAATGCCTCCAAGTATGTTTCAATAAGGTACTATAGGAGAATAATCCACAATAGTCAAAGGAAAACGGGAAGTTTTAAGGTTAGCAGGCAAAAGAGCGTCAACACCTCCACAGATAGCCATAAGAAATCTATGCACCAAAGAATGTATGTATGGAAACGGTACCAGAACTGCGATCATGGAAGACTTGATCCATGTCACTTATAGAGAAGGAGGATTGCAGCTATTATTTGTTCATGTTCAAAGTGGCTAGGTCAATGCAATTAAGCAAGGATGAGATACAAATTGAAGGAAGACTTTCTATAGACATTAGAATCAGAATGGAAGCCTGTAAATTCAAAGTAATTGAGTGATTTTTGAAGCCCATATAGAGATACATAAAAATGTGCTGTGGATATTCAAAAGAGACATGTAGATGCAAAAGCTTCCAACAAGTCAAGCCCCTACCAAGCGACCTTTGAAATGGGCAACAAAGCCATCATGGGTAAGCCTCATCTATTGGATTTGTATGTATGCAAAAAACAAGATTTTGACCTTGAGAAGGATAGAAAAATTGGAGCTCATTGCTACCTTCTCATGGCATATCCGAAATCAAAAGTTGAATAATGGATGTGGATTGTATTGGAGGAACGGAAAACTGCAAAAATTTGTAGGTCACTAGTACCTTCTCATGGCATATCCAAAATAGAAAGTTGAGCCCATAAAGAATGGCTAGGACATTGGCTTTCACGCTTCTTGCTGTGGGGTTATTAGATTCTTAGGAGTATTTCTCATTCAATTTAGTGGAAGAAGCTATAGAAGAAGGGAGATGAGACGTGTGAATTGAAAAGTTGGAGAAGGATGTTGAGGAGGTAGAAGTATTGCAAGGTATTTTCTTGAAACATGGCATTGATGGTTAAGCATGGCATTGATGGTATCAATCATTGGGTAGATTTGTTAAGATTATCCTATTTTGATTCTAAAGGTATCAAATGATTGCCACACTTCACAATGAATGGGCTAGCCTCCCCTTGAATAGTCAAAAGTATAAATATTAAATTTCAACTTTCTATTTGACATCAAAGCTGTATCCAAAATCAATACCACTATATCAGTTATGACATGGGCCTACATAAGCGATATTCACAAAAGCATAAAAAATACATATGTGCTTAGTATATGGAATACAATGGCCTTGAGAAGCCAAATCTATATGCCAAGTTCTAGCCAAAAACACTTGCAAGTGTGTGTGTCAACTCTATTCTTTAGACCCAAAAAAGCTTGCATAAACTTATGAAGGTTGCTCCCACCAAGATCAAAAGCCTTCCAAAAAACCTCAAAAAAGACTCAAGAGCTACAAAATTCAGCTAGAAAGCTAGATATACATTGTTAGCAAGGCATCATTAGCACCATTATTGATTTGAGAACTGATGTACCCACCTTGGTAGCAAAAACTATACCAACATTAAAGAATTAGCTTCTAGTTTTCCCCAATTTTGCACCCTAAAACGTCTCAAATAATTAGCAGGGAGATCTCAAGAATACACTTTGAAAGCTCCAAAGTAATGTTAAACTTAAGTATCTTCACTCCTACAATCACCAAACAATTAGGACCTAGTGCTAAGGAAGCTATCCTATTTAATAAGCCTTGTGGGGAACACTACTAGAATGGGTGAGCTCTCTCAAGCTAGTAGTACTTTGTCCTCCTTGATCATTAAATTTCTTCCTTGCATCGTACCAAGGGTCCGAACATTGACTTGGATGACTCCTATGAGAAGGTATGACAAGGTCTCTACCTTGTCCACTCCCTTAATTGTAAGCCACATGAGAAACCCAAATGGGCATCTTATCTTTGGTAATTCACTTAATAATACATTGTGTGTTATGCTCCAAGCTTCTTCTTCTCCTCGTGCTATCTAGGTGCTTCTGTAGTCCTTGAAATCCAATAATCTTTCCATAGTAATTTAAAGTAATTTTCAATGCCTAACAAAAAAAATAAAAAAAACTTGAGTGTTTGAAACCAATGTGAAGTTGATATAGACAATGCCTTAGGCTAAAGTACATATGGATTGAAAGCAAGAACTGCAAACTGTATTTTTGGTAAAACTGAAACAATATCTTGTTTAAGACATTTCTTGATCATAAAGTACCATGAAATATGATAAAGAAAGTCATTCAACTTTTAGATATTTAACTCTATATTATTGAGAGTTTAGTATGATCGATGGTTCAATTGCATGCGCGTATATTTCTAGAGTTTAGTATGATCAATGGTTTAATTGCATACATGTATAATCATGATTATTTTTTTTAATATAAAGGAAGTTCGGCATTAGCTTACTCTCTCGGACTTGAATCAAATAAAGAGAAATACAAGAGAAGGGGTAAGGATTATTTGCTATAAGGACTGCATTTATTAGTTAATGCATTCTTTAGTACTTCAAAAGAACATTTTTTTGGTACTTATAAGATGAGTTCTCACGGCTTATTTGAAGTTCCAAAAATACAAAGAAATCTTTAAAAATATGGAACGTAAATCGGAATCCCAACAAGTAGTGCTAGAATTTCTTCACCGAATAAACTAAGCCGAGACATACTCGCTCAGTGACTGAGTAATTCAGTTCAATAGTAGCTAACTGTCCACTAGCATAATAGACCAGACAAAACCACTTATCCTGTTGTTGCATGAGCACACTGTCGATGGCACTAGCCGATGCATCCATGAACACATGGAAGGGAAGCTACGAGTTTGGTGCTTGTAGTATAGGAGCTTGGGTTAGTAGTATTTTCAATCAATCAAAGGAAATTTGGCATTCTTCAGTCCTGGCAAACTGTTGGGGAGTACTAGTAATCAACCGATTCAAGGGAATGGCTAAGTTTGCGAGCCACCGAAGATGTTGCCCATGCCAGCGTATTTGGCCAAGGAATCGCATAACCTCCTTAGGCGTCATCGGGGCACGTGCATCTAATACCACTTGCACTTTCTCTAGATCCACTTGAATACCTTGTTTTGAAATAATATGATCGAACAGACAACCAAAAAAGATCGACTTATTTGGATTTAAACACAACCAAAACTCTCGACACTTAGAAAAACAACACCGAAGGTGGTAAAGGTGAGCCGATGTATCACTCGATAGCAAAAAATCATCCAAGTACACATGCATGAATGTGGTTAAATAGGGGGAAAAAATTTCTTGCATAGATTGTTGGAAGGTACTAGGAGATTTTTAAAGTCTGAACCACATCACCGTACATGCATATACACCCCAATTCATAATGAACGCAGTCTTGGGTATGTCCATTTGAGACATGCACACCTGATTATAGCCACTGTAACCATCCAAAAAGGAATACATTTCTCGTCTGATAACATCATAGAGCATTGTATCCAAAAATGGAAGTGGGAAGGGGTCCGGTACGGTTGCTGCATTTAATTTCTGGTAATCCACACAGATGTGTAACTATTTATTTTTCTTTGGGATGATAAAAATGGGTGAAATCCATTCTACATGCTCAATGGGAGCGATGAACCCGACTTTCAACAAGCGATTCAATTCAGCTTTCACTTGTGCATTATAATTTGGGTTCATGCGGTAACTGGGTTGCTTAATTGGGCATGCCTCTAGCTTAAGCATCACGCGGTGTTGGTAGATGTGAGGGTCTAACCCTTTCATATCTCGATAGTCCCACACAAATACATCTAGGAGCTCTATTAGCAACTATAGTAGATTATTTTGAAAAGTTTCCGGTAATCTTGCTTTAATCTTCACCGGTCGTGGTGTTTCATACCATACCCTAATTAAAGGAATGACATGGTCTAGTGTAGAATCAGTTTTTGGACTAATAGTAGCCATAGTTGGTGTACAGGAAGATTTGGGACAAACTTGTTACTGAAATTGTTGTTGTACACCTGGAACCAAGGCTAATAGTTGCCTTAACGCTATTGTAATGGAGGCTTGCGAGAGTATAATCCACATAGACTCAAAATTTGACATATTCCTTACCGCATTCAGTGGACTCTTTGGTGGTGCGTTCGCCAGACTCGGTGCTTCTGGTGGTGAATTCGGTACTGTCTACTGAACCACGGGGACTGGGTTGGGAAAAACTATTGGTTCTTGAGTGGCACACGTGCTAGCTTTGGTAAAAACTCTCTGTTGTTGTTGAATGCCTGGCTCAAAAATCTCCGTAGTTGGTTGTAATTTCTTGCCAGAACAGGTTTGGATTGCTACCGCTCGAGTATCTACTATAGAAATATATACCATATTGGCCATCGGATTTTGTCGCTCTTTTCTTCATTTATCGTACTCGGCCACCTCTTTATAGTATCTTTGGATGTGCCCAATCTCATCGCAGAAATGGCATTGGGGTGGTGGCAGGGATGTGCCTTCACTTGATTGACCGGAATTCCAGCGAGTCTGACCAAAATTGTTTGCTCGTGTTCCCCGATAACTTTTATAACTTTGGTAGGAAGTATTCCTAAACTGCAGTGGTACATAATGAGGAGCTGGTTGTCCTTGTTCTTGTGTTATAGCGTTTACTATTGAGTTGGCCTGCACTTTGGCATTATAGGGACATGTTTCGGTGGAGTGACTCGCCATATTACAAATAGCATAGTACATTTGGTTCAATGCACATGCAGAAGCAATGTGTCCTGGGTTCTTACATTTTGTGCAATACACTTGTTTCAATGAATCTTCACTCGTATCCTTGGTTGCCTTCAACCAGTCCAAATCTTCATCAAATCCACCCACCTTATGTTCCAACTGTAATGCCATCCCTATGACCACATCTAGAGTCATTCCACCCACACATCGTATGATCATGGCTTGTTTGAGTTGAGGGTTTAACCCATTAATAAACCACTGGGTGATCACATCATCCGGTATGTTGGCATGCACCGGCGGTAGTTGTCATAGATGAGTACGAAATAAAGTGGCATACTTCTGCACGTTCTAGTGCGGTTTTTGTCTATTCTTTTGTAGATAATCAAAGATCTCAGCCGCGTTTTCTTCAACCGGAATCGTTGTAAGAAGGCATCCTTAACATCATCATATTGGCCGAAATGGTTAATGACATATTCAGTTAGCCATCGAGCAACCTCATTAACCAGTGTGGACTGGAACACTATAGCTTTATATGCCGGATCTTCTGGGTAGTTAAGTACTGGAGAATTAATTTCAAAAGTTCTTACATGTGCATCCGGGTCATCACCGTGAAATCCACCAGATTTTCTATATGTAACTCCAGCGGGTATCGGTCGTCATGGTATGGCTTGCTGCTCCTACTACTGTTGTTGTTCTTGTTGTTGATGTTGTTGTTGGTGTTGTTGCTATTGCAAACCACTCATGGTGTTTGAATCAATAGGAAATTTTACTGCCGATTGTTTTGAACTAGTCACACCTGATTGTTGCTGTGTTGTCTCGTCATTTAGCATGCCCCCTAGTAATTGAATATTGTCAAGTTGTTCCCACACACCTACACCCAATCGCCCTTCATCATAATGGACTTCTGTAGTGAACTTTTCACCAAAACTTTCATCCAACAACACATTAGTCCCCTCAAAATCGGAACCAAGAGTGGAACTTTCACTAAAATTCAGCAACCCAGCCCTGAAATTATCCGACGTGCCACAGGAATTCCAAAGACTATGACCAGAATTTTCCACACTATCACTGGAACCAGTGCTTACTTCTCCAACCTTACTTCCCGCAGATGGGGTTGGTTGCTCCTCTGCTATACCCTCTAGTCCTTGCACAAGGAAATGCTGCGGTGGTACTCCACTGGCCCAAATTTCATGTTGTCCTTCCAACGTTTGTCCATCACTACTACTACTCGGAGGTGTGCCCAATACGCTAGGAATTTTCTAGGGATGTTGATCCCTTCTGTACATTGGGTACGATTCTCCCGAACGTGTTACAAGCATATATCATCGGATTCTTCTCAACTCTTAGTCTATAAACTAACTGACTACTCCATGCCCCATGGCTGGTGCTAGTGTTAATTTTTACTATGTTAAAGTTATAGTTATTCTTGCTCGCGGGTTCTTGGGATGGTTGAGGGTCTGATAAATCAGAGGCCCTATACATATTTTCCCAATTCACTACTTAACTTTTGACAACCAACTTCATAAATTAATTCTAGCAATTACAAAAGAGTCCAGTGCACTTCAGTGCATAACATTTCTAAGGATTATCGCAGTTTATACACAACAGACTCACTTCTTCTTTACCATAACGCCACACTTTTTTCTTGAATATAATAATAGTAACATAATATCTCATTACTTGATTTCGACTACAGATTCATACACACAAGTCTGCAATTAATATAAATCCAAATCAGAATCAACTCTAGATTATCATCCGGACCAAATAAGCCGGCGACTCCTCTGTCGTCACTTCCACACATATTCTTTATATTAGAAAGAAACGATACAAGGTTTCACCACACCCTTTTAGTGCGCGACTATTATAATTACAAGGATTTGGCTAAATAATACAAAATAATATTCCGGCGGCTTACAGTCTCCATGAATGTAGCCTTTCTTTGTGAATGCTTGTCTATGAGAATTGCCAAATTTTGAAGCACTACATTTGTAAATCATGTGTTGCTGTGAGATATTTGGTAGAGCAAGCACACTTTGATATCTACTTATTTGCTTCAGACCCTTTCACCTATATGAGTTAACCATTTTTGCCAAATTTCCAATTTTGATAATGTTTGACTACCATAATTGAACAGTGTAATGTTCCTAGTGTCTTGGAGCTCAAATGTAAATAGTCCACTTGATGTTTCTCCTCTTGTTATGTTCTTGAATCCCTAATGTGGATCCTCAACAAATACTCCATTCTTTGTGAATTTGACCTGTAACCATTTCTCAACAATCTCATCAACACTTGTGAGATTTTTGTTTATGGTTGGCACATACAATACCTTGCTCAATAGGTTCATATTACCATATGAAGTCTTTACATTGCCTATCTTCTCCACTAGATTTCTTGTGTCTATTGGAGTTAGACGTCTGCGGAAGCACGCGAACAACACAAGGAAGAAGAAGAAGCTTGGAGCTCAACACACAATACTTAATGTATTACCACTACAATCTACAAGGATAAGTAGCCTGTTAGGGCAGTAGGCATATATACAAGCCGAGGGGAAAAAACCTCCTAAAGAGGGAAAAAAGTGCCTCACTGGTCCTAGTTTGTTCACACACATCACTACCTAAATATATCAACAAATCCCCCCTTGGCGTGATGTGCTGAACAAGGAGTTGGCACTCATGTATAAGAAAGTGCGAAGATATGTGGAAATCACTCCACAAAAGGATGTAAGCCCAAAGCTTTGCAAAAAGCTTCAAACTTTATCCTCGGTAGAGCCTTTGTGAAAAGATCTACAATGTTCTCCTACGTGGGCACATATGCCAAGCTGATCTCCCCAATAGAGAACCTCTTCCTGACATAATGATTTTGCACCTCAATGTGCTTAGTGTTAGCATGGAACACAGGGTTCCTCGCAACTACCAATGCACTTTGATTGTTAGTGAAAATGGTGGTGGCAAAAGGCTGACCAACACCCAAATCAGCCATAAGCCATCTGAGCCACACACACTCAACAGTAACTGTGAAAGCTTCCCTATACTCAGCCTCACAAGAGGAAGTGGCCATAGTAGGCTGCTTCTTGATCAACCAAGATGTACATTAGCTACCAAGCATGATGCAAAAGCCACTAGTGGACACACGAGTGTGTTAAGTGTTACAGTAACGCTGTGTTACTAACTAGCCGAAATCGTTACCGAACAAATATTAAACGTAAAACAGTGATTCACCGTAAACTGTATTAAACTTTCAGTATCATTATCGAAAGGCGTTACCAGACCAACGTGGGTTCTTGGGAGTGGTAGGGGTCTGTTAGACAGAGGCCCTATACTCTTTTCCCAATTCTTAGTCACAACATCAAAAACACGAATGTGCGTCTTAGCTCAGTTACTTGCAGTAACTAGACAATATTGGGTTTCTTTACTCCTGTGTACCGAACTTCTTCAGACTATTCTGCTATTGGAACAGAGCAGTAGTCCATTCTACAGATTCGCTATTATATCGTAAATCAACCAAAGTGAATACTATAGCTAACAGATTCACTCGTCACAACATTTGCCAGTGATCTCAAAAGTCCACGTTTATCGAAGATACTAGTTCGTACTCATATTCGGAGTCAACAGTTATTACACCGAATGCAATGATTCTGATAAAAACACACAGAACATACTCCGACAGGGCAACAGATTACCTATTCGATTCACATAGTAAGATAACTACTCAAACTGACTCAGGGTACTTCAACAACTGAAGAACACACAACAATACAATACGATAACAGTACTCAGACACACAATCCGTCACTCAATCACTTGTTACGGTGAACTTCAATGTAAGCAGACCATACAAAACTCAACACTCACAATACTCAGAACTTCACAACAGTGTAAACAATACTCTAACAAATAATTAGGCGAACAATTTGGCAATTCCAGAAAAGACGTCTCTTTGACCATTCTCCTTACATTGCTTTATATAGATTTACAGGACGCGCGTACCAACTTTTCGCGCGTAATTCAAGGAACTCCGTTACATCCGGCAGTCATTACATTTGTCCCACTCCGGCGGCCGACTAACACTGGCACGCATGGTGGACTCGAACCTGCAAGTGATTTTTGATTACAAAAATTATTGTTCATCTATGATTCCTTCTAGATACATATTCCTGGCTAATCTAAATGTACGGGCTATTTTTTCTTAAGGGTTTCTAATAATTCTTTAAGGGTGTCGGGTTCTAAAACTTGCGCATCTACTCTAACGGAACTAAGGGCGATGGCTTCGGTGAGCAAAATTTCGGTCTGTGTTTGTAAAAAGGCCTCCTGTAAGTAGAAGTCATTGGATAGTGCCGCATCTCTGGCTGTCTTCATTTCACTTACTTGTTTCTGCATTTCGCTGATTCGGTCTTTCTGGTTGCGGACCTGATTATCTAATCTTTCAAGCTGTTGATTCTAGAATTGTATGGTTTTGTGATATGCATCTCGTTCTCTATGGGCATTTGCTAATTCTTTCTGATTTTTAGCTTCCCTGAGTAATTGATGTTTAAGTATATTGTTGACCTCATCAAGTGATTCTTTCGTTCTTTGTAATTGATCTTCTGTTTGTTTTGCTTCTTTCTGCTGCTCTTGGCTCTTTTGTATGGCTTCCTGCAACTGAATCCTTGTTTCTTCGAGTAGGTTTCCCAGCGTGATTCTTGTTTGATGGTTTGATTTAACTTTATTATCTCTGTGTCGGCAGCTGTCAGTAATTCTTCTTTTTCAGCCAGTGCCTTATCTCGTTGGCTTGAGCTTTCTTCCAATGCTTGGAGTGTAGCCTGTAGTTGCTTGATCTGCTCATGGAGTGCATGGTTTTCCACTCTTGCTGCTTGTAATTCTTCCTGGAGGGGGGTGATATCTGCCTCCATCACTTCCAATTTTCTTTGGAATTCATCTCGTGCATTGTCTGTGGCTTGCTTCAGTTGTTGCGGCAGTTGTTGGGATAGATTAATCAACATTCAATCCATAGACTCTAACTCAGAGAAGACTGGTATGGGGTGGGGTGGCAGATGAGGGCGAGG
Source organism: Ceratopteris richardii (assembly GCA_020310875.1). Classification (NCBI taxonomy): domain Eukaryota; kingdom Viridiplantae; phylum Streptophyta; class Polypodiopsida; order Polypodiales; family Pteridaceae; genus Ceratopteris; species Ceratopteris richardii. The sequence goes on from CM035429.1 coordinate 22,624,235, forward strand.
TTGCGAAGAGGTGGCGGTGAGGAGTTGTTGGCAATTCGGTGGGGAATAATTGCGGGAGGATGAAGAGGTTTCAGCAGTGTCGGTGGGGTGACTAGGTTTGATGGGACTGCGGGGTGGTTCTGATGGGGGAATGAGGTTGACTGGTGGTGGTTTGGGAAGAGCAGAGTCAGTGGTTGTTACCTTGTTTGTTTGTTTGTTCAGTTTCTGCATTGTTCGCTTCTGTGGATTCTACTGCCTTCAATAGCTTGTCTAGTGCTTCCCTAGCAGATTCTTGCTCATCTACCTGTTGCTCTGATTCTTTTTCAGTTGAAATTGTTTCTATTTCTGCTCGATCCTGTTGTTCTTGTTGCTCAGTCGATGATTCATTGTGCATTGAAGTAGCTGTATCATGGAATGTCTCTTCTTAGTTCTTCTCTTCTTCTTTATTGTCATCTCTATCTTTTCCGGATGAGCCTTGTGCTTCGCTTTCGTAGGAGCTAATCCTGATGCGTTTCCGGCAGAACAATTGATTGAGCTCTTCTTCATCTTCTTCTTCCTCATCCTCTAGTAGCTGTACTGATTCTTCATGCCTTAGGACGGGTCCTCGTGGTGGTGGTTGAGCTGCAAGTATGGTCGGAAAGAGAAAGGAGAGGATGTGGGGAAGTCAGGATCGAGGGGTGGTTCCTTTGTTGACTTGTTTCACCATGGCTACACACTCCTTATGGATACAGTGAAAGAAAAAGGATGCAAAGTTGACGGGTTCATGTGCAGCAAGGTCGATGGCGGAATAGAACGGGCGGGATATACCGTAGGTGCGTTTTTGGAGGTTTAAGATGGCGACTAAGAACTGGAGTGCAGTTCTTTTTGGGTTCAGGGCGGCAGCGGATGGCGTATTCGTTCGATGAATAGCGGGGAAAAAGTTCTATCATTCTGGCTACGGGGATGCTTGGGCCATTCTCGCGGCCTTGTGGGGTGAGGCGGAAGGCTTCGGCGAAGGCTTGGAAGGTTACTACGGTTCTAGATGGTAGGGAGGGGAAGAGCCATTGTCGTTCAGCGATGGGGGATTGGGCAATGGCAAGGATGATTTGTGCGAAGAAGGGATGGGCTTCCACTGAGTGCCATGGCAGCTCAGCGAAGTTAGCCAAACCTCCGGTGCGCAGGTATTCTCCTACCTCGGTAGGGATACCATCACAGAAGGTTGCGAAATTTGCCAACGCTTCCATTGCGCACACAAACACGAATACACAGAGCACAGAGCACGAATACACAGAACACAGAAAACACAAGCACAATCACAAGAACACAATAGCATTTTTTGGTGCAACCGAAGAGATTAAGTAGAGACATTACGGTGGGGGGGGGGGGTAGGGAGTGAGGGTTATCATTGTACGGTGCTGGAATGATACTGCTTTCAATTCGGCGTGCATGCTCTAGTGATTAATAAGGAGGGCGGCTTATGACAAAACATGGCTATTAACAAAGAAAAGAAAGAATTGAAAAAAAAGTAAATAAAAACTAAAAAAAATGCGGTCCACCGCCGAATGATTTAATGCGGGCTAGTAGCGTGTTGATACGGCCGCAACTTCGAGCCGTTGATTGCTTTTGGAAGTGGATTTCCGGTCAATGTAGTCAACCGAAAAGTTGCTTGACCGATTTGCTCTGAGATCTTGTAAGGGCCGAACCACCATAATTTGAAGTTGCCTGCGGATCTATTTGACTTTGCATTATAGAAAAGTACAAGCTATCCTACCGAAAATACAGGAGTCTTCAGGTTTCGATCGTGCGTCCTTGCATGTCTTAGTTGGACTTCGTGCATAGTTAAGAAACTGAGCCATCAATGCTCATCTAACTCTCTGAGTGTGTCCAACCGAAATGATAGTGAGTCTTACGGTAGCAGTTTCTGGGTAATGGCTACTCGTAAACTTGGTGTAACTATCTCCATTGGTGCTATTGCTTCTAAGCCATAAGCTAATTTGAAAGGTGTCAATCCTATTGTTACCTTGTAGGTAGTCTGGTATGCCCATAACACTGCAGGTAGCAGTTGATCCCATCTTTCCGGTGATTCCATGATCAATTTTTGAAGGATATTCAACAGAGATTTGTTTGTACTTTTGGCCAATCCATTAGCACGAGGATAATAAGGAGAACTAAATTTATGTGTGACCTGGAACGACTGTGTAAGTGCCTTCATTAAATTGTTTACAAAATGAGTGCCTTGATCTGAGATAATTTCTAGTGGTAAGCCAAAACGTGGAAAGACATTGGTTAGCAGACACTTTGCTACCGTAACGGCTGTAGCAGACCATAAAGCTGAGGCTTCTGCCCATCTGGTTGCATAGTCTGTACAGGTCAGTATGTAACGGTTGTTACTGAAGACTGATGGAGGTGTAATCGGACCGATAAAATCTAGACCCCACTTTTGGAAAGGTTCCAATGGTAAGATGGGTTGCAGAGGAAAGAGATGTCGTTGCAAAGGCTGGCCAGATCTTTGACAAGTATCACATTGTTTGACAAACTATGAGATATCTCTGTACATCGTTGGCCACCAGAGACCACTCTGCAGAATTTTTCGGTGAGTTAAATCTGCTACAAAATGGCCACCGGAAGGAATTGAGTGAGCCAAAGTAATAACTGAATTAACTTCATGTGGTGGAATACAGCAAAGTAGGATTCCAGTGTGATCTACATAATATAATTCTCCAGTAATTAACCAAAATCCGCGGCTAAAGACTGTAATTTTCCTACGTACTGCTCTAGAAGTCTGAGATGGAAGGCAACCATCAGTGAGAAAGGTCAAGATCTGATCATAATATGAAAATGGGATAGGTGGGTCTGCAGAATCTTCATTAACTGGTTCTGACACATAAATCGCAGGTGTCGTGTCATCTATGCCTACCGGAGCTTCACCGGGATCTAAGCGGGATAAGAAATCTGCTAAGGCATGTGAACTGCCTGGTCGGTGAATGACTTCGTAGTCAAATTCCTGTAAAAGTAAGACCCATCGCGCTAATCGACCACCTAGATGTTGTTGCCGAACTAGATAGACAAGTGCAACATGATCTACATGAAATGTGAATTTACGGCCCATCAAGTAATCTCTGAATTTCTTGACAGAATATACTAGCCCTAGACATTCTCTTTCTGTTACAGAGTAATTTTTCTCAGCAGGAGCTAATCTTCGACTTGCATAATACACTGGTCTGATCCATTTATCAATTTGTTGCATCAGCACACTTCTTATTGCTATATCTGAAGCATCAACAAATACATGAAATGGGTGATCCCAGTCCGGTGGCTGTAAGATAGGAACTTGTGTTAATAAATGTTTTAAACGATCAAATGTTATCTGGCATTCTTGGGTCCATTCAAATTGTCGAGGTGTTTTGCTGATTAGCTTGTTAAGTGGTATAGCCAGATGAGCAAGCCACCGTAAGTGTCTTCCATGCCACCGTACTTGGCCCATAAAGCGCATAACTTCTTTTGGAGAAGCTGGCACCGGAGCTTCTAATACTGCTGAAATTTTATCTGGATCTACTTGGATACCTTGTGTAGATACAATGTGGCCAAGTAATTTGCCACATGAGACGGAAAACACTGATTTGTTTGGGTTCAAGCAGAGTCTATACTCTCTGCATTTCTGAAAGCAGCACCGTAAATGAAACAGGTGTGCTATCATCTTACCAAAAATTGAAAAATCGTCGAGATATACTTGCATAAATGAAGTGAGATAAGGAGAAAATATCTCCTGCATACATCTTTGAAATGTGCTTGGTGCGTTTCTCAATCCAAACCACATTATCGTACAAGCAAAGACACCCCAGTTGGTAATAAATGCAATTTTGGGAATATCTTCTTCGGCCATTCTCACTTGGTTGTAGCCACTGTATCCATCTAGGAATGAATACATCTCGTGACCTGCTACTCTATCAAGCCTGGTATCCAAAAAGGGAATTGGAAAGGGATCTGGTACGGTTGCTGCATTTAATTTTCGGTAATCTATACAGATTCGCAATTGCTTGTTTTTCTTAGGCACAATCACAATTGGAGAGATCCATTCAGCATGCTCTACTGGCACGATGAATCTGACTTTTAATAACCTATCAAGTTCTGCCTTTACCTGAGATGCATAATGGGGATTCATCCGGTAGCTAGTTTGCTTTATCGGTCTTGCTTCTGGCTTCAGCATGACCCTGTGCTAGTAGATACGGGGGTCCAATCCTTTCATGTCTTTGTAGTCCCATGCAAAGACATCAGTGAAATCTCGGAGTAGCTGGATTAAGCCTGCTTGAAATGTTTCCGGTAAGTTTTGCTTTATCTTCACAGGACGCGGATGACCTTCATCTCCTAAATTGTAAGTAATCAGCTGATCTTCGGGGACATAGAACTGTTGATGTTTTTCTGTGTTGTCTGTTGGTTTAAGAAGTTGCTGCAGTTTATCGTCATGTGTCGAAACAGTGTCTTCCTTTTTAGCCTCTTCTGTGATGGGTATTACTGTATAGACTGAAGCATTCCAATTATCTACAACGGACTGTAGATCGATAGTCCCTAAGGAAATTAAGTCAACGTTATTCTTCAGAAACTCTTCTTCTTCATCATCTGATAAACCATCTAGCATATGGACTGGTTCAGCAAAATACGGTCTAGCGTGAAGCTCGCAAGGTTGTATAGCATCTAATTTTACCACATATCTACGATTGACATCTTTAAACGTAAGCTCTTGTGCAGACCAGTCCTGTATTACCTTCGCATGCTTCAGCCAAGGTCGGCCGAAAAGAAGGTTGTAATCCAAAGAGGATTCCGGCAGATCTAGTATAACAAAGGTCATTTTAAAGGTTGTACCTTGTAAAGTGATGGGTACATTCCGAACAAGTCCTACGGGATGGACTCTTGATTGATCTGCCATTCTGACAAAAAATTGAACTGGTTCGATTTCGGTCCATCCTAATCTTTTGCATAATGCCGCAGTCGCAATGTTAACACCAGAGCCTCCATCAATTAATACTTGCGTAATCTTATGATCCTTATAACATACTATAATCAAGGGGACTGAATGATCGACCGTAGAATCAGGTTCCGGTTGAACTGTTGCTGTTGCCGGAATACAAGAAGGTACCAGACTGAACTGTTGTTGGAACTGTTGTCAAATTCCAGGTACTAATGCCAGTAGTTGGCCCAAAGGCAGAGTGATAGATGCCTTAGATAGGATTTCCCGGGCCTGTTGAGATTGATTGACAGGCTCTACTGATGTTGAAGTTGATGCCTTTGCTGATGCGGAGGTGTCTACGGTTGGTAATGTATCTGCTGCTGATGATGTTCCTGCTGCTAACTCCCTTTGTTGTGTTCCTTCCTTTGTTAACGAGGGCTGGGTTACCGGAATAGGTTCTGGGAAGACTGGTGGTTCTACTGTGGTCCATTGGCTAGCCTTGTTGTACATTCTGTGTTGTTCACGTATCCCTGGTTCAAATAATTATGCTGCTGGTTGCAATTGTTTACCAGAACGGGTCTGGACTACAGCAGCCTGTGTCTCCACCGGTGTGATTTTTACCATGTTGGCCATTGGATTTTGACGTTCCTTCTTCCTTTGATCATACTCAACTGCATCCTTGCAAAATCTTCTAATATGTCCAAATTCGCCACAAAAATGACAGCGTGGTGGTGGTAAGTTGGGATTTTCCGGTGGTGGTCCGTTCTGCCAGCGGTTTGGATTATAGTTGTTATTCCTTTGTCCTCAATAATTTCGATATCCTTGTTGCTGGTTGTTTCTCATTTGTGGAGGCACATAGGGGTTGGCTGGCTGCCCTTGTTCCTGGATAATTGCATTGACAGTCGTTGTTCCCTGCACTCTAGCGTTGTATGCGCAGTTTTCGGTGGTGTATCCGGCAATGTTGCAGATAGCGCAGAATATCTGATTAAGTGCGCAATTGGCACTGGTATGTCCTAAATTTTTGCATGTGTTGCAGTATACTTGTCTAGTCATATCTTCTGCAACATTTTTGTTTGCTTTTAACCATTCCAAATCTTCTGTAAATCCACCGACTTTGTGTTCCAGTTGTAGAGTCATTGCAATGACTGCATCGAGGGACATGGCTCCGACACATCTTATGATCATGATCTGCTTAAGTTGTGGAACCAAGCCATTGATGAACCACTGACTGATAACGTCATCTAGCAAGTTAGGGTGGGCCGGTGGTAGCTGCCTTAAGTGTGTTCTGAAGAGAGTAGCATACTCCTGTACGGTTTGATTTGCCTTCTGTCTGTTATTCTGCAGATAATCAAAAATTTTGGCTGGATTCTTTTTTAACCTGAATCGCTGCAGAAAAGCATCTCGTACTGCTTCGTAGGTGCCGAAATGATTAATATCATATTCTGTAAGCCATCTAGCTGCTTCGTTGACAAGTGTAGATTGGAAGACAATGGCTTTGTAGGCCTGATCCGGTGGATGGTTGAGAACTGCGTAGCTTATCTCGAAAGTGCGTACGTGAGCATCCAGATCATCTCCTGGAAATCCACCAAACTTCGTGTATGTCACTCCCATTGGAGGTGGCCTGGGTGGACATAACTATTGTTGTTGTTGTTGCCCGTTCATCGTGAGTGTGTTATACCTTCCTTTTGAACTACCGGAATCTGTATCGTCAGATGGCGTACTTTCCGGTGCGATGATCTTGCTTAATATGCTTTGAATCTCTGTTTTGAATAGCCTTCCTTCCTCCTTGATGTCTAGTGTATGGGAACTTGCTTCCAAGCACAGTGATTGGGCTGAAGATTCAGCAGAAAATGCTAAATCGTCACTGAAAAATTGTGATTCTCTTACCGAAATTTCACCGGAATGAACCAAAATTATGCCTGAATTCGGCGTTTTTTCGCCTTCGCCGATTTCTTTGACTAGAGTGTTTCTAATCGTAGATGAATCTGAATCTTTTCCCAACATTGTTAAACTAGATTCCAACTGCGTCTTAGCAGGTTCTGGAATTACTATATCTTCGACAGACTGTGCCGAAATAGTACCGGAATGTACCAGAGGTGTAACAGGTTCCACCGGAATATGACCGGAATCAGTTTTAACGTTCTTAACTTTCTTGACAACTGGGTCAGTCCTAGTTGTACTTCTACCTCCCAAAGTTGTTTTTAGTACTCCAAATTGATGGTTCTTGGGATACGTTTCACCGGATCGAGTAACTGGCATGTATCATCTTTTGTACTCATCGCGTAGTATTACTAACGGAATAGTTTGCAACAATCTGGTTCTGTTGCTACTTCCAATCGAACGATAATCTGGATGTGCGATTCTAACAAACGACTAGCAATCTTGATGCCACCTTCCCACAGACGGCGCCAAATGTTAAGTGTTACAGTAACGTTGTGTTACTGACTAGCCGAAATCGTTACCGAACAAATATTAAACGTAAAACAGTGATACACCGTAAACTGTATTAAACTTTCAGTATCATTATCGAAAGGCGTTACCAGACCAACGTGGGTTCTTGGGAGTGGTAGGGGTCTGTTAGACAGAGGCCCTGTACTCTTTTCCCAATTTTTAGTCACAACATCAAAAACACGAATGCGCGTCTTAGCTCAGTTACTTGCAGTAACTAGACAATATTGGGTTTCTTTACTCCTGCGTACCGAACTTCTTCAGACTATTCTGCTATTGGAACAGAGCAGTAGTCCATTCTACAGATTCGCTATTATACCGTAAATCAACCAAAGTGAATACTATAGCTGACAGATTCACTCATCACAACATTTGCTAGTGATCTCAAAAGTCCACGTTTATCGAAGATACTAGTTCGTACTCGTATTCAGAGTCAACAGTTATTACACCGAATGCAATGAGTCTGATAAAAACACACAAAACATACTCCGACAGGGCAACAGATTACCTATTCGATTCACATAGCAAGATAACTACTCAAACTGACTCAGGGTACTTCAACAACTGAAGAACACACAACAATACAATACGATAACAGTACTCAGACACACAATCCGTCACTCAATCACTCGTTACGGTGAACTTCAATGTAAGCAGATGATACAGAACTCAACACTCACAATACTCAGAACTTCACAACAGTGTAAACAATACTCTGTCAAATAATTAGGTGAAAAATCTGGCAATTCTAGAAAAGACGTCTCTCTGACCATTCTCCTTACATTGCTTTATATAGATTTACAGGACGTGCGTACCAACTTTTCACGCGTAATTCAAGGAACTCCGTTACATCCGGCAGTCATTACATTTGTCCCACTCCGGCAGCCGACTAACAAGTGTCATAGCAACCAACCTAATCAGAGTTAGAAAAAGCTGCAAATCTCGTGGTAGTGATCCCCCCTTGGGATAAAACAAGCCAAGTCACCGAGTACCACTCAAGTAGTGAACCAAGAAACCAAGAAACCAACATATTGTTGTTGGTTTCTTGGTTGAAAACTTATACAAGGAATATGTTGAAATCTAGGTTTTGTACGTCCATGATGAGATCATGAGCTATGGTGAAAGATTGCCATTCCTTATTAGTTGTAATTCCATTTAGAATCTTCCTCATGATGGCTTATTCTTCAATTAGCTCTCCAATGGATGCTAAATAGTCTACAACCTCTTTGACTTTGGTAACAAACTATGTGATAGTTTGTTTTGCTATATTCTTCATTTGGTTGAACTCATGCCATAGATGGTTCATTCTTTCTTTGGAGCTAGAAGAAAACAAGGTCTCAAGTGCATCCTAAGTCTGTTGACATGTTTGGCATCCTCTAATATATGGCAATAAAAAATTAGAGATAGATTTTAGTATGTATGACATTTCTTGAACATCCCTTGCACACCAAAGTGTGATTCTATCTGTCTCCTTTTGTATAGGTCCTCCTTTGGATCTTGGAGTAGGCATAACTTCATCACCTACTACAATTCCATAAAGATTTCTACCTTGCAAATAGGCTTCCATTATAATTTTATAAGCAGCATAATTGTTTCTATCAAGCTTGTCAATCATAGAGGGAAATCGATCACCCATCGTGAAGTAGCTCTGATACCAATGAGATAACTTGGAGAAGCTTGTAGGAGGTAGAAAAGTGAGTTTCCAAGTGATGAAGTTTGGTCTAGTCAACCATCACAAGATGAACCCTTGAGCTTTTAGAGAGTCAAATAGACATTATAGGATTGTGATTAGTGCAAATAAAGCTAGTACATACTTTGGAGCATCAATAATAAGAAGTTCATACAAAATAGATAAGTGTGCACTTTGACTATCTCAAAAAACTTGGTATGTATGGATGAGATAATCAGCTTCAAATGCTCAGAGTAGGAAACATGATTAAAATTGGAAAAATTCCTTTTCAAGGAATTTGATACATAGGTTTGAGTGTCTAAAAATTCACAAGACTAGAAGAAATAAGCAAGATATGATTGTGGAATAAACTTTGTACTGAATAGTACTGTCCCTAATTTTTCAGGCCTATGCAAAGATAGATGCTAACATAGTAAAATGAAGATTTCTCAAAATCTAATAAACCAAATGACCTCAAAGATTTGTAGACATAACCTAGAAGGTGATATCCTTCCATTGAATGCTCATTCATCCAATTTTAACCTCTATAGAGAGAGTAACAACTTCTGCAAGATATCTATTATTGAAGATGATGGTGCAGAGAAATGGAGTAAAACAATGATGACCAAAAGTGTGTGTATATGGCTTAAATGGATTGGAAGTCTTTATATATAGTCTTGAAGCCTTCAAAATATTTTTTAAGTGGTTTTTGAATTCAAATCAAAACATGATAGTTTGGTAGAATGAAAAGAATCAATCTCCTACAATCTAGAAAAAGTAAAATCAAGTTTGAAAACTTGATTTAGGTAGCTTGATTGATTAATGAATCATTAAGTTCAACTACCTAAAATTCATGTAATTTGAGTCCATTCTTTTATCTTTTTACAAAAATAAAGCTCTAGGATTTTACATCAATAAGTGATCATTAAAGATTCTTATAAAATTACAAAAAACATGAGCATAAATAAAAACTCTTTAATGGAAAACAATCCAAGCAATGTTTCTTATGTAGATAAAAGTAAAATGTTTGACATGATTACCCGGGTATTGTATTGAGGATCCTTTAAAGATGAGAAAATTGATATTGATATGCAAAAGAAGTGAAGCTAAGTCACCTTGAGCCATTTGTAGTTCTTCTAAGAGTCACTACTTCCCTCTAGACTTGCCACGAATGATGATGCTATGTTTTGGAGTAAAAGATGTAATCCTAATAAGTGTCACTTACCAATGTTGAAAGGTACCCTCCTTGGATATGTGGTGTAATCTAAAGGTATGGCCCCTGGTCCAAATAAAACCATAGGCATATTAAAGATACCCAAGCCTAAATCATCAAAGGAAGTTCAAATATTTTTGGGTCATATTGGCTATGAGAGAATATTCATTAAGATGTATAGAGAAATAGTTAGACCATTGGCTAGGCTTACAACTAAATAAGTCCAATTGAATTGGGATAATGAAGAGGAAATGGCTTATCAAATGTTGAGATCCACGCTAGTGGCCGCTTCAATTCTTGTGACACCCGATTGGTCTAGGGTTCTCCATGTCCATGTAGATGCAAGTGCCTATGCAGTAGGAGTTCTCACACAACACAGTGAGGAGTATAAGCTGGATAGACCCATTCAATATGCAAGTCGGATCTAAACTAAAGTAGAGAAGAACTATAAAATAGAGAGGGAGGCCTTGGCAATGGTATTTGCTATCCAAAAATTCTCCCTGTACTTGCTAAGGATAAAACTCATCATAATTACAAACCATCAACCACTCAACTATCTATTAAACAAGCCACAAGAAAGAGGAAGAGTATGGAGGTGGATCCTATTATTTAAAGAATTTGATTTCACTCTAGTACATAGAACAAAGAAGGAAAATGTTATGGCTAGTCATCTATCTAGGATTAGTCAAAGGGTCCAAGCAATTAGAGTGGAAGATGAATTCCAAGATGCTGAGCTAGTCACAATTAAAGCACAAGGATGGTATGATGATATCAAAGATTTTATCAAGACTCAAAAGTATCCAGATAAAGCTAATCAAGTGCAAAGGAAGAGTTTATTAATCAAGAGTAGACCTTTTACATTTATTGAAGGAAGACTATATAAATGTGGTAATTAAATATTTAACGAATGATTAAATATTTTTAATATATATATATATATATATATATATATATATATATATATATATATATATATATATATATATATATATATATATATATATATATATATATATATATATATATATATATATATATATATATATACATATACATATACATATACACACACACACACATACACACACACACACATATATATATATATATATATATATATATATATATATATATATATATAAAGGAAAAAATAGGTTTTAAGGATTAATATTAATGTATATATTTGAATATATAAAAAATAAGATTCTACATTTTAAAGTTAAAGTTAGGATTTTAGATTTTAAATTCGAATATACAATTATATGTCTTATATATTAAAGGTCCTGACCTCTCCACATGATATCAGATGGCATCTTTAGAACCGGAGGAGAGAGTGGCATTTCCTTGCACTCAGTGCAAGTACCAGATTTTTTGAAAATGATGGATAACTATTGCACATGTTAGAGGATATGGATTCTTTGATAAAAGTTGAATAGAAAACCTATGCTACCATTTGCATTGTTACCCTGGTGAGTAGGTTGATCCAAATGACAATGTGCCATCTTCCTTTTGTGGACAAAGGAGACTGAAGCGGGAGGTAGAAGTACAAGGTACTAGTAGCATAACACAAAATGAACATATGGAAGAAATGCTCGAGGTTCCATGGATAGGCAAGAAACTCCACACTCAAAAGCTGATGAAGACTACGAGAACATGCAAAGAATAGCCTATTTAGCACTATAATAGGGCAAATTTTGGGGTGTCTTTTGGAGCTATTTTGGAGTACTTCTGCACATAGTTCTCTTCACACAGGTCCAAGAACATTAAGAAGAGTGTTCTTGGTACTTCTCCGACATTAAATATCAACCTTTGGGGCTGTGTTTTCAGGCATACTCATAAAACCACAGGTTTCTTGAAATATTTTAGTTTTGGTGGGAGCAGCCACTACAAATTTATGTAGCTATTTTGAGTCAAAAACATCAGAGTAGAAAGACACTTTGCGGGCATTATTGGCTGGTTTTTGGGCTATGCATTCAACCTTTCATTGTCATTTTACTGCATATATTGAGCACATACGCATTATGTACACTTTTGTGGATAATGCTTATGTATGTCCATGTGGTCATTGATATAGCGGTTACGTTCTTTGCATAAAGCATTTTACATTTGATAAAGAGGGTCATGTTGAGGTTTTCTTAACTCGGAGACACCCAGATGTCTGGGTCTCTTCGATGATGCAGGTGGAAGACTTACCCAGCCTCACCATAGGAGATGTATGATAGTTGTTTATAGGTGCTCGATAAGCCTAATTGGCTTCTATTGGGTAACTGATTATATGTAGTGGAGTAAGTGATTAACTATGCAAGCAAACATGCCAATACTTGCAGGTTTATGATATTTTGACAGTGTTCATACACTCATTTTGTAGAGGATACTCTGGCAAAATTTTTCCATATTTTTGGTTTTGTCAACCATAGAGTGGTCGATTTACTCCTTGATACACTTATTCGTTGGTGTTCAGACTCTTCTAGCTCCATTTTCATTCCATTCAGTTCTCTACCATCATGGCATCACAGGTCTCATGGACATTTGATGGATCAGGGTCTCGTGCTAGTGTTCTGAGGAGGAGCTATAACTTGTAGGGAAAAGACCATTTTGAGATCCAAAAATCTGATGGCACAAACTTTGCTCTATGGATGGATCAGATTAAATATGTGCTGATTCAAAGGAGGCAATGGAAGCCAATAAATGGAATTTCAAAGAAGCCTGTTGACATGGATGAAGATGATTGGGATGAGTTAGATGAAATGGCCAGGTCTACCATTTGCTTGCACCTGGCAAATAATGTTTACTTTACAATATTAGACTCTGAAAGTGCAGAGGAGCTTTGGAACAAGTTATGAAATACATATGAAAAAGAGACGGCATCAAATAAAGTCTATCAAATGAGAAAATTATATGACCTTCATACGAAGGACATAGATAGTGTTGCTGCTCATCTAAATGAGTTTGATGCTATATTCTCTCAATTACAGGATCAAAAAATGGATGTGGATAATGAAATGAAGGAAGTATTGTTGTTATGCACCTTGCCTTCATCATGGGATACATTTTGCACAACTATTAGCAAGAGTGCACCTAGTGGTAAACTTGTCAATGATGACATATGTGGAGCACTCGTGAGTGAGGATATTTGTAGAAAATATATGGTTGGCACTCAAAGTGGAGATGCATATAATGTTTGTGATTCTTATGAAGGAAAGAATCAACAACATGGCACAAACATAAACAAGGAAAAGAATGGTCAACGGAATAAGAGTAGAAGAAAATCAAGGAAGAGGGATCCTTACTTTGTCACTTTCATAGATGATGCTACTAGAAAAGTCTGGGCATATTCTATCAAATCGAAGGATGAGCTATTCCCTACTTTCGTAATGGTTTGCTTTAGTTGAGACTAAAAAAGAAAGTAAGCTTAAGGCTTTACATTCAGATAATGAGGGTGAGTATACCTCACATGAATTCAGCATGTTCTCTTAGTCTCGAGGGATTCATAGAGAGTTTATAGCTCCTTATACCCTAGTACAAAATGGTGTAGTGGAGAGGATGAATAGAACTATTCAAGATAGAGTAGTCTCTATGTTGCATCATGTAAACCTCTCACAAGGGTCTTGGGCAAAAGTAGTATTGACTTCTATTCATGTGATTAACCTTTCACCTAATACTGCCAAAGGTCTGAAAGTGGCATAAGAGTTATGGATAAGGAAGCCACCATATTATGATCATCTCCAAGTTTTTGGGTGTGAAGCATATGTTCATATACCCAAGAATCTTAGACAAAAGTTGGACCATAAGTCCAAGAAATGCATTTTTCTTGGATATGGTCAAGAAGGACAATTTGGATATCGCTTATAGCATCCTGAAACACGATCAGTGATAAGAAGTAGTGATGTTATTTTTAATGAGTCTAAGATGCATAAACAGCCCATTAAAGAGGTTGAAGTGAGAAGAGTGGTGTTTGAGGATACTAGTCCTCCAATTAGCATGCATAAAAATGTTGCACATAGGGATGTTCAAGAGAATTTCCATTCAGATCTGTCCACACATATTCCTATTCAGCAACGATTGAGACGTTCTGCACGTGTCACATCCACATGATAGATATCTTCGAGGTTTAGATTTTGTTATGTTAACAGATGGCGATGAGCCTTCTTGCTACAAAGAGGCTATGCACACACAGGATCATGTCAAGTGGGAGTGTGCCATGAAGACTGAATTGGATTCTATTCACAAGAATGGTACTTGGGACTTAGTACCTTTGCCAAAGGGTAGGAAATCTTTACCATGTTAATGGGTATATAAGATGAAACTCACATCACATGGTGCTTCTCCAAAGTATAAAGCATGACTTGTTGCAAAGGGTTTTAAGCAACAACATGGTGTTGATTTTGAGGAAATCTTCTATCCACTAGTCAATATGACTACCTTGCGCATGTTACTTGGATTCATTGCAATGGAGGACTTAGAGCTATTCCAAATGGATGTGAAAATTGCTTTCTTGCATGGGGATCTTACAGATGAGATCTATATCGAACAATGAGAGGGTTATGTAGTTCTTGGAAAAGAAAGTCTAGTTTGCAAGCTTAAGAAGAGCTTGTGCGGACTTAAACAGTCCCCTAGACAATGGTACCAAAATTTTGATGCTTTTATGAAGTCTCAACGCTATTGTCAAAGCAATGAGGATCATTGTCTCTACACAAAGAGATGCTTTGATGGTAGCTTGACATGCTTGATACTTTATGTCGATGTTATGCTGATTACTAGGAAGTCCTCTTATGATTTGTCAGTTCTTAAAAAGAAGTTGAGTCAAACATTTGATATGAAGGATTTGTGGGATGCCAAACATATCCTTGGCATGCGCATTACTCGTGATAGGAGGAAAAGATGCATATACTTGTCTCAAAGTGAGTAGATATCCAAAGTATTTCATAAGTTCAATATGTAGGGTGTAAAGGCATTGAGAACACCTTTACTCACATGTATGCTATTGGTAGTCTCATGTATGCTATGGTAGCTACAAGAGCAGACATTGCATTTGTAGTGGGAGTTGTGAGCAAATATATGTCTAATTTTGGCAAGAAACATTGGGAAGCTCTTAAGATGATTTTAAGATATCTGAGTGGCACTAATGATAAGTATCTATGCTTAGGAAGAGGGAAAGCATCCATTATTGGTTACACAGATTCTGACTATGGTGGTTGTGTAGACAATCATAAGTCTACATCCGCGCACATTTTTCATTTTGTTGGAGGTGCTATCTCTTGGAGATCTCTTCATCAAGAATGTACAGTTGTTTCCACCATAGAAGCAAAGTATGTTGCAACAAGTAAGGCATGCAAGGAAGCATTGTGGCTTTCTTGGCTTGCTTGTGATATGGTTTTACCTCACCATGTACCTTGTTATGTCAAATGACAAAACTTAGGCCTTGATTCCATTTTGACACAGAAATTATAGTTCATTCTACTTTATGTGGTTGATATTAATATCAAATATAAATAGGAGGCTATGTTTTGGATCAAGGAAACAATATCAAACATCTATTTTATGTATTTGACATCGACTTAAGCTCTATATGCACATTTATGATACTTATATATATATATATATATATATATATATATATATATATATATATATATATATATATATATATATATATATATATATATATATATATATATATATATATATATATATATATATATGTATATATATATGTGTGTGTGTGTGTGGGCGTGTGTGTGTGTATGTATGTATACATATAAGTTTCTCTATCTATTATTCTCTCTCTCTCTCTCTCTCTCTCTCTCTCTCTCTCTCTATATATATATATATATATATATATATATATATATATATATATATATATATATATATATATATATACGAGAACTATAAATCCATTAAGACACAAAAATTATAATTCATTCTAGGTTTTGTGGTTGATATCAATATCAAATTTAGATGGGAGGTGGTTTTCTACATCAATGAACAATATGAAACATCTCTTTTCTGTTGTGCACATTTATGCTAATT
>CM035429.1:22643000-22658000 GCA_020310875.1 Ceratopteris richardii
ATGCATCTCTTCTACTCATGTCCGGCTTACCACTTCACACCCTAGAGGGGCCAGTGGCATAGCTACTGGAATACATAACTTTCGGTTTGGTAGACTAGTCAACTCCTACGAGCATCAAAAACATTGTTGGATTGTTACCTTCTTCGGGGGCCCCTTCTAGTTCACCATGGTCTCCATGTATGCCCTAAATAGGGAGTCAGAGAGGATTGACACTTGGATCTCTTTGGACTCGCTTTCCCACAATGTGATGTGGAAGAACCTTTAGATTGGTGGGATCATAGAGGGCGTACCATTGATGGTCAAGAGAAAGATATATGGGAGAAAAACAAGCTCCACCTAGTCCTTGTAGAGATTATAGATAAAAATGGCTTCTCTTAGTCGAACCTCCAATATGGGGACAACTTGAGGAAAGCAAGTCATGATAGAAGCTATATTGCACAGAACGTTATCCATCTCTGGGGCCAACCCACCGTCTCTCAACACATTGACCTCACCATATTGGAGCATTACCCTTTTCTTTCTCACTTTCAAAACAATTGCCAAACTTAGGAAATCACCTTGGTTTCTTCCATGCATGACATCTTTCTCCCTTCCCTCTATCTTGGTTTGGAACTTGGCCTTTTCCAAAGGCACTTCATTGGCCAAAAGTTTAAGAGTTATTTCATGAATTTAGAGGCACTATACATTGAGAAATAAGTTTAGCAACTCAAGGGGGTCATCCCAACATTTCACGAACAAGATGATGTGAAGACATAGTCAATGTCCTCACTTCATATCTCTAGATTGGCTGTACCAAAATGGATGAAAATTGATATGTGAATAGTAGAAACTTCTTTCTAACTATAACAAATTAAAGTGTAAAGGCCTATTCAAGAAATTTGGGAATTAATCAAGTCACATTTATATTACTTACTATGTTAACTTCTTAAGTTTCAACCGAACCTTCATACCCCATTTATAGTACAATTATCCTTAATAATAAATTGTCAATTTAATATACTCCAATCAAGTGATAATAACATGTTTTAGTTTGTGAATGAGTCAAAATGTAAAACATTGGGACACAAAGAACTGTTTCAAAATCATGTGTAATTCCCATTTTTCCAGAATAGGCCTTTGTAGCAAATGATTGAGTACACATTGAGAAATTGTTTCTACAAAATCACCAAAGCAATGAATATGCAAGCGAGAATAGTAGGTAGAGATCACCTTGAAGAAATGTATTGAATTGTATATGCTAATGAACAAATGATACAAGAGAAGTGTGATGGAATGCCCATAAATGAGTTGAGCTCAAATTATGCTCAATGATGTAGATCAATAAGTCTCAGAAATAGCACACTAAATCACCTCTATTTATACTCATCACTTGAGTTTGAATTTTGAATTTCCATCACTTAAAAGTGTTTCAATAGTTTAGAGGTGACTAGATTTGATTCTCCCTACCACATGATTCATGAGATCAGCTCCCTAACTTCATGAGATTACCTATACCTTTTTCTTTTACATTTATCCAAGATAATTATGCTAAGAATGACAAGCATAGGTTCACATATTATTTCTTCTTGTGAAGAGATAAAATAGATATGTAGCCCCATGACTTTAGCAATTCACTTAGGCTTGCTAAATGTACCAACAATAATAGCCATCAAGTGACAATAGTGTCCAAAACTATCGTGTGGTAGAGATTTAGTCAAAGCTTTTGCACTATTAGCTTGAGTATGAAGCTTCTCATGAATAATGCGCGTAGTGGCGAAGAATTTTCTAATGAAGTGATATCACACTTCAATGTGGTTGGCCTTTGCATGATAGATTGGATTCTTAGCCAATGCAATGGCACTTTCACTATCACTGAGCAAACAAGGTACATGTTGAGGTAAACCCATATCACAAGCAAGACGAGAAAGCCACAATGCTTCCTTACATGCCTCATTTGCTACAACATAACTTTGCTTCTGTGGTGTTAACAACCGTACATTCTTGAAGATGAGATCTGCAAGAGATAGCACTCCCAACAAAATGAAAAATGTATCTTGATGTAGAATTACGATTGTCCACACAACTAATATAGTCAAAATTCATGTAACCAATAATGGATGTTTTCCCTCCACCTAAGCATAAACACTTATCCTTCGTGTCACTCACATATATCAAAATCATCTTGACTAATTCCCAATGTTGCTTGCTAGGATTCTACATATATATGCTCACAACTCCCACTACAAATGCAATGTGGTCTCATGCTACCATAGCATACATGATACTATCTATAGTAGACTGATAAGAAATTGTGTTCATGAATTTGTTTTCCTCATTTGATTTGGGGAAATCATCCTTGCTCAATTTCACATATGTGGGTAACGGTGTACACAATGCCTTTCCACCCTACATATTGAACCTATGAAGTAATTTGGATATGTACCTATTTGGCCATTCCATCACTCCAAGTGGGAAGTAGAGTCATTGAAGGACTCTGGCCTAGTTGATCTTTGTGACCATAATGAAGAAATCTTCCAATGGGGCACTCAATGCTATCAAAGCATGTATCTTATGCCTTCTATTGAACGAAATCACTTGCTCTAACCACTTTTTGATCAGAAAGTCATTTGGAGCCTTCGATAGTTTTTCCACAAGTGCCTTCTTCCTTATCATTAAATCTAGAAAGGAATCATCTTTTCTCAAGTGTAGATTTTCTAACCCGCTTATGAGAGAACTTGGAGAAGCTTGCCAGAGGTAGAAAAGTGCGTTACCAAGTGATGAATTTTTCTTTAGCCAACCAACATAGGAACAACCCTTGATATTTTGGAGATTCAAATAGACCTTAGAGGCTTGTGATTAGTGTAGTAAAATCCACCATGTACTTTGGAGCATTAATGATAAAGAGTTGGCCCAAAACAAATAAGTTTGCACTTTGTCTAGCTCAAAAAACTTGTTATCTTTGGATGAAAAACTCTACTTCAAATGCTCAAAGCAGCCATCATAATTACAATTGGAAACATCACTTCTGGATGAATTTTACACATAGGTTTGAATGTATAAACTACGAAATATTAGAATAAATAATCAAGATATGCTTTTAGAGCTTAAGACTTAACAAAGGTGCCCCTCGATTTTTCAAGGCTATGCAAAGATAGACCCCAAGACAATAAAATGAAGGTTTCTTAAAATCTACTTAACCAAGCGATCTCAAAATTTGTATACATAAACTAGATAATGATGCCTTTCGAATGAATCTCCATCATCAAATTTAGAGCTTTTTAGAGAGAGAAGAAGCTTCTATGATGTAACTCTTGTTGAAGGTGATGGTATAGAAAAATGAAGGAGCAACACAATGATGACCAAAAGCATATGTATATTGCTTAATCTAAATTATAAGTGATTGGAAATCTTTAGATATATTCTTGAAGCCTTCCAAAATTTTCACAAGTGGATTTCAAATACATATCAATGTGGGATAGTTTGTTGGAATGAAGAGAATAAATATTTTACAATCTAAGAAATGTAAAATCAAGCGAAATCAAGAAGCCCCCAAAAATGCTCAAGATGGAGTAGAGGAATTCAAGGGTCCCCTTAATCCAGAAGCTGATGCAGACGGGTTCATCGAAGTCAGAAGAAGAAGGAAAAGAAGCCCTAGGGCAACCTCTGAGCGAAACAACAAGTCAGTCACCCCCTCCAGCAACTTGTATTGCAATCTGGAAAAGGAAATCAATGAGTTTGACTACCCTGGTGGGAACCAACTCGAGGTGGACACCGACGTCAAAGGCCTAGAGATCCCGGACAGTAAAGAAACCTTGCAGGAGGGTTACACTACAAGCAAAGAAGACGGATTTACCACTAGCAACGAAGATAACATGGATAGTGAAAGCTCCATCATCGGATCGACTTTTTCGGAAACGGAGCTGGAATCGGTGCCCTGTTCTTCCCAGCAGGAGACATCCCGCAAAGGAAAACAACCTATGGAGTTACCTTGGAAAAGCCCCCACAAGAACCTATTGCTAACTCGGGATCCGATCCGAGCGAAAAAGAAAGATGAACCCAAGAAAAGAAAGGACAAAGCTCCCTCCCGCAAAGAGGGATTACAACGACAATGATCATCATCTCGTTAAATGCTAGAGGGCTAACCGACCCCTCAAGAGCGACCATCATTGGTCAATGGCTTCGCGACATTAGCCTAAACCCAGATTTTATATGTATCCAAGAGATTAAAATTGACGGAGAAGACCTCCAGAAACGGCTTAGACATGTCTCCTCGACCCATGTTTGGATTTCAACGGCGCATCAGCGGGGGTCCGGTGGAACGGTAATTGGTATTAATCAACGCTGGTTTGAGAAGCTTGAGAACTCCACTGAAGATGATTGCCATCGATGGATTGCTGTTTCTTTCGGTGCTCCCTTATGTTTCACCTTAGTTTCTTTGTACGCCCCTAACGAGGAGTTAGAGAGACTTAACACTTGGGCCTCCTTGGACTCGCTCCCCCACAACGTGCTTATTTGTGGTGACTTCAACATGGTAGAGGACCCTATGGACAGATGGATGGGCAAGGGCAGGGTCATCGATAGTCGGGAGAAAGAAACGTGGGACAGAACTAAACTACACTTGGACTTGGTCAAATTCAAAGACTCGAAGGGCTTTTCCTGGTCAAATCTCCAAGCAGGCGAGGACCTGAGGAAAGCTAGACTTGATAGATGCTACATTTCTCAGAGTTTTAATCATCAGTGGGGCCACCCCTCCCTCTCGCAACGCACCGACCTCACCATCTCTGATCACTACCCGATCGTCATCACTTTTCAACCCCCCACCAAGCTCCGTAAGGCTCCGTGGTTCCATGCTAGTGTGCCCTCCTTCTCTCTCCCCTCCGTCCATCAAGCAATTTCTGATGTGTGGAAGGAGGCATTCGCCTCTGGCTTGTCCCCAGCCAAGTGTTGGAGAAGTGCGGTCGATAAGTCACGACAGATCATGATTAGATCCAGGCAGTTGCTTTAGACTGTGCGGCGGGCTCGGAGAGAAGCTCTATATCATAGACTCTGGCGGCTCGAGGAGGAAGTGAACAAAGGAAAATCTCAAGCCCAGAAAGGACTTCGAAAGATCAGAGCGATGCTGAGATACGAGGAAGAGATACAAAGGAAAAATTTGCAAATTTTCTTCAAGGAGTGGTGGGCTGGCAAAGCCGACAAACCCACCAAAGAGATGTGCCGTATCCTCAAAAGGAAACACAACAGAGAATCGATCCCCTTATTGCTAGACGCAAATGGCAATGTATGCAATACGGAAGAAGATAATTTTGGGATCATTGAAGGGCACTTCATGAGACTCCTGGGGTCCTCAAACCCCCTCTCCCACCATAGAAGGGACTGTATGGCTGCCATATCTATGGTTTCCCCCCACAGGATACCACCCAACCTTCACTCTCTGCTTCATGCCTCTATCTCTGAAGCCGAAATCATTGAGGTCATTGATGCCCTCCCCTCAGGTAAAAGCCCTGGACCCGACGGGCTCACTAATGAGTTCTATAAATCCTTCAAGTTGGTGGTTGCCACCCCTCTTCGTTTGGTTTGGCAAGAGGCACTCAAGTTTGGCGCGCTTCCTTCTTGTCTCAACAATGGCATTATCAAGTTAGTACACAAAAAAGGGTAAAAGAACAGAATAGAGAACTGGCGTTCCATTACAATGCTCCAAACAGGATACAAGATCATCGCCAAAGTCATTGCCAACAGAATCTCTTGCCACTTGAGAGCGTGGTTAAGCGAGGACCAAAAAGGTTTCATCAAAGGCAGGTCAATTTTGGAAACCATTATAGATATCTGGGAAGGTCTTGAATTTGCAAATGAGTCTAAACAAGAAGTTGTTTTCCTCAAGATCGACTTTGATAAAGCCTACGACAGGCTAGAATGGGACTACATTGTACAGTCGCTACAAGATCTTGGATGTAGTCAGAAATTCACCAAGATGATCGCGACCCTTCTCGGAAACGCATCGACCCAAATTAACATTAATGGAAATCTTTCAAAGGTGATCAAACTCAGAAGATCTATCAGACAAGGGTGCCCATTGGCTCCCCTTCTCTTTGCCATTGCCACAGAAGGGCTTAGCAGGCTGGTGGAGCATCAGGTGGAAGTAGGTAACATTAAAGGCCTTCGTTTGCCGCATGACCACAGTCAGATCACCATGAGACTTTTTGCCGACGATATGAACGCTTTTGTGCACAATGATAGTACCAGCCTTGAGACGTTCTGGAAGTGTCTTGATACTTTTTGTGAAGCCTCTGGATCCATAATCAACCACTCTAAGACCGCCTTTAGAGCTATTGGTGGGCCACAGCCCGACCTTCTCATTGATCATGGCTGTCAAATCATTCCGCAGGGCCAAATTTTTCGGCTTCTTGGGATTCCCTTGGGGTTTGGCGTATCTATGGAACAGCGGTGGAATTGGGTGCTTGCCAAACTCGAAAACAAGCTTAACTATTGGAGAGGTATGCAAATCAATCTTGCTGGTCGCGCTATGGTTATCAACACGTTCCTCTTATCATCTACCATTTATTTCCTTTCTTGTTGGAGACCGAAAGAGCATGACCTGTCCAAACTGGATAGTATTTGTAGAAACTTCCTTTGGACGGGCGACCACAATAGGAGGGGGGTGCCTAAAATCAAATGGTCCATCTGCACCAGCCATAGAGATAGTGGGGGACTTGGTATCTTGGACATTGGGTGCATGGCTAACAAACTGTCGGCCAAATGGATGATTAAGGCTTGGTGCAACGGAGAGGCCTCGTGGGCCAAGCTGATCTTCAGAAACAAAAATGAGTTGGCACTCATGGGCTTCCCAAGTTGGAAGAATCTTGACATCTTGACCTTGTTGTTTTCCCCGATCCCCGTCTTCCCGAAAGGCTCTAATCTGGTGTGCTCCCTTTGGAAGAGTTGGAATAAAGTCAAAAGCTTCACAAGAATAAGTGAAGACTGGAAGTGGGCTGCCGGTATCAGACAAAAAGACTCCATCTGGTTTCCGATCCATGGCATCCGGAGTGTGGACTCTTGGAACATTCAAAATGCCAAGAAGCTATGGAACAAAGGCTTCAAAAAATGGAAACATCTCTGGAAACAAGACACCAACCGCTGGATCAACTTTGAGGATATTGATCCTAGCATCAACATTTCGCACGAAGAATGGAACACGTTGCAAAGCAGATGTCTCGCCTGGGACCGACACAAAGTTCGCCTTCTCATGGGACACGACATGTCGAGCTCGCTTGGTCTCAAATGGCACAATGGGAATAGCCTATCAAAAGTCCCGAACATCAAAGAAACGATCGACTATCAGGCTAACCTCAACAAAAAGTGGTGCCTGTCATGGACGCGGCTTCGATGGGACATGAAGTTCATGGCTATCTGGCACCCCCTCATAGAAATCAAAAAGTCTGTCCTCTTATGGCAAATCCTTCATCATGGAATCTGGACCAACCTTAAGGCTAGCAAAATTTGTGGGATCCCTCCCTGGTGCAAACGCTGCCACCGGTCTATCGAAGATATTTCTCACATCTTCTTTACCTGCCCCAACTCCAACAGACTCTGGCAGGTGGTTGGAAAGCGAATTAGACTTCAAAAACGTCTCAGTTGGCAGCAGGCCCTGCTGGGAGAAGCGATCGGCTGCTCCGCGACTCTCTAGAACGCCATCAGAGGGGAGGTTCTATGGAAAATCTGGCAGGAAAGATGTGCTTTCAACTTCGGTGACTCCCCCAAGGAGTGGTCAATTGAGAAATCGTTGTTCCTCCTTGGCAAAAGGATTGTCAACTGTAAAAAATCCCCCCCCTTTAGGCATCATCAAGTACTCCTTTTGATCGATAACAAGCTTAAACCCAAGTGGGCCCCACATGAGGGTGACGAGAGGGTAATTAACCTTCTTTGTAATTTCATCTAAGCTCTGTAAAAGCTTCCCCTGCTTTGTGGGATTTGGGGGGTCCCGTGGGCACTAGTCCCCTTCTCTTGTACTTTTCTTTATTTAATTCAAGTCCGGGAGAGTAGGCTATTGCCGAACTTCCTTTATATTTAAAAAAAAAATCAAGTTTGATGACTTGATTTAGGTGACTTGACTGATTGATGAATCATCAAGTTAATCTACCTTAAATTAATGGAATTTGAGACTATTATTTTATCCTTTTACAAAAATAAAGCTCTACACATTTACATAAATAAGTGATAATTAAAGATCCTTACAAAATTCCAAAAACATGAGCATAAATAAAAAATATTTAATGAGAAAAAATCCAAGTGATGTTTCTTATGAAGATCAAATCATTTCAAGCATAGTGTAAGCATTTTGATACAACAGGTCCCCCTTAAGCTATAGTATTCTTGAGTCATCATTTTCTAATATGTTGAATACTTGCCATTGATTTAAATCTACAAAGCTTGATCCCATCAAGTGTCTTTGTAATCATATTTGCGACTTGATTTTTTGTTACAACAAAAGAAATGTCAACCTCTTTTTCCATGAGCTTATCTCTAATGAAGTGGTAATGAATCTCTATGTGTTTTGTTCTTGCATGAAAGATAGGTTTTGTTGCTAAGTGTATAGATCTTACATTCTCTCCAAATATGTGAGCTTTGAAACTCGCAAGTCCCAAATCTGAGTACAATGCTCTTAAACCATATTTCCTCTTGAGTTGCTATGGTAAAACCTCTATATTCTAGTTCAAGTGAGGATAAAGCAAATATTTGGTGCTTCTTCGAGCTCCATGACACATTGTTTGAACCTGCAATTGCTAAGTAACCAAAGGTATTTCTTCTATCATTCTTAGCTCCTACCCAATCTACATCTGAAAATATCATTGTATTCAAATATGAAGAGTAAGGATAGAATATACCCTCATTGAGTGTTCCCTTGAGGCACTTGAGTACTCTCTTATTTACATCAATATGTGATCTTCTTGGTCACTATATGAATTGACTTAGCACTCCCACATTGCTTGAGATATCTACCCTTGTTTGAATAGCATAGATCAAGCTACCTACCAAGCTTTGATAATATTTAATGTCTTCAATTTTCTCACCTTCATAAACACTAGGTTTATGATTCATTTCCAAATTTGTACTTGCAAGTCTACATTGCTTGACCTAAAACCTTGATCTTGTAGATTGGTTACTAATATGAAATTCCAAGGTCTAGGAGCATGTTTCAATCCACAAAATGCATTTTTGAGTTTTTATACATAAGATATATGATTAGGGTTTTCAAATATTGGAGGTTTTGACATGTACGCCTCTTAGTTGATCCAATCATTGAGAGATGCATTCTTGACATCAAGTTGAAGTAGTCTCTAATTTCTTGTACCAAATACACTTAGTAATGTCCTAATTGTAGCCATCTTTTCAATTGGTGAGAAGGTCTCCTCATATTCCATGCCATGAGTTTAAGCACATCCTTCAACAACTAGTTTGGCTTTGTACCTACAAATCGATCCATCTGAATTTCTTTTTATCTTATAGAACCATCTACAAACTATTACCTTTTGATTATTTTGCATTAGACCAATGCCCAATTGTCTGTTTCTTTTAAGGCTTCTATCTCCTCTTCATAGCTTTTTCCCAATTAGGGTTACCTTTTGGTTATTCATATGTAGATGGTTCTTTTTAAATGAGTCTTTGGCCAAATAAATAGAGTGCTTGTAATAAGCGTACAATCATATCCCTACCTTTCTGGTTGCTTTCTCTCCATTGTTGACCGTCTATGAGTGTGCTCGGAGCATTCTCCACATTCTTGCCTTTTTTTACTTTCCTCTTAACTTCTAGAGCTTCAAGTCTCTTTCCTTCTCATCTTGATCATAATCAAATTTTCTTCTAGGATCCTCAACCCATGTATCATGCTTTCTATGTAATGGATGGAAATCAAAATCAAGATCATATGGAAGGTTTACCTTTTTCTTGTCTTGATCATACCATGACACGTGTTCTTTAAACAGAACATCCTTCATTCTGGTAGTTTACTTAGTGGATGGATTACAATATCTATATCCCATCTGAGTTGAATCACAACCAATGAATACTACCTTCATTGCCCTTTCATCTAATTTACCTTTGATTTGTGAAGGTACAGGTACAAAAGCTAAAGAACCAAATACCTTGCAATGACATACAATTGATTTTCTACCATTCCATGCTTCATAAGGATTTATACCTTGAAGATATTTGGGTGGGAGTGTGCTTGCAAGATATACAATACTTGAGATTGGTTCTATCCATAAATACTTTGGTTACTTCTTCTCTTCAAGCATTGTCCTTGTGATCCAACTAGACTCTTGTTTCTTCTCTATGCAATAACATTTAATTGAGGAGAATACCTGGTAATCACTTTCCTTTTGATGCCTTTATCTTGTATTATCCCCCTCTTTGGAGAATCACTCTTTGGAGAAGTATTTTCCCCCTCCATGAGGCCCAAGTTTCTTCAATGATCTACTTGTATGATTCTCTACATGTGCTAGGTACTTCTTGAAGCATTCAAATAGTTCATTCTTATTCTTGATAAAGTACAGAATTGTACATTTACTATGAACATTAAAAAATGAAACATAAGAACTTGATCCTACCAATGAAGGTTCTTGAATTGTTCCCCACATATCAATGTGTATTAAGTCCAAGAGATGGTTTTGGATGTAGTCTTTGTGGTTGAATGGTTGCCTTATTGCCTTTCAAATATCACAAGCATCTCATCTATTGATCATGTGTTGCTTTGATATGTTTGGCATCCCTAGAACACTTTGACCCCTAGATGTATCCTTCAAGGTTCTTTCATTCGCATTAGCAAGCCTCTTTTGCCACAGTTCAAGCTCACTTAGGGTTTGAGACTTCAAATTGAATAGAGCCATGTTCCTTGTTTCTCCTACTTCAAAAGTAAAGTTTCTCCTACTTTAAAAGTACAAAGCCTACCATGATTCTCACCTCTTTATATCTTCTTGAATCTTTGACATGGATCTTCCACAAAAGCTCCATGTTGGGTGCTAACTTACAAGCCTTTTTCAACTATTTTTGGCCTACACCTATTATGTTTTTAGTGATAGTGGGTACATAGGGAACCTTATCAGAATGTTTGTTCTACCATTGAAAGCTTTGACATGACCAATCTTATCCATGTTGTGCTTAGTATCATCTCCTATTTGTACTTGATGTCTATGGTTTGGACTTTCCAACTCAGATAGAAGTGCAATGTTGCCTGCAACATGGTTTGAACATCTTGAATCTATGTAGAATGGTCATATCCTTTACCTTCTTTGTGGAATAGATTGATTAGAAGTAACACTCTTCATGTGATTTATCTTTAGAGTAGTTATTGAAGTACCTTCTATTTTGACTTTTATTATTGTTGTTGAAGTAGTTTCCACCTTTACCTCTAGTGTTGCCAAATCTACCTCTTCCACTTCCTTTATCGATCATTGCATTGAAGCAATAATTTTGAGGGGTTTGGTTGGTCTTGTTATAGATTGAACAAGGTTTAAAATCTTGTCTTTTTGATATTTCATGCTTTGCTCCTTTGTTCTTCCCTTTCACTTGCTCTTTCTTGCATAGTTGGCTTGGGAAATCTCTTCCTCATCATCTTCCTTCTTCTTGCCCTTGTGCTCTTTGTCTTTCTTATCTACATAAAGAGCACTTGTATTATCTTGATAATAATTATCTTCCTTCATATTATGGTTGGTCTCTTGGTTGAAAAGTTATACAAGGAATATGTTGAAATCTAGGTTTCGTACATCCATGATGAGATCATGAGCTATGGTGAAAGATTGCCATTGCGTATTACTTCTAATTCCATTTAGAATCTTCCTCATTATGGCTTCTTCTTCAAATAGCTCTCCAATGTATGCTTGCTAGTCTACAACCTCTTTGACTTTCGTAACAAACTCTATGATAGTTTGTTTTTCTATATTGTTCATTTGGTTGAACGCATTCCATAGATGTTTCTTTCTTTCTGTGGAGCTAGCAAAAATGAAGGTCATCCCAAGTCTATTGAAATTTTTGGCATCCCCCAATATATGGCAACAGAAAATTAGAGATAGATTTTAGTATGTATGACATTCTTGAGCATCCCTTGCACACCAAAGTGTGAGTCTATCTGTCTCAATTTGTGTAGGTCCTCCTTTGGATCTTGGAGTAGGCATAACTTCATCAGCTACTACAATTCCATAAAGATTTCTACCTTGAAAATAGGCTTCCATTATAATTTATAAGCAGCATAATTGTTTCTATCAAGTTTGTCAATCATAGAGGGAAATCAATCACCCATCGTGAAGTAGCTCTGATACCAATGAGAGGACTTGGAGAAGCTTGTAGGAGGTAGAAAAGTGAGTTTCCAAGTGATGAAGTTTGGTCCAGTCAACCATCACAAGATGAACCCTTGAGCTTTTAGAGAGTCAAATAGACCTTATAGAATTGTGATTAGTGCAAATAAAGCTAGTATGTACTTTGGAGCTTCAATAATAAAGAGTTGGTACAAAAAAGGTAAGTGTGCACTTTGACTAGCTCAAAAAACTTGGTATGCATGGATGCGATAATCAACTTCAAGTGCTCAGAGTAGGAAGCATGATTAAAATTGGAAACATTCCCTTTCAAGGAATGTTATACATAGGTTTGAGTGTCTAAAATGCACAAGAGTAGAATAAATAAGCAAGATATGATTGTAGAATAAACTTTGTACTTAATAGTAGTGTCCCTAATTTTTCAGGCCTATGCAAAGGTAGATGTTGACATAGTAAAATGAAGATTTCTCAAAATCTAATAAACTTAATGACCTAAAAATTTTTTAGGCATAACCTAGAAAATATATTGTTCCAATGAATGCTCATTCATCCAATTTTAACCTCTCTAGAGAGAGTAACAAATTCTGCAAGATAGTTGTTATTAAAGATGATGGTGCAGAGAAATGGAGCAACATAATAAGTGGTTTTTGAATTCAAATAAGAACATGATAATTTGGTAGAAAGAAAATAATAAATCTCCTACAATCTAGAAAAAGTAAAATCAAGTTTGATAACTTGATTTAAGTAACTTGATTGATTGATGAATCATTAAGTTCAGCTACCTAAAATTCATGTAATTTGAGACCATTCTTTTATCTTTTAACAGAATTAAAGCTCTAGGCTTTTACATCAATAAGTTATCATTAAAGATCCTTATAAAATTCCAAAAAACATGAGCATAAGTAAAATTCTTTAATGATCATCAGGGTATTCTATTGAGGCTCCTTTAAAGATAGGAAAATTGATATTGATATGCAAAATAAGTGAAGCTAAGTCACCTTGGCCATTTGTAGTTCTTTTAAGAGTCACTCCTTCCCTCTAGACTTGTCATGAATGATGATGCTATGTTTTGGAGTAAAAGATGTAATCCTAATAAGTGTCACTTCCTAATGATGAAAGGTACCCTCCTTGGATATTTTTCGTATGCTAAAGGTATGGCCCCTGATCCAAATAAACCATAGGCATAGTAAAGCTACCCAAGCCTAAATCATCGAAGGAAGTTCAAAGATTTTTGGGTCATATTGGCTACAAGAGAATATTCGTTAAGATGTATAGAGACATAGCTAGACCATTGGCTAGGCTCACAGGTGAATAAGTCCCAT
This sequence comes from Ceratopteris richardii, assembly GCA_020310875.1. Classification (NCBI taxonomy): domain Eukaryota; kingdom Viridiplantae; phylum Streptophyta; class Polypodiopsida; order Polypodiales; family Pteridaceae; genus Ceratopteris; species Ceratopteris richardii. The sequence goes on from CM035429.1 coordinate 22,656,601, forward strand.
TAAATTGGGATAATGAAGAGGTAATGGCTTATCAGATGTTCAGATCCAAGCTAGTGGCCAATTCAACTCTTGTCACACCCAATTGGTCTAAGGTTTTCCATGTCCATGTAGATGCAACTGCGTATTGATAGCTCTTTTAATAGCTCCCCTATTGCCCGACACATTGATTTTCCCATTGTGGAGTTCGATATCTCTTTTCCTATTAAAAAAATGTGCTCTTATGTTTTGGATTCCTCCTATCACCATGCAATCCTCTCTTAATAAGCCCACTACATATCTGGATGAAGTGGATGCCTCTAACCTCGTTGATACCATCTCCATTGCTGATTAGTGGCATGAAGCCATGGAATGAGAATATGAGTGTATTCTTGATAATCACACTCGCGAAATTGTCCATCCTTCTCAAGCTCGAAAGCTTGTCTCTTGCATAGAGTGTTGTGGATGACGCATAGACTTCAAAGGTCGCTTTAATGTTCTTATAGTTTTTTTTTATTCTTTAATGTTCATATAGGTTTGGCCACCAAGGTGGGTACATCACTTCCTAGATCCTACCATTTGTGGATCATCTTCCAAGCTACATATATGATTATTTGTGTTTGTTAGCAATTCAAAGAGGCCTACTACACTCTGTGATCATCATTCTCAGTAGGTGTGAAGTAGGATTTAGCTACACCTCTTCATCTCTTATGAATATCCACCATCTCCTCCAACAGTGGTGTAAGAGCAACTAGAATCAAGATGGGAGATGGATTCCCATCATTCATTCAAAAATTGGATAGGTATAAGTACTCAACGTGGTCACTTAGGATGCAAGCCTACCTTCAAGGGAGAAGTCTATATGGATACATCTCAAGAGGTGAAGAGATGTCAATTCTCCAAAGCAAGCAACAAACTAAAACGGAAGAGCAAGAAAGGCTCACCACATGGTGTGCAAAGGATGCTCTTGCCAGGTCGTATCTACTAAACTCAATCTTTGATTTCTTGTTACCACATGTTGGAAATTGCAAGACCTTCCAAAAGACTTGGGAAGTGCTTTCATCATATTTCTCCTCAAAGACAAGATCTAGGAAGAATGGGTTGTGGATGGAATTTACAACTTTCAAAAAAGAACCAAAGTAAGGAGTGGTTGACTATGTAACCAAAATCAAAGATGTGGCTGACTAGCTTGCAAGCATTGGAGAGGAGATAGAAGAAGAACACATTGTGAGGCAGATCATTAATGCAATCAAGGCTGATGACAAGTGGGAGTCCAGCAAAACAATGGACCTTTACATGGATATGCAAATACCTGACCTCAACACTTTGATGGGGCAACTCTTCACCCATGAGACAAAATACCACAAAAAGGTGATAGTTCAAGAGGTAACCAATCTTTTGCCCTCGATACAAATAAGAATAAA
>CM035429.1:22670500-22690500 GCA_020310875.1 Ceratopteris richardii
TGCTTTTTGTTGTACATCTCATTTCTTTATCATCTAGTTTTTTGAGTTGTTGTTTATGCACTACTATATATTCCAAACAACCAAAGACACATAGATGCATACTACATAAATTTCTCAACCTAAAAGTTACATGGTAAGGCCCTACTTATTAACCTACATCCATTTCCATGAGATTTATGTTCTTTCTTTCAACAAATACATTTTTTTGAAGCATATACATCTCTTCACTAATGTTTTATTCCATGCTCCACCATAGATGAATTCAAGTAGGAAGACATCTATTCCCCCTCTTGATGAGAACAAAGGGTCCACAATTCACATGCTGATAGATTTTTTGAGGGATAATGAAATGTACATGTTACGACTTATAAAATGTTGAGTTTTGGATTTTAATTTATTGATTTATTAATGTGCTTTGTGTTCTCATATATAGCAACTCAAGTTCCATGAGGGCGTGGACGTATTTCGATGTGTCTCAACAAAAATAAGTGAGATTATATATTTTTTTATATTAATGTAACAAAAGACCCACATAGAGGGTTCTTTCTAGACGATCATACAAATAGTGGTTATGATAAGGATCACTATAGATGAGGATTTCACTAAATAAAAGATAAGGGTCTCCGTTAAAGACAAAAAACTTCTTTCTTATAACTTTGGTGTATTTAGCTTCCGTTGCACCCAGTACTCCCTGTGCAACCATTGGCAACAATTGGATATACACAAAATCTCTTTAATTAACGAGTGGAAGTAAAGAGTCTCGCATCTAGCAAGAAGGGGATTTGAACCCACAACATCACATTCACAAGTCAAGTGTTTTACAACTACACTATTCACTTGTTTTGTCACTCTAATTCTTTTTACTGATATTTCAAATTGCTTTCATCTTTCTTACGTTTTCAATTTCTTAGAGCCAATTTTCCAATTGAATTCAAATATTGTTGAAATTATTTTCATATGTTTAGAGGGAATTCTTTTTCCACACACCCGTGGACCATGTGCATACCATGGACCATGAGCCTCATATCGCCACCTTTTATAAGCCTTGTATGAAACATAAAGCATACTTTTAAAGCCTCCACGATCAATTGCACATGGAAGTGATAATAATTGTAATTAGCAATGAGATGTGTGTGAGACAAGAGCACATGAATCTTCAACAAACCCTTGATTTCCTTCATTTATTCACCATGACGCTCACATTTTCAGTTCAAGTATGCATTAAAATCGGGCCTATTACATGGTCATGCACCAAGACATTGCATTTATCATTTCCATGCCGATGATTTGAGACTGAAAACTTTTGATGATATTCAATCTTTGCAGCTGAGTTAGTGCTTTAAGATGAAGCCCAGGTTTGGAGGGGATGGATATCAAGGAGATTTCATCTCCCTCAATGTTTAGCCAAATAAAGAGTTCAAATTTGAAGTTTATACTTATGCTTATTGGAAGTCTAGCCCATTCATTGTGTAGTGGGGAAATGATTTGATTCTTTCACAATCAAAATAGATAGATCTCAACAAATCTACCCAATTTTTCCATGGTTTTGTTAACCATCGGTACCATCAATGCCATGCTTCCGGAAAATACCTTGCATACTTCTACCTCTTGCACATGCTCCTCCAAATTTTCAACTCACAAGTCTCATCACCCTTCTTCCATACCTTCTTCTACTAAATTGAATGAGAAATGATCTCAACACTTTACTTATCCCACACCGAGAATCATGAAACCCAATGCCATAGCCATTCTTGATCATGGGCTCAGATTTCTATTTCGGATATACGTGTAATCTACAATTTTTTTCATTTTCGCTTCCCTCCAATACACTCAACATCCATTATTCCTAGTGCCCTGACAAAAAGCTACTTGATACTAGTGGAAACAGTTGTCATTGGTTGGATAATTATTCTTACCCTACCAATCTTGTTAAGGTTTATGTTGGGAATTTTAAGTGCTTGCAAGCTCCACGTGTTGGTAACATACATGTCACCGTACCAAGTGGTGCCTCTATTACTAGCAATGATATATACCACGTTAATGGCTTCAGAAAGAGTTTGCTTTTGGTCTCTACTTCTACATTGTGTTCTTCTTAGCTAACTGTGTTGTCAATTCAAGCTTAGTTTTTGCTACTGCGTCTCCTCCCTCGGTCTCTATTCCACAACCTAATTCAACTAGATCTTAGAGTCTTAGGCTAACAAGTATATGCCTTTGACCTCGTTGATTCCATCTCCATTGATGACGCATTCACTAGTATCGTTGCTGATCAGTGGCATGAAGCCATGGAATGAGAATATGAGTGTCTTCTTGATAATCACACTCGGGAAATTGTCCATCCTTCTCAAGCTCGGAAGCTTGTCTCTTGCATAGACTGCTGTGGACGACGCATAGACTTCGTTGAAGTGGATGCCTCTGACCTCGTTGATGCCATCTCCATTGCTGATCAGTGGCATGCAGCCATGGAATGAGAATATGAGTGTCTTCTTGATAATCACACTCGGGAAATTGTCCATCCTTCTTCTCAAGCTGGGAAGCTTGTCTCTTGCATAGACTGCTGTGGACGATGCTTACCCACTTCAAAGGTCGCTTCGTGTCTCGGGGGCTCTCTCTGGTTCCGGTTGCTTGTTGGAAGCTTTCTCCCCTATCAGTCACATTCCATCTTTCAATTTGATTATTTGTTTACATAGTTTAAGATTCGTATACACCTAACGGATGTACATACTAAATATCTCTTTTGACTTTTGTTTCTAAATATCTGTTGCGCTTTATGCAAAATCCTCAACCTATTCATGTGCAATCCCTATATCTCAAACACACTCAATATTTCTCCTTGTTGTACAAGCCTCTTTTATTGCCCACTTTAACACTACGCAATCAACGTCTTCTTTTGTGTATGTCCTTGCGTGACAAAGTCTGAATATCTCTCTTTGACACTTGCCATCAAGAATGGCCTGTAACTGAATACTATATATGAAGAAACCAAGATGCTCCTCCGCAAAATGGAATAGAAAATACTGAAATTGCACACATAAGAAAACTTTCATTTCTCTTTGAGTAATACGAAAACTTAAATTAAATCATTTTCACCCAAGCTATTTTGGTCAGTTTCTTATGAGCTTTTACATCGCCGATAATCATTACATGATTAGCTTTTTCAGGACTGCAAGTTTCTAAAGATTTCTTCGTATTTTTGGAACTTCAAATAAGCCGTGAGAACTCATCTTATAAGTACCATAAAAATGTTCTTTTGAAGTACTAAAGAATGCATTAACTAATAAATGCATTCCTTATAGCAAATAATCCTTATAGTTAGTCCCCTTCTCTTGTACTTTTCTTTATTTAATTCAAGTCCGAGAGAGTAGGCTAATGCCGAACTTCCTTTATATTAAAAAAAATAATCATGATTATACATGTATGCAATTAAACCATTGATCATACTAAACTCTAGAAATATACGCGCCTGCAATTAAACCATAGATCATACTAAACTCTCAATAATATAGAGTTAAATATCTAAACGTTGAATGACTTTCTTTATCATATTTCATGGTATTTTATGATCAAGAAATGTCTTAAACAAGATATTGTTTCAGTTTTACCAAAAATACAGTTTGCAGTTCTTGCTTTCAATCCATATGTACTTTAGTCTAAGGCATTGTCTATATCAACTTCACATTGGTTTCAAACACTCAAGTTTTTTTTTTATTTTTTTTGTTAGGCATTGAAAATTACTTTAAATTACTATGGAAAGATTATTGGATTTCAAGGACTACCGAAGCACCTAGATATCACGAGGAGAAGAAGAAGCTTGGAGCATAACACACAATGTATTATTAAGTGAATTACCAAAGATAAGATGCCCATTTGGGTTTCTCATGTGGCTTACAATTAAGGGAGTGGACAAGGTAGAGACCTTGTCATACCTTCTCATAGGAGTCATCCAAGTCAATGTTCGCACCCTTGGTACGATGCAAGGAAGAAATTTAATGATCAAGGAGGACAAAGTACTACTAGCTTGAGAGAGCTCACCCATTCTAGTAGTGTTCCCCACAAGGCTTATTAAATAGTAGCTTCCTTAGCACTAGGTCCTAATTGTTTGGTGATTGTAGGAGTGAAGATACTTAAGTTTAACATTACTTTGGAGCTTTCAAAGTGTATTCTTGAGATCTCCCTGCTAATTATTTGAGACGTTTTAGGGTGCAAAATTGGGGAAAACTAGAAGCTAATTCTTTAATGTTGGTATAGTTTTTGCTACCAAGGTGGGTACATCAGTTCTCAAATCAATAATGGTGCTAATGATGCCTTGCTAACAATGTATATGTAGCTTTCTAGCTGAATTTGTAGCTCTTGAGTCTTTTTTGAGGTTTTTTGGAAGGCTTTTGATCTTGGTGGGAGCAACCTTCATAAGTTTATGCAAGCTTTTTTGGGTCTAAAGAATAGAGTTGACACACACACTTGCAAGTGCTTTTGGCTAGAACTTGGCATATAGATTTGGCTTCTCAAGGCCATTGTATTCCATATACTAAGCACATATGTATTTTTTATGCTTTTGTAAATATCGCTTATGTAGGCCCATGTCATAACTGATATAGTGGTAATGTTTTTGGATACAGCTTTTTTTTTTTTTTTTTAATATAAAGGAAGTTCGGCAATAGCCTACTCTCCCGGACTTGAATTAAATTAAGAAACAAAGGTACAATAGAAGGGGACTAGTGCCCACGGGACCCCCCAAATCCCACAAAGCAGGGGAAGCTTGATTGAATCCTAGATTGCATTACAAAGAAGGTTGATCACCCTCTCGTCGCCCTCATGCGGGGCCCACTTGGGTTTGAGCTTGTTGTTGATCAAAAGGAGGACTTGATGGTGCCTGAAGGGGGGGGGATTTCTTACTGTTGACAATCCGCTTGCCAAGGAGGAATAGTGATTTCTCGATCGACCACTCCCTGGGGGGATCGCCGAAGTTGAGAGCACACCTCTCTCGCCAGATTTTCCACAGGACTTCCCCTCTGATTGCGTTCCAGAGTGCCGCAGAGCAGCCCATCGCTTCTCCCAAAAGGACTTGTTTCCAACTAAGCTGTTTCTGAAGTCTGATTTTCATTCCAACCGTCTGCCAGATTCTGTAGGAGTTGGGGCAAGTAAGGAAGATGTGTGGGACATCTTCGATTGCACGGTGGCAGCGTTTGCACCAAGGAGGGATCCCACAAAGTTTGCTTGCCTTATGGTTGGTCCAAATTCCTCGATGAAGAATTTGCCATAAGAGGACAGACTTCTAAATCTCTATAAGTGGGTGCCAGATACCCATGAATTTCATGTCCCACCGAAGCCGCGTCCAGGACAGGCACCACTTCTTGTTGAGGCTGATCTGGAGGTCAACCGTTTCTTTGATGTTCGGGATTTTGAGTAGGCTATTTCCATTATGCCATTTGAGACCACGCGCGTTCGGTGTGTCGTGTCCCATGAGAAGGCGAGTCTTGTGACGATCCCAAGCGAGGCATCTGCTTTGCAAAGTGTTCCATTCTTCGTAGGAGATATTTATGCGAGGGTCAATATCCTCGAAGTTGATCTAGCTGTTGGTGTCATGTTTCCAGAGGTGTTTCCATTTTTTGAATCCTTTGTTCCATAATCTCTTGGCATATTGAATGTTCCACGACTCCACACTCCGGATGCCATGTATCGGGAACCAGATAGAGTCGTTTTGTCTGATTCCGGCCGCCCACTTCCAGTCCTCGCTAATTCTTGTGAAGCTTTTGACTTTATTCCAGCCCTTCCAAAGGGAGCACACGAGATTGGAGCCTTTCGGGAAGACAGGGATCGGGGAGAATAGCAGGGTCATGATGTCGAGCTTCTTCCAGTTTGGGAGCCCCATGAGAGCCAACTCGTTCTTGTTTCTGAAGATCAGCTTGGCCCACGAGGCCTCCCTATTGCACCAAGCCTTAATCATCCATTTGGCTGCTAGTTTGTTAGCCATACACCCAATGTCCAGGATACCAAGCCCCCCGCAATCTCTGGGGCTAGTGCAGATGGCCCATTTGATTTTGGGCACCCCCCTTCTGTTGTGATCGCCCGTCCAAAGAAAGTTTCTACAAATACTATTCAATTTGGACAGGCCTTGCTCATTCGGTCTCCAGCAAGAAAGGAAATAGATGGTAGAGGAGAGGAGGAACGTGTTGATAACCATCGCACGCCCAGCAAGATTGATTTGCATACCTTTCCAATAGTTAAGCTTGTTTTCGAATTTGGCCAACACCCAGTTCCATCGCTGCTCCAAAGAGACGCCAAACCCCAATGGGATTCCAAGAAGACGAAAGATTTGGCCCTGCGGAATGATTTGACAGCCATGATCAATGAGAAGGCCAGGATGATGTCCCACAATGGCCCTAAAGGCGGTCTTAGAGTGGTTGATTTTGGATCCAGAGGCCTCACAAAAGGTAGCAAGACACCTCCAGAAAGTCTCCAGGCTGGTATTATCATTATGAATGAACGCGTTCATATCATCGGCAAATAGTCTCATGATGATTTGACTGTGGTCGTGGGGCAGCCGGAGGCCTTTGATATTGCCAGCCTCCACATGATGCGCTACAAGTCTGCTCAGCCCCTCAGTGGCGATGGCAAAAAGAAGGGGGGCCAGAGGGCACCCTTGTCTAATAGATCTTCTAAGATGGATCGCCTTCGAAAGTTTGCCGTTCACGTTAATTTGGGTCGTTGCGTTTCCAAGGAGGGTCGCGATCATCTTGGTGAATTTCTGACTACATCCGAGATCTTGAAGCGACTGCAGAATATAGTCCCATTCTAGTCTGTCGTAGGCTTTGTCGAAGTCGATCTTGAGGAAAACCACATCTTGATTGGACTCATTTGCAAATTGAATACCTTCCCAAATATCCACAATAGTTTCCAGGATAGACCTGCCTTTGATGAAGCCTTTTTGGTCCTCGCAAAGCCAAGATCTCAGATGGCACGAGATTCTGTTGGCAAGGACCTTGGCGAAGATCTTGTATCCTGTTTGGAGCATCGTAATAGGCCGCCAGTTCTCGATTCTGTTCTTTTCCCCCTTCTTGTGTACCAACTTGATAATTCCATTATTTAGACAAGAAGGAAGAGCACCAAACTTTAGTGCTTCTTGCCAAACCATCCGAAGAGGGGTGGCAACCACCAGCTTGAAGGACTTAAAGAACTCGTTGGTGAGTCCGTCGGGTCCCGGGCTTTTACCGAGAGCGAGGGCATCAATGACCTCAATGATTTCTGATTCAGAGATCGGGGCATGAAGCAGGGAATGGAGGTTGGGTGGTATCCTCCGAGGGGAAACCCTAGAAATTGCGGCCATACAGTCCCTTCTATGGTGTGAGAGGGGGTTTGAGGTTCCCAGGAGTCTCGTGAAGTGCCCTTCGATGATGCCAAAATTATCTTCTTCCGAATTGCATACATTTCCGTGTGGATCTAGCAGTAGGGGGATCGAATCTCGGTTGTGTTTCCTTTTAAGGATACGGCACATCTCTTTGGTGGGTTTGTCGGCTTTGCCAGCCCACCACTCCTTGAAGAAAATTTGCAAGTTTTTCCTTTGTATTTCTTCCTCGTATCTCAACACCGCTCTGATTTTTCGGAGACCTTTCTGGGCTTGGTGTTTTCCTTTGTTCACTTCCGCCTCGAGCCGCCAGAGTCTGTGGTAAAGAGCCTCCCTACGAGCCCGCCGCACACTCTCGAGCATCTTCTTAGTTCTGATCATGATTTTACGAGACTTGTCGACCGCACTTCTCCAGCACTTGGCTGGGGCCAAGCGAGAGGCGAACGCCACCTTCCACACATCGGCAATTTCTTGATGGACAGAGGGGAGAGAGAAGGTGGTTGCGTTGGCATGGAACCATGGGGCTTTGCGGATCTTGTTGGAAGGTTGAAAGGTGATAACGATCGGGTAGTGATCAGAGAGAGTGAGGTCAGTGCGTTGCGTGATGGTAGGGTGGCCCCACTGATGAGTAAAACTCTGAGAGATGTAGCATCTGTCAAGTCTGGCTTTCCTCAGGTCCTCGCCCGCTTGGAGATTCGACCAAGAAAAGCCATTCAAGTCTTTGAATTCAACCAAATCCAAGTGAAGTTTGGTCATGTCCCACGTTTCTTTCTCCCGACTGTCGATGACCCTGCCCTTGCCCATCCATCTGTCCGTAGGGTCCTCCACCATGTTGAAGTCTCCACATATAAGCACGTTGTGGGGAAGCGAGTCTAAGGAGGCCCAAGTGTTCAGTCTCTCCAAATCCCCATTAGGGGCGTACAGAGAAACCATAGTAACACAAAGAGGAGCACCAAAAGAAACAGCAATCCACCGGTGACTTACATCTTCAATGGAGTTCTCCAGCTTTTCGAACCAGCATTGTTTAATACCGATAACCGTTCCTCCAGACCCCCGTTGGTGCTTCGTTGGGATCCACACATGGGCCGAGGAGACTTGTCTGAGCCGTTTCTGGAGGTCTTCTCCGTCAATTTTAATCTCTTGAATACATATAAAGTCTGGGTTTAGGCTAATGTCGTGCAGCCATTGACCAATGACGGTCGCTCTTGAGGGGTCGGTTAGCCCTCTAGCATTTAGCGAGATGACAATCATTTTTGTATTGATCCCTCTTTGCGGGAGGGAGCTTTGTCCTTTCTTCTCTTGGCTTCATCTTTCTTTTTCGCTCGGATCGGATCCCGAGTTAGCAATAGGTTCTTGTGGGGGCTTTTCCACGGTACCTCCATAGGTTGTTTTCCTTTGCGGGATGCCTCCTGCTGGGCAGAGCAGGGCACCGTTTTCAGCTCCGTTTCCGGAATAGTCGATCCGATGATGGAGCTTTCACTATCCATGTTATCTTCGTTGCTGGTAGTAAAGCCGTCTTCTTTGCTTGTAGTGTAACCCTCCTGCAGGGTTTCCTTACTGTCAGGGATCTCCAGGCCTTTGACCTCGGTGTCCATCTCGAGTTGGTTCCCACCTGGGTAGTCAAACTCATTGATTTCCTTTTCCAGATTGCAATACAAGTTGCTGGAGGGGGAAACAGACTTGTTGTTTCGCTCAGAGGTTGCCCTAGGGCTTCTTTTCCTTCTTCTTCTGACTTCGATGAACCCGTCTGCATCAGCTTCTGGATTACGGGGACCCTTGAAGTCCTCTACTTTCTTCGAGTGATTCAATGCTTCATTGTTGTCTTGAACATTTTTGGGGGCTTCTTGATTTGGCTTGCTTTTTCGTCTCAGCGGGCAGTCTTTGATCCTGTGACCTTGTTGGCCACAGCGAAAGCACGCGTTGGGAAGGTTTTTGTAGCTGATGTCTTGCTCCCATATTTCCCCTTCGCCCAAGTCCAGTTTGATCTTCGATGGGAGTGGCATACTGAGGTCAGCCTCTACACAGATTTGGGGGTGCCACCGGGCGTTGAACGAGTGTCTTGCTCCTTCATAAATGAGACCACCAATGTCCTCTCGTGAGGCCAACGGCTTGCCGATAGGAGAAACGATGTCCCATACGAAGTTGTACAAGAAGTATGGCAGGTTAGGGAGCTCAACCCAGAGGGGGTACCGAAGCGATTTCGTTTTGTCGGGAGTAAAATCAGGGGACCATCTGAATAGGCACAGGGTCGCCCGGCCGAGTTGCCAAGTTCCGACACTAAGGGCTCGAAACGCCATATCTTCATTTTCAAAGACAAGCAGCAAGTGGCTTGCCGGTAAGAACTGACACTTACAAACAACTAGCCCGCGGGGGAACCACTCGTTTCGAAGCCACTGTCGCACCGTTTCGAGCGGGGGCTTAGGGCCGAACATTTGGCCGACAAGGCAAACCTTCTTTAGCTCCTCCTGAGTTGACAGAATTGCGGATCTATTGAGGGAGACCAGGGGGGGTTCAGCACTTTCAAGGGCCCCTTGGGCGGCACAAGAGCCCCCCTCCAACAAAGAGGCCAGGTTAACGGTCTCCCCGGGAGGAGGGGCCAGATTGCTTCTCACAAGAGAGGGGGTCGCCAAATCCATGATTTTGGATACAGCTTTGATGTCAAATAGAAAGTTGAAATTTAATATTTATACTTTTGACTATTCAAGGGGAGGCTAGCCCATTCATTGTGAAGTGTGGCAATCATTTGATACCTTTAGAATCAAAATAGGATAATCTTAACAAATCTACCCAATGATTGATACCATCAATGCCATGCTTAACCATCAATGCCATATTTCAAGAAAATACCTTGCAATACTTCTACCTCCTCAACATCCTTCTCCAACTTTTCAATTCACACGTCTCATCTCCCTTCTTCTATAGCTTCTTCCACTAAATTGAATGAGAAATACTCCTAAGAATCTAATAACCCCACAGCAAGAAGCGTGAAAGCCAATGTCCTAGCCATTCTTTATGGGCTCAACTTTCTATTTTGGATATGCCATGAGAAGGTACTAGTGACCTACAAATTTTTGCAATTTTCCGTTCCTCCAATACAATCCACATCCATTATTCAACTTTTGATTTCGGATATGCCATGAGAAGGTAGCAATGAGCTCCAATTTTTCTATCCTTCTCAAGGTCAAAATCTTGTTTTTTGCATACATACAAATCCAATAGATGAGGCTTACCCATGATGGCTTTGTTGCCCATTTCAAAGGTCGCTTGGTAGGGGCTTGACTTGTTGGAAGCTTTTGCATCTACATGTCTTAGCACCTAGGCTATGTCTCTTTTGAATATCCACAGCACATTTTTATGTATCTCTATATGGGCTTCAAAAATCACTCAATTACTTTGAATTTACAGGCTTCCATTCTGATTCTAATGTCTATAGAAAGTCTTCCTTCAATTTGTATCTCATCCTTGCTTAATTGCATTGACCTAGCCACTTTGAACATGAACAAATAATAGCTGCAATCCTCCTTCTCTATAAGTGACATGGATCAAGTCTTCCATGATCGCAGTTCTGGTACCGTTTCCATACATACATTCTTTGGTGCATAGATTTCTTATGGCTATCTGTGGAGCTGTTGACGCTCTTTTGCCTGCTAACCTTAAAACTTCCCGTTTTCCTTTGACTATTGTGGATTATTCTCCTATAGTACCTTATTGAAACATACTTGGAGGCATTTGTTATGTAGAGGCTTCCACAAGATGGGATATCGTTTTAGTTTCTAATTATCTATTGTGCTTTATGCAAAATCCTCAACCTATTCATGTTCAATACTTCAAATCCCTCTATCTCAAACATACTCAATATTTCTCCTTGTATTACGAGCCTCCTCTTTCTTTGTATCTTCTTTCCTTCCTTGAGTATTGCGTGACAAAGTCTCAATATGTCTCTTTGACACTGCAATCAAAAAAGGCTTGTGGTGGAAGACTCTATATGAAGAAACCAAGTTGCTGCTCCGCAAACCACTGATTCTTCATCGTGACATCTTGTTAGCAATCACACTACCCATCATTTCATTCCCTTATAAATGGAATAGAAAATCTTCAAAGTGCACATAGAAGAGAACTAAAATTTCTCTTTGATATAAATTTGATGTGTATACCAATTAAGCATCTCAAGATTGATTGTCTCAGATGATAGAGCATGTTCTCCATGCATAACATTTATCTCCTATCTCAGCTAATGAGCGTGCTCTATGTCAGTTATAAAAGAATGTTGTTGATTGATCTAAATCTTCTTGCACTTCTACTCTCTTTGAGTAATACAAAGAGTTAAATTAAATCATTTTCACCCAAGCCTTTTTCGTCACTTTCTTATGAAATTTTACATAGCCGATAATCATTACATGACTAACTTCTTCAGGACCGCAAGCTTCTAAAGATTTCCACATGTTTTTTGAAATTTAAATAAGTAGTGAGAACTCATTTTATTAGTATCAAAGAATGCATTAATTAATAAGTCCAACGCTTATATGCATTTCCGAATAAGGGGGAAGTAGTGCTGAGGAGATAGCGGATGGCTCGCTGAAGCCTCCTGGCGATGGTGCTTCCATGGGACTAAGAAGGCGCAGAGGTGACGACCTTGCGACGGACTCACAACGACGGACTCACAACGACGCACTCTCAGCCAGAGCTGCCGGATAAGTGGTGAAGCCTGAAGAACAACAAGTTTGGGTGCACGAAAGCCAGACGTTCTGTCCGTCGCGTTCACCTTGAAGCTTTGGAGTAGCGGCCGACGATAAGCGGTGTGTGTGCGGCTGCCGGACGTTCGTCAACAATCTTCTATCCGTCGCGATTGATCCTTCTATCGGTCGCGATCGACAACCAACCGCGATCGATCCTGTTGTCCGTCGCGATCGACATCCAACCGCGATTGTCGTGTAACTGAGTTAACTATGTTCTCCTGTCCGTCGTGGTCTCCTGGCCTTCGCGATTGTCTGCGAACCGGGTGTCCCTTGTACCTGGTTTCTTCTGGTCAGGCGGGTAACCGGGTCTTCTCCTCGGGCGCTTCACCTCCCCACCTTCTCTTTTGAGCGTTGTCCGCTGAAAAGCGGGCTCATCTGATGGTTTTCAGGATTCTTTTACTTCGCACGCGCCACCTTCCATGGGGACTCGCAGAATCGGCGGGAGTTCTTTTGCTTTGTGTGGTTTAATAATGAAAAAACGATAGAAAATGAAATGTTTCCTTTGAGTCTTTATATGTTCAAAACGAAAGCTCTCTTTCTCACTGTTAAGCTCTACAAAGTGAAGGAATCTAAAGTTTGCTCTTCCATGGCTTCCCGAATCCTCTGTCGCCTCCTTGGGGCTTTCGTATAGTGAAGGCATTTATTAGAAAAGGTAAAGACAAAAGAAAAAAAAAGGTAAAGACAAGAGAAACATCAAGAAGGCAAACAATTAGTCATCGGAGGCATTTCAAGTTTTTCAGAGTTCGGGGTATCCCTCTTTTGTCATGGATTTGGCGACCCCCTCTCTTGTGAGAAGTAACCTGGCCCCTCCTCCCGGGGAGACCGATAACCTGGCCTCTTTGTTGGAGGGGGGTTCTTGTGCCGCCCTAGGGGCCTTCGAGAGTGTTGAACCCCCCTTGGTCTCCCTCAGTAGATCTGCAATTCTGTCAACTCAGGAGGAGCTCAAGAAAGTTTGCCTCGTCGGCCAAATGTTCGGCCCTAAGCCCCCGCTCGAAACTGTGCGACAGTGGCTTCGCAACGAGTGGTTCCCCCGTGGGCTAGTTGTTTGTAAGTGTCAGTTCCTACCGGCAAGCCACTTGCTGATAGTCTTTGAAAATGAAGATATGGCGTTTCGAGCCCTTAGTGTCGGAACTTGGCAACTCGTCCGGGCGACCCTGTGCCTATTCAGATGGTCCCCTGATTTTACTCCCGACAAATCGAAATCGCTTCGGTACCCTCTCTAGGTTGAGCTCCCTAACCTGCCATACTTGTACAACTTCGTGTGGGACATCATTTCTCCTATCGGCAAGCCGTTGGCCTCACGCGAGGACATTGGTGGTCTCATTTATGAAGGTGCAAGACACTCGTTCAACGCTCGGTGGCACCCTCAAATCTGTGTCGAGGCTGACCTCAGTATGCCACTTCCATCGAAGATCAAACTGGACTTGGGCGAAGGGGATGTATGGGAGCAAGACATCAGTTACAAAAACCTTCCCAACGCGTGCTTTTGTTGTGGCCAACAAGGTCACAGGATTAAAGATTGCCCTTTGAGACGAAAAAGCAAGCGAAATCAAGAAGCCCCCAAAAATGCTCAAGATAGCAATGGTGCATTGAATCACTCGACGAAAGTAGAGGAAGTCAAGGGCCCCCTAGATCCAGAAGCTGACGCAGACGGGTTCATCGAAGTCAGAAGAAGATTCAAGGAAAAGAAGCCCTAGGGCAACTTCTGAGCGAAACAACATGTGAGTTACCCCCTCCAGCAACTTGTATTGCAATCTTGTAAAGGACATCAATGAGTTTGACTACCCAGGTGGGAACCAACTTGAGGTGGACACCGACGTCAAAGGCCTAGAGATCCCTGACAGTAAAGAAACCTTGCAGGAGGGTTACACTACAAGCAAAGAAGACGGCTTTACTACTAGCAACAAAGATAACATGGATAGTGAAAGCTCCATCATCGGATCGACTATTCCGGAAACGGAGCTGAAAACGGTGCCCAGTTCTTCCCAGCAGGAGGCATCCCGCAAAGGAAAACAACCTATGGAGTTACCGTGGAAAAGCCCCCACAAGAACCTATTGCTAACTCGGGATCCGATCCGAGCGAAAAAGAAAGATGAATCCAAGAAAAGAAAGGACAAAGCTCCCTCCCGCAAAGAGGGATTATTACGACAATGATCATCATCTCGTTAAATGCTAGAGGGCTAACCGACCCCTCAAGAGCGATCATCATTGGTCAATGGCTTCGCGACATTAGCCTAAACCCAGATTTTATATGTATCCAAGAGATTAAAATCGACGGAGAAGACCTCCAGAAACGGCTTAGACATGTCTCCTCGACCCATGTTTGGATTTCAACGGTGCATCAGCGGGGGTCCGGTGGAACGGTAATCGGTATTAATCAACTCTGGTTTGAAAAGCTTGAGAACTCCATTGAAGATGAATGCCATCGATGGATTGCTGTTTCTTTCGGTGCTCCCTTTTGTTTTACTTTAGTTTCTTTGTATGCCCCTAATGGGGAGTTAGAGAGACTTAACACTTGGGCCTCCTTGGACTCGCTCCCCCAAAACGTGCTTATTTGTGGTGACTTCAACATGGTAGAGGACCCTATGGACAGATGGATGGGCAAGGGTAGGGTCATCGATAGTCGAGAGAAAGAAACGTGGGACAAAACTAAACTACACTTGGATCTGGTCGAATTCAAAGACTCGAATGGTACCTACTTCCTAGGTTTGGAAGTTGTCTACAAAGATCATGGTTTGTTTCTCACTCAAAGAAAGTACATTAAGGACATGTTGGCAAAATTCAAGACGCAAGATTGTAAGATTGCAGGTACTCCAATGGAGGTCAATCACAAATTGAGCTCACATGAAGGTGAACTCATAGAGGACATCACGTCATATCAAAGTCTAGTGGGTAGTCTCAACTATGCCACATTGACAAGAGTAGATATATGTTACAGTGTGAGTGTGCTAAGTCAATTTATGCACACACCAAGGAAACCACATATGGATGCTGCCAAAAGGATTCTCAAGTATCTCAAAGGAACCATAAATGAAGGACTTTATTATCCTTATGTATCTGATTTAGGTTTGAAGCTATTTTCTGATGCAGATTGGGCTGGCTCCAACGAAGATAGAAGGAGCACTTCAGGTTATCTTACCTTTGCAGGTTCAAAGCTTATTTCATGGTCATCCAAGAAGCAACCCACAGTTGCTCTCTCTTCTACTGAAGCTGAATATAGAGGTCTTGCCATAGCTACACAAGAAGCTATGTGGATGAAGACATTATTCAAAGATCTTGGATTGGAGTTTGGAACTCCAACTATTTTTGGTGACAATATGAGTTCTATTCACTTGGCTGCTAATCCTATTTTTCATGCAAGGACTAAACATATTGAAGTTCATTATCACTATGTACGAGAAAAGGTTCTAAGCAAAGAGATTCAAATATCATATGTGTCCACTCATCAACAATGTGCAGATATTCTAACCAAAGCATTGGATGGTACAAAGCTTTGCAAATTCAAGGCTATGATTGGTTTGCAGGTAATCTTGGAAGATTGAAGACCTCAAGCATACTTGGCTTGAGGGGGAGCTGTTGGAGCAAGTCTATGACAAGCCTAAGTATTGGCTTGAGTCCCACAAAGTCTTAGAAGAAGCTTTAAAAAGAAGACTATGTAAAGTTCACTTGTGAACTACCTCTTGTAACTTTTGAAGAGTTTACTTAATGTAAAAGTGAAAGAATCTTAAGTGGTTGAGTCCACTTGATCAAGAATGGAAAGAGGAGCCACGAATTCGTGATTTGTGGTAGGTAGAGAATCAAATGAATCATTGATTGATTGGAGAGTGATTGAGGGAAGTTAGCCTCCCAAACTCAACTATAAATAGATGGCAGTTTTAGTCGTGGTTAGAGAGACCTATGTGAAGACCTCCAAGAGCTGAGCTTTATGCCATATCAAGGTGTGATTACAAGGCACACATATGTATCAGTAATTCATTGTATTGTACAAGCAATATACTTTCATTTTCATGATTATTTGAGTTCATCTTTCCATGTTCTTGTGAAGTGTACTACTCATTGCCCTTACTCTCAGTTTTCTCAGTCAGCTTGCAGAGATGTTTTCTCTGAGCTTGGTGCATCACTTTCAGTGATTTAACTTGTTAAAGTTAGCTCTATAAGTCTACTATATGCTCACAAATTTTCATGTCATTTGGATGTTGCAATCTTCAGTTATGTTCATTTGACGTCAATAGGGTCTGTTCATCTTCACTTCTCTATGAGGTACCCGACTTTTTCACTCATCTTGTCAGAGCCATTTCTCAGTGTTTACTTATCCAAACTCAGTTATTTAATGCTTGTTTAAATTAGCTTACTGCCTAGTATAACCATACAAATTTTCATAATCATTGGATTCCTACATTTTGAGTTATGTTGATTTTTCTGCTCACTGGTCTATTTCTGTAGCAGCCCGTGAAAATCGGGATGATGTCATCACTTGTTAAAACTCATTCTCAGTGTGTGGTTTATTATTTTTGATGAGATTACTCTTGAAAGTTAGCTCTTTAAGTTGCCTAGACTTCCCCAAGAGGAATTGAGCTAATTGCTGCTGTGCTCAGAGAATTATGTAAAACAATGGACAGGTGTATGAACCAAGAATAGCAAGTTTTCACCTCTGAGCTAACTCCAACTTATCTGTTTTGATCTATCTTTTTGAGAGTGATCTTCCAAGGTACATAGGGTGTCTAATACATCCATTGGAAAGCTAAAAGGGCCCACCATATACTCCTGGAGTTCATTTGGCTGGTGTAGATCAAGGATTTTGCAACACCTCTTCATCTTCAAGCACATACCTATCCATCTCTTCACATTGATGACATGCTGCTCACTGGTCCTATTGAGACACATATTGCTGATTTTTAGGCTGATTTGCATGCCTCATTTAAGATGTCTGATTTGGGGCATTTGCATCACTATTTGGGCATTCAGTTTATGCACGTTGATGGTGGAATGGCTTTGTGTCAAACAAAATATATTTACACATTATTGCAGCGTTTTGGCCTTGAAGACTGTAAGCCTATTGCCACTCCTATGGAGACAGGTTTACGATTGAGTCTTCATGATGCTGGAGATGCATTTGATGTTGTTCTCTATCAGCAGGCTGTTGGATGCTTGATTTACTTATGCATTACTCGGCCAGATATTCAGTTTGCTGTCTCACAGATGAGCAGGTTTATGCATTGCCCAGGAGTCACGCATTGGAAAGCGGTTAAGCGCATCTTTCGCTACTTGAGTGGTACTCGGCTACTTGGGTTGTTTTATCCCAAGAGGGGATCACTACCGCCAGATTTGCATGCTTTTTCTGACTCAGATTGGGCTGGTTGCTATGACACTCGTGTGTCCACCTGTGGTTTTTGCTTCATGCTTGGTAGCTCATGTATATCTTGGTTGAGCAAGAAGCAGCCTACTATGGCCACTTCCAGTTGTAAGGCTGAGTATAGGGCAACTTTCACGGCGACTGTTGAGTGTGTGTGGCTCAGACGCCTTATGGCTGATTTGGGTGTTGGCCAGTCTTCTGCCACCACCATCTTCACTGACAGTCAGAGCGCATTGGCAGTTGCGAGGAACCCTGTGTTCCATGCTCGCACTAAGCACATTGAGGTGCATTATCACTATGTCAGGGAGAGGTTCTCTGCTAGGGAGATTAGCTTGGCATATGTGCCCACGCAGGAGAACATTGCAGACCTTTTCACGAAGGCTCTGCCTAGGGAGAAGTTTGAAGCTTTCCGCAAAGCTTTGGGCTTACTTCGTTTTGTGGAGTGATTTCCACATAGCTTGGCACTTCCTTATACATGAGTGCCAGCTCCTTGTTCACCGCATCACTCCCAGGGGGGATTTGTTGATATATTTAGGTAGTGATGTGTGTGAACACTTTAGGACTGCCGGGGCACTTTTTTCCCTCTTTAGGAGGTTTTTTTCCCCCGGCTTGTATATATGCCTATTGCCCTAATGGGCTACTTATCTTTGTACATTCTCTAGTAATACATTCAGTCTTGTGTGTTGTGCTCCAAGCTTCTTCTTCTTCCTTGTGCTGTTCGCGTGCTTCCGCAGACGTCTATCTCCAACACATCTTAGATGTATGCTAGTTATTCATAGGTATTGGATAAGCCGAATTGTATCCTTTGAGTTAGATTCATGGAGATAGTGATTCACTATGCAAGTTTTTACATGTTATTAATCAAAGTTTTATGATTTTTGTACATTGGACACATTTTGGAGATGGGACTCTCACAAAAATTTTAAGAATTTTAGATTATATGGTGTTTCACTTTTCTCCTTGAGGCACTTTTTGTTGTGAGCATGTCAGTTATCACATAATCTCTTTGGTTGGTCATTTTTTTTCTCATTGATTATTTTTTTGGGGAGGCTCTATAGAAATTTTCCTAGATGTTGAAACTATTACCTTTTCTTAGCCTTAGTGGTTTAGATTCTAGTGTTAGTGTTCCCAATCAAAGCTCTAACTTGTAAGGGAAAGAACATTTTAAGATGTAGAAATTTAATTGGAAAATGTTTTGTCTATGGAAGAATCAAATTAAATATATAATGATTTAGAGGAGGTAGTGGAAGCAAGTAAATGGAATCTCAAAGAATCGTGACTATATGGATGATGGTGATTGGGATGCAATTGATGAAATGGCTACATCTACCATTTAATTCCAATTGACATTAAATTTATAGTGTTGGAATCAAAATGTGGAGAGGAGATTTGGAGCAAGTTATGCAATAAGTAACAAATAGGAACGACATGAAATAAAGTTTATCTAATAAGAAGG
Source organism: Ceratopteris richardii (assembly GCA_020310875.1). NCBI lineage: Eukaryota > Viridiplantae > Streptophyta > Polypodiopsida > Polypodiales > Pteridaceae > Ceratopteris > Ceratopteris richardii. Next base: position 22,689,385 of record CM035429.1, read on the forward strand.
TTATATGACCTTTGTAGGAAGAAAAGAAAGTATAGCTTCTCATCATAAGGAGTTTGGTGCTATATGTTCTCAGTTATAGGCTCAAACAATAGAGATGTAGAATGAAAATGTGAGCACTCTTGTTGATATGCATGGTGTCATCATCATGGGATATGTTTTGTAGAGAAGTTAGCATATGGTGCACTTGGCGGTAAACTCATCTATGACAACACATGTGGAGCAATCTTGAGTAAAAAGATCCATATAAATTTTATGAATTTTTGGTAGCTTGTAACATCTTCAAGAAGTTCTCCCTCATGAGAACTAAGTTTGTGATTGAGTTCCATAGGTGTACCTACAATTTTAGTGTTTTTCATCTTGAATTTTATCAACATATCATGAATGTACTTCCTCTGAGTAATATACACACTAGAATCTGTGTATACAACTTCTAATCCAAGAACATATGTTAATGAACCGAGATCACTGATTTAAAACTCTTCCATCATTTGAGCTTCAACCTGCTCGATACCAGTAGCATCATTTCCTATAATGATAATTTCATCCACCTAGACATATAAGTAAATACCTTCTGAGTTGGTCTTCTTTATCAATAAACAAGAATCTACTTTGCTAGCAACAAATCCTTGATCTTGCAAATATGTAATAAGCTTATGGTTCCAAGCTCTAGAAGCTTGCTTTGGATCATAGAGTGCTTCCTTATCTTGCTTACATAACCTGGTTTTTCCTTATCTTCATACCTTGGTGGTTGAGCCATGTACACTTCTTCTGAGATCCATCCATTTAGGAATGCATTTTTAACATCTAACTGATATAGGTTCCAATTCTTAGAAGCAGCAACATTTACCATAACCTCATTCTTGACATCTTAGCCACAGGTGAAAACATTTCTTCATAATGCATTCCATGGGTTTGAGCAAACCCCTTTTCCACTAGCCTTGCTTTCGACCTATTTATAGAAGCATCTGAATTCTTTCTGATTTTATATATCCCCATGGATCCTATTACGTTCATGATTGGCTTCTTGGGAACCAAATCCCAAGTATTGTTTTCTTGAAGTGCTTCAACTTCTTTGTGCATGGCTTCTCTCCATTCTTTCTTGTGATGAACTTGTTC